>FJUX01000042.1:357972-499487 GCA_900074905.1 Rhynchosporium agropyri | reverse complement strand
ATTATTATAGATAACGCCTTTATCTATAGAGCTCCTAAAGTCGCTATCTTATACGCTACTTTCGGTCTTCAGCTTAAATATCTCCTATTATACTACCCCTTTTTCAACCTAATTAAGGAGAGTTTCGCAGATCTAAAGGTATAGATTAGAAGAAATTAGAGGTAGAAATAGTATATCTAGGAGGAGTTTAAAAGCTTCTTAATACTAGCTATATATATAGTTAGAATTAGAGCTAAAGCTTAATATAAAGTAAGGGCACATTTTCGCTATGATAAGTACTAAGGTCTTAAAGAAGAAGAAGAAGAAGAAAGTATATAAATAGCTATAATTACTAGAAATTTGCTCTCTACTCCTCCTCCTCCTCCTCATTCTTCTTCTTCTCTTCTATAGTTTATTATAATTCTTACTAATTATACTACTTCTTAAATACCTTTAAATTCATCTTTATAACCTTTAAGACTCCAGCTTTAATTCTAAGTTCTATTCCCTCTCTAATCGTTATCTCTAATATTATAGCTATATTATACTCTTACTCTATAAATATCTTAATAGCGAAGTCGAATTGCGAAGCTATAGAAGCTTTAGGGAGTAGTAAGAGCTTATGAAGAAACGTTTTTAGTATAAATAATACCTCCTTAGAATTATTACTACTATGTAGTAAGCTCGACTCTCGTAGATCTACTATCGATAGAAACTCACTCCTAGCTCTCTTCTATAGTCGATTTAAAGGTAATTAAGGTTCAGGCAGTCGATATTCATAGTCTGAAGGAAGTATATTAAGTTAAGGGTATATTAGAGGTTAGAAATAGCCCTATAGGCTAGGAGTATAAGGAGACTATACTAGAGGAGGTTAAGGAGGTTATATTATAGAGTACTAATATAAGAAGCTATTTAGAGGCTAATAAGGCGTCTGCAGAGGGTATTAGGCTCTTTCTATTAATAAAGATAAATTATAATAAGACTCTCTCTTCTTCTTCTTCCTTCCTCTTCTCTCCTTTACTTCTTCTGTCTCTTAACGCTTAGTAAACTCTCTTAATAAGTCTCCTCTATAAAGTATAGAAAGCTTATTAATTATAATAACTCCTTCTTTAATATTATAGCCCTAGCGAGTTAAATCAGCTCCTGAAAGGTAATAGTACTTATTATTATTTACTTAGTAAAAGCGAGTAGTTAATTAAACTATAAGAGCTAACTTTATAAGCCTATAGTACTTAAATTAAGGTTAAGAGCTCCTTAAAGGTTCCTTTTTTAGCTTAATAGCTTAGTTTCTCCTTCTCTATTAACTATACTATTGTCACGAACCAGTATAGTTCTTGGCACTAAAACCGTCCTGGCACCAGAATACTGATAGTACCACCTAGTAGTATGTACTAGACGAGTTTTGGTACCAGAAAAGAGTTAGTACTATTAGAGGAAAGGCACTAATACAGTTATGGTATAAACTATCGAGTAGTACTATATACCTACCTGTATTATAGTAATAATAGTATTATAGCTGTAGGTGATCTAGAGGATCACGTGATATACTAGACTACTAGACGGTCTTGCGGGCTTACACGCTTTGCAAGATATCTTGCATAGCTAGTATAAGGGAACGAAAGTTCTATATAAGACTGGCACTTCTGCTATTAGATAGGAGCTTCATACTCAAATTCATATAGTAATTAATACCTGCTTATAATATCTTAATTCTAATTAAGAACCGAACTTCTTATTTACTTTACTTTATAGCTAATACTAACCAACGAGCCTATATACCGCGTACTAGTCAGAACTAGGAATATTATACTTTAAGTACCTTACTTAAAGTATTATTAGTAAGAATAAAATAGCCCCTAAAGAAGAATCAGTTACAAGAGAAGGATCCTAAGTTAATAAAACAGAAAAAATTAATAAAGTTACCCTACCCTAAGTCAACTTACCTAATACCTATTATAGAAACTATAACAACTTAGGTTAATTTATCCTTTAGTACTAAATATACCTTACCTTTAATAGAGACAAGTTCGAAGCAGATTCCCTTAAAGTACTATAGATTACTTCGTTCCTCTATAATACTACAGCTCACTAGATCGAACCGGCCTTAAGTAATTACTTAGTCAATCGATACCTAACCGGGGCCTATTCTACCGCTATAACCGAAAAGAGTCGAGTTATCTTTCGAACCGTCGCAAGCTTCACTACAGCTATTAAAAGAGTCTTTAGAGACTCTAATAAGAAAGAACAAGCTAAGAAGCACTTACTCGGAATTCGATAGTAAGGATCTATTTACGAATATACTACCGAGTTCTACTACTACTCTATATAGTTAGACTAGACAAATAGTAGATTAAGAGCCTAATACTACCGGGGTCTTAAGAACTATATTAAAGATAAGCTCTCTAGGACTAATAAACTAGATAACTTAGAAGACCTAATTAAATCGTCTACTACTATTAATAAATAAATCCAGGAATAAGCAAAAGAAAAAGGAGGATACTTTACCCCTACTTACCTCCGGAAACCCTAATTTCTATAATAATATAATAAGTATTAAGGAAACTTCTAACTTTACCCGAATAATAAATATAACTACTATAATCCGATAGAAATAGATAGAGTAGAAAGAGGATCTAAGAGCTAAGCTAAGAAAGATAAACGCTAATAGAAAGGCTTATACTATATATATAATAAGCTAAGATACTTCACCCGTAATTATTCTCAGAAGAAGAAATAGGGAGAGAAACCCTAGAATAAACCTAAGAGAGAGTTCGGACTAGCTAAAAGGAAGCTAGATTACCGAGAAGCTTCTAGCGCAGAATAGAGTTCGCAGGACTTTATAACCTATAAATCTAGCGAAGAATTCGAAGAGAACTTAATTGAATTTCTAGATAAAGACTAAGAAAGCTAAAGTATTATAGATAAAAGAAATAATCTACACGATAATCTCCCGTATAATAACGAAAACTAGACTCTTCGAAATCATAATAATAGAAGAAGAATATAAGTTTATAACAGAACTAAGTCTAGTTTTATAGAATATTACCGAACCTATAATATACCTAACCCGGATATAGACTATATCGTGGCCTATCGCAATACTACTACTATTATATTCTAAGTTAATATAAGGGATGTCGAGGAACAACCAGATCGTTACATAGCTAACCTCGAAGGAGAACCTAAACTGAAAGAGTTTAAATAACTAGATCAGTTCCTTCGGATAAAAGATACTTAAGCTATTACTAAGGAAATAGGAGAGGAATATTATTAGCAGAGAAGATAGCACTTATTAGAACTAGCTACCTATTAAAGAATAGTACTAAATCCGATTCAAGAGCAAGCTAATCTCTATTACTATATACCCTATACCCTAATCACCTACGAACCCGGCCTCAGGACCTAGTTAGACGAAATAACAAGAAGAATTATTAAAGAAGCACGTGATTACTCTATAACAGAACTACTATACCTAGAGCTTATTACTACTAGAGAGTTCGATTAGTTAATCTTACTAGTTATAGTAGATAGTATTAAGATAAAAGCACTTATTAATTCAGGAGCTATAGGACGCTTTATAAACTTAACTTTTATCGAGAAATAGAATATTCCTACTGCTATTAACTCGAAACTATACCGCCTTACCTTATTAGATAGAAAAGGCGCCGGATTAGATAGATAAGTCTATAGAAGGATAAGAGGAATAAAGATAGTCGTTAATAGATATAAAGAAACGCTTTACTTCGACATTATACCTACTAAATAATACGATATTGTATTAGGAATATTATAACTATATAACTATAATCCTAGTATAGACTAAGTAACTAAGAAGGTCACGTTCAGTAACTATAAATATAAACGCAGTTAACTAGCTAGTAAAAGAGAAGCTAGCGCCACCTCCTTAATAATAATACTAATAGACTCTAGCTAGTTAAGTCAAGTTCCTAGTTAGTCAGAACCTAGGAATTATCCTAGTCAGATAGATAATATTCAGAAACAGCTACCTGAACTATATAGGAAGTTCTCGAAATTGTTCGAGGATCCGCAGGATATAAGGGCTCTACTTAAGTATAAGCCTTAAGATCATGAAATAAACTTCAAAGATAGATTTATACCTATCGCAGAGAAACTTCACTACTATAACTATAATACTATAAGGACGCTTAAGGAGTATCAGGAGTTAAGTATAAAGAAAAGATAGATTCGGAAATCCAAGTTATTATACGCTATTAATATATTAATAATTAAGAAAGTAAGAGATCCTAAAGGGAGACCTTACAGAGACTATCAGATAATCAATAGTAGGACTATAAGAGATATATACCTTTTACTAAATACTTAGTACCTACGGGATAAGTTAGCTAGAGTAAAGATATATACTAAATTAGACTAATATAACGCGTTCAATTTAATCCGAATTAAGAAGAGATATAAGTAGAAGACTGCTTTCGTATTGCCCTCAGGGCTATAGGAATATATAGTAATACTATTCGGCTTAACTAATACCCTAGCTATATATTAAAGATAGAATAACAATATTCTTAAGGACTTTATTAGGAAATTCGCTATATACTACTTAGATAATATCCTAGTATACTCGGAGACTATCGAGGCATACCAGGGCTATATCACCTAAGTTATAGAAGCACTACGCAAGGTAGATTCCAGACTAAAGATATCGAAATATAAATTCTCAGTTAAATAAGTTACTTTCCTAAGATATATTATTCGCCCGGGAGAGATAAGTATTAACCCGGAGAAAATCAGAGCTATAAAGGAATAGGAATCACTAAAGAATATTAAAAATATATAGTTATAGTTAAGTTTCGCTAACTTCTACTAATAGTTCATTAGAAACTATTCTAAGATAACCGAACTACTTATAAGTTTAATAAGGAAGAGCGTTCCTTTCACCTGGACTAGCTAGTATAAGGAAGCTTTTCAGAGAATTAAGAAAGAATTTATAAAAGAACTAATCCTATATAATTTCGACGAAGAAAAGGAAAATATAATAGAAATAGATACCTCTAACACTTATACTAGCGTAATATACCTATAGCGAGATAATAAAAGATAACTATACTTAGTCGCTTACTTTTCAGAGAAAATATCTCCGGCTAAATARAATTATAATATCTATAAGAAAGAACTTATAGCGATCATTAAAGCACTTAAACACTAGAAAATATACTTATAAGGAGCTAAGTTCCTAGTTATTATTCATACCGATTATATAAATCTTCGAACCTTTATAACTACTAAGGTCTTAGATAATTATCGATTAGCCTAATAATCAGAAGAACTCGCCTCTTTTAATCTAGTTATCAAGTATATATAGGGAAAAGATAATATATAAGTAGATACTCTAAGCAGATTACTAAGTTATAAGGATAATAAGGTCTATAATAAGACCGCCTTACTCAGATAGCTAGATAATAGAGATATAGTTACTAACGTCCGAGAAGCTACTATAATTAAGTAAGAAATCAAAGGACCTTAGTATAATACCTTAAAAGAGGCCTAGAAGAAGGACAGAATATCCCTGAATAAGACTAAGGAACTTATCATAAGGAATATAATTAAGAATAATATCATACGAATTAATAGGAAAATTTAGCTTCCGCCGAGCTTAGTAGAAATATATATCAAAGAATAATACGAGCTTCCTACGTATAGATACTAAAGGATACGAAAGACGTATCTAAGGATTTCAAGAAACTACTAGTCGGAAGGACTCCGCTGAGTAATCAAAGAAGTACTAGCTAACTATAATACCTATATCAGGAATAAGTCTTCCTAATATATACCTTATAAGCAGATAATCATAGTACTAATACTACTAATATCTTAGAAATCGATATCATAGGACTTCATAGGGCTATTACTACTATCGAAGGACCYGGTYAYAGGAGTTAGCTATAATATAATACTTATTATTATAGAAAGACTTAYTAAGTATATAATCTTAGTACTAGTCTTATCTACTCTTACGGCCGAACACCTAGTATAGATATACCTTAAGGAAGTAATCTCTAAGTATAGAGTACCCGAAGAAATCGTATCAGATCGAGATAAGCTATTTATATTAAAGTTCTAGAATACTTTAATAAAGTTCCTAGGAACTAAACGGAAACTATTAATAGCTTTCTATCCTTAGATAAATAGAGGAAATAAAAGAATAAACTAARTAGTTAAAGTATACTTACGCTACTATATTAACTATTAATAAAATAATTAAGTAGAACTACTACTACTAGCAGAGTTTATATATAATAGCTCGACTATAGAAACAATAAAAGTTATACTATTCTTCGCGAATTACAATTACGAACCTATCGCTTATAGAGAGCCTAACGTTACTATTAAGGATAATAATACAGCTCGTATCCAGGTCCGGAATATCTAGGACCTCTATAAGGAACTTGCAGAAGAACTCTAGTTTATAGTAGAGAAGAATACGTACTACTATAATAAGAACTATAGTTAGGAGCTAACGCTATAAGAGGGGGATAAGGTTTACTTTCTACGAAAAAATATTAATATATAAAGACTAAGCGATAAGCTGGACTATAAGAAACTTAGACCTTTCAAAATCAAATATATCAAAGGACCTTTAAATTATAAACTCTAGCTACTAGCTACAATAAAGAAAATATTTCCGATATTCTATATATCCTTATTAGAAAAAGCACTACTAGGAGCACTACTAGCCCCGAAGATATACGCTGAACTAGTTAACCTACTCGTAGAATACGATATAGAGGAACTACTAGACTATTAGTACAAACGAGGTATTATCAGATACCTAGTGAAATAGAAGAACTACCTATATTCGGAAAACATATAGGAACCTAAGTCAAGCCTTCATTACTTAGTATTACTAGCTAATTTCTATCGATAAAACCCAGATCTGCCTAGAGCAGGTCCGCAGGGTCGAAAGGAAGGTCGACCGTCGGGTCGAACAAGGGGTCAACAGGGACGTCAGAACTAGAGGGTTCCGCGCCCGCTAGCTTAGTATCTTTAGGCGCTCCCTCTCTTTCCTATTTCTCTTTTTCTTCCTTTTCCAGAGCTTTAAGAGCATCGAGCTTAGCTATTAAATTCAAACTAGTAGCGATTATCTTTTACTACCTTTCGTATAAGAAACGTTTCTATTTCTTCAGACGAAGAATCTTAGCTATAGCCTCCTCCTCTTTTGCGTCGAGCTTCTTAATCTGAGAATCTAAGGATTCTTAGTCCCGCGCTAAGGGTATATAGTTAACGACTCGAACATCATATATTTTATTTAGTCGGGTATAATAACTATATCAAGTTAGTTTAGGATCGCGAGGCGATATATACTCTTTATATTCCGCCTTTTCATATCTGGTATATAGTACTATGATTTTACTACTTAATTCTATTTATCTTCCGAGTGCAATATAATCGACTTATTTAGTTAAGCGTTCGGGGGGCATAATAAAAGAAGGAGACGGCCGTARGCAGTCGTCGATATTTCCTTAGGCGTACTTAAGCGTAGGGATACGCTAAGACAGAAGGGGGATAGTATCACGAACTAGTATAGTTCTTAGCACTAAAACCGTCCTAGCMCCAGAATACTAATAGTACTACCTRGTAGTATGTACTAGACGAGTTTTGTACTAGAAAAGAGTTAGTACTATTAGAGGAAAGGCACTAATACGGTTATGGTATAAACTAGCGAGTAGTACTATACGTCTACCTGTATTATAGTAATAATAGTATTATAGCTGTAGGTGATCTAGAGGATCACGTGATATACTAGATTACTAGACGGTCTTACGGGCTTACACGCTCTGCAAGATATCTTATATAGCTAGCATAAGGGAACGAAGGTTCTATATAAGACTGGCACTTCTGCCATTAGATAGGAGCTTCGTGCTCAAATTCATATAGTAATTAACACCTGCTTATAACGTCTTAATTCCAATTAAGAACCGAACTTCTTATTTACTTTMCTTTATAGCTGATACTAACCGACGAGCCTGTACACCGCGTACCAGTCAGAACCAGGAACGTTACAACTATCGCTATACGAGGTTTCTTAAGCTTTAGTACCTTCTCTCTTTTCTCTCTCAGATCTCTATATATACGCTTTAGAATAGTAATAATTAGAGGCTTTACTAGTACTAGATCTTTCTATAGAGGTCGAACTATACTCTAAGGAGTTAAGAYRATACTAAAGCAAATCTGRAGTCTRAGTATCTTCTYCTTACYTTTAGCTCCYTAGTTTRAAACTYRTTTAATAATATAGTCGAAATCAGCTGAATTACTAATATCTACCTTAGTCGGATTACTATTAGCTCTATACGTAATATACTAGTAAGTATAATCTCTTCTTAGGCTAGAAATACCTCTTAAATTAATAGTATTATCTGCTACCTCTCTAGTAGTCTCCTTAATCGATTAGTAAGTATATCCCTCCTCTCCTACCTTATTTGAAATACTACTAATTATACTACTAATACGCTTACTATCTAGGTAGTATCGAATTTCCAACTCTATAACTTATATAATAATCTGCGGAGGCGAAGAAGAGAGTATAATTGATTCAGATGGAGGTAGAGGCGTCGATTAGCTTACTATAGCTAGTACTAGTACTAGTACTAGTACTATAGCTGCAACTGAGTCTATAGTAGGCTCAGTAGACTCAGTTGTAGTACTCTTAGTATTGATTTTCAGAGTTATTTTAGCTAGTCATACTAGCGTAGAAGGTAGTCGAGTATATAGTTTAGTCGATTTACGTCCTTTTGGAGCTTTTATACTAATCTTAGAAGCAGATTTAGGAGGTATAGCCGCAGACTGAATATATACTCTATAGATTAAGAGCTTTAAAAAGACGTAGTTTAGAGGTAAATCGGTATAGTAATTATAGAGCTTTAGTAGTTTCTAGTTCTGATAATTATAGTATATTAATATTTAGTAGGGTTCACACTAAAAGGCAGTGTATCGGCGTTATTTACTGAAGAATCACGCTAAACCGAAGAATAGCTTATTCTCTCAACTGAGCATTGGAGTCGGCACGTCCCTTTCCAATCTCGAGGGAAGCGGTTGTATGGAGATAGTTGGATCCACAAGACGGCAAAATTAATTAGACCTCTTTACAACTTGAAGCTCCTTGAGTCATCTGACCGGGCCTAGAGTTGTTCCTCGTGGATGTTAGAGTCGGTCAATGTTCTGATGTTTTGAAGAGTGGGGGCTTTTAAACTCCAGCTCTTCACAAACTGCTACGAATTCATCACTGACAACTTAATGGTATGCTGAATTCTACGCCATTCACTTGCCCGTTGCGGTTGTGCCTGATGACGAATCCTCGTCTCTTATGAATGTCACTAGACTATGTTGAGACATAAGTGAGGCGTGAAGTAGATGTGATCTTAATTGATAGCTAGAAATTATGAATCGCATCACCGAACACAGATATGAACAACCTTCACAGATATAAACAAACAATCTTAAGGCTTTTCACTCTGGAATTCGGAAGCCCTGGCTCGCCTGGAAAGCAGTAGGGAGGGATAGATATCTCATCATGGTGAGAATTGGTTCACCAGCGTTTCGGAGGGAGGGGCAAGTCAAGGGAAGGGGCCTCCGTTGTACACGTGATACTCCATGAATGCACGCGAGTCTCACTTCACCTCATCATGTGAGCTGCCAAGATAATGCATCCATCTCAATGTTGATGAAAGGTTTGAGCCTCGGCACGAAAATAACAATAGTAAAAAACTCTTCCTTCCTTCCTTCCGTTTCTTCCGTTTATTTGCCTTCTATTCGTTCGGAGGTGGCTCAAAGTGGCAAGGAGCCATTCTCACTTGGGAAATTTGTTGAGGACGAGACCCCGGCAACATGAAAAGAAGGCAAGGGGAAGGGGAAGGGGAAGGGGCCAGCCAGGTCTGTGTCTGTGATTGATAGTTCTGGGAGGAAAGTCTCGCTCGACAAAGGCAAGCAGATTCTCTCGTGGTACTTATACACCTAAATGCTACCTTGTAGAAACACTCCAAATGTGTCTGTTATTAGTGATTGTGAAGATATACTCTCTACTAAGCCATAGCAAAATCAACACATACAGCTAGCTAGCTACCTACCTACCTACCTACCTACCTACCTACCTATCCCTTGGGTAAGTAAGGTAGATAAATGTTCTCATGTCAGTTCTGGAGGTCTGGTCTACACGCAGCCTTGTACACATCCCAGAGTGCGCCTCCAATCAGAATTCATACATGTACATGTACATGCAAGCGAGGCTGCCCCGTGCGTCATCATTCAACACTTTTTCTCCCGAGCCTTCCCAAAACGTGCCATGCCATCTGCCGTCTGCCGTTTGGGTTGAGTTGGGTTTGTATGATACATACAGGCAATTTGGTCATATTGTGAAAATTGTGAAGCTTGCTTCATTTCGCCCGGATGCTTTCATAAGGCAACAACTCACATGTCAAATTCTCTTGTCTGCTTACTTACTTACTGACTTACTTATTTCAAGTAAATCACCACCTACCTAGGCTTGTATAATTCTTCCCCACAAGCCAAATCAGAAATAAGGAAAGACCCTTCGAATGCTCTGTAGACCTCGGCAACTTGGCTGCTTATCATCTACTTTTATTTGTAGCTGACCAGTTCCCTGTTCGAAAGCAGATTGCCAAAATTTCTTGCCAGTACCTCTTCAACAAGCAGCTTCCATAACAGAGTGCTGCTTCCTCTGCAACTGCCCTTTTCTGCCAGTCATTGTGATTGATCGGTGCGATCTTTCTGCGGCGGAATAGAATACCTATCCCTTGCGCCAGGTGAATTGAGACAGGCGTCCCTTTCAACAGTCGCGTGCTCAGTCACAAATTTCGGATTTTTAATTCAGAACCCCTCGAATATCGACACCCAGACTACGAATCAAGCGCCGGGTCAACATGGCTTCTTCAATGGTCCATTTTACTACCCCCAGCTCCGATCTTTTCCAATTCCCTCCAAGCAACGACCCTCGAACCCTCCCTTCTCCTCCAGCTGGCTCAACACTCTTCGCACCTCCATTCTCGATACCCAGCTCAGTCTACAACGCTGTTCTAGATGTCAGAGTACCAATTACGATCGCAAGCGTGTACGCAGTCAGTGTCTTCACATTGAATCAGTACAACCGCTCGAGAGGAAACAAGCCATGGGCGATCAGTAAAACGAAGGCTTTCTTCTGGTTCGTCGTGGCACATAATATCTTCCTGGCCATTTACTCTGCTTGGACTTTCGTGGGCATGTTTGGAGCTCTGCAAAGATCTCTGCCAAGATGGACTGGAATCGCAACGATCAGGCCTTTGGTGGACAGCTTGTGCAAGGTCCATGGAGCTCGTGGTCTGGGAAATGCGGTTGCGTACAACGGAACGATCTCGGAGTGGGTGTCTACTTCGTCGAATGTGCTATTGACTGAGGTGGGCACGCCAGATCCTACAGATGTTGGTAGACTGTGGAATGAAGGTCTTGCCTTCTACGGCTGGTTCTTCTACTTGAGCAAGTTCTATGAGGTGCTGGATACGGTGATTATTATCGCAAAGGGAAAGCGAAGCTCGACTCTGCAGACCTACCATCATGCTGGAGCTATGATGTGCATGTGGTCTGGAATCCGGTTCATGTCTCCTCCAATCTGGATGTTTGTCTTTGTCAATTCGGCGATTCATGCCCTCATGGTACATATCTCATCCTCCCTTCGCAGATTTCTTTGCTAACAGTCTTCAGTATACTTACTACACCCTTACCGCGTTCTCCGTCCCTATTCCGCGAGGCCTCAAGCAAAGTCTTACCACCATGCAAATCATGCAATTCCTAGTTGGCACCGCCTACGCATCTCTGCACTCTTTCCTCTCCTACGAGATCCCAGTCCAAGTCGCAGGCGTAGAGGAAACAATCAAGGATGCTGCTGCAGCAGTATCATCCTCCATGGCCGCAGCTGCTACATTTGCTGGACTCGGAAAGACTATCATGAAATATCTTTACCGCGCCGCTGGTGAAGAGGGACTCGCTGAGAACGTCAATGGACAGCAGCAGGTGCCAGCCTACAAGAGCGCAAGCTCGAGCGGCGGTGAAAAAGGCAGCAGCAACGGCATTCAATACCACACCGAGAACCAAACCGTGCCATGCATCGACACAAGCGGACAGACATTCGCTATTTGGCTTAACGTGTTCTACCTTACACCATTGACTTTCCTCTTCGTTCGTTTCTTCGTCAAGTCTTATCTCCGCCGATCGAGCCAGAAGAGCGGCAAGCCATCCAAGCACATCATGGCCGAGGGAGCAGGAAAGGACGCTTTGAAGGGTGTCGGACGAGAGCTGAATGCTGGACATACCCATGCTGCGCCAAATGGCACTCCAAATGGCACTCCGAATGGCAAGACTAATGGCAAGGCGAATGGAAATGGAAAGACCAATGGTACGCCAAATGGCACTCCGAATGGAAAGACGAACGGGAGGAAGCATTGATTCTGATTAGATGAGAGAATGTTGAGCAAGATAACATGGTCGGATTTCTTTGTTCATGGTGAAGGATGCATATTGAGCGAACAGGTCTTTCTTTTGTTATGCTTTTGTCAGGTTCATAAAATGGGACTAGACATTTGGTAGACATGAAAGAGAAATAGACATCAAGCACACTAATACTGCTTCTTTACACGTACATATTTTAAGAATGCTTCTGGTGAATCGAGTCTGAGTGTTTTTATTATCCCGGAAGCGAAGTAGTCGGTAAACCTGCCGCTTACCTAATAAAACTGGAATTTCCTCCTCGAGCCGCCAAGGAAAAGAAGAGTCCCGGAGGTGTCCCAAAGGAATCTACTAGCATACCGATAGACCTCCTGAAGTTGCACAGAGAATGGCCTTGTTCTCGGCAATTGAACATCTTCGGTCGCGCTTTTCTCTTCTCTTTCCTTCTCAGTAAGATTCTCCTTCTCATCAGGATAAACCGTTGGAGATGGCTTGATAACCATCCCATCTTGATCCCGCCTATCCTCATGAGGGGTCGGATGAGGTAAGTAATTTGCAAGCACGTGTAATTTTCTATTGGTTTGCTTCCTAAATTGCTCTCAGGATCTATTCATCGATCACTGTTATATACTTCCTGAGCTTCCAAAGTTTCTCTCCTAATATACACCTTTTCCAAGTAATCATCTTTTCCATCTCCACTTGCCAGCAACACAATTGATCGAAAATCTCCCTTGTAATGGCAACCAAGAAATGTAATGTAGGAGTAATTGGATATGGGCATGCCACTCGAACCAACACCGGAATCCGATGCTAACATCCCTCCAGCATGTCCGCGAAAGTCTTTCATATCCCCCTAATCCTCACCACACCATCCTTCACCCTATCCGCCATCGTCCAACGCACACCCACCCTCTCAAACTCAGCAATCACCGATCATCCCAACACCAAGATCTACCACTCAACCGCCGAGCTTTTCGCCGACTCCTCAGTCGACATAATCATAATAACCACGACCCCTGAAACCCATTTCGAATTTGCATCCTCCGCCCTCAAATCCGGCAAACACGTCCTCGTCGAAAAGCCCTTCGTGCCCACCTCCTCGCAAGCCCAAGCCCTCATCGACCTCTCCCTCTCCACCGGCAAGCTAATATGCGTCTATCAAAACCGAAGATGGGATAGCGACTTTTTGACCATACGGAAACTCATCGAGGACGACACGATAGGTAGGATAGTAGAATTCAATACACATTTCGATCGCTACAAGCCCGTGAAGCCAGATACATGGAAAGGTACACTAGGAATGGACAATGCGGGAGGTGTGCTTTATGATCTGGGCACGCACTTGATTGATCAGGTTTATATTCTTTTTGGCTTGCCGGAGAGCGTTACTGCTATATTTGAGAATCAGAGAGGGGATGGGGCGAGTGAGCCGGATAGTATTACGGTTTTGCTGAAATATGGAAGTAAGGGACCTCTTGTGACGGTGAAGGCGGGCGTGATGGGTGTCGAGACTGAGCAATTGAGATATTGGGTTCGGGGCACGGAAGGCAGTTACAAGAAATTTCATCTCGATGTCCAGGAGGATCAGCTGAAAGCTGGTAAGAAACCTGGTGATCCGGGGTTTGGCGTTGAGAGTGAAGAGCGTGCAGGGACGTTGGTTGTTCTTGAGGAGGGAAAACCGGTATGGAGGGTGTGCAGGAATATTGAGCCGGAGAGTTATGCGAAGCTTTATGAGGGCTTTGCGAAGGCTATTGAGGGTGGTGGAGAGCTGGAGATCCCTGTTAAGGCATCTGAGGCGAGAGATGTTCTGAGGATTATTGAGGCGGCGAGGGAGTCTGCTAAGAGTGGGAGATCTGTGAGTTTGTAGAAGTGCATAGGATACGGATGGGGAGATATGATTGTAAAGCATGCATATACCTATTCATCTACAATTTCAGCTGATCTGAGAATCTCGCTTGAACATCGTCCTACATGCCTAAGGTGGGTACGAAAGGGGGTTTGCAGGAGGACTCGTCAGCACTGTGTCTGTATAGGAAAACCATGGGGCTATTCACGAACTCGGACCCGACGATGTTCATTAAATTACATTACAATGCAGTAACAAATGTGTACCAGACCCACTGCAAACCCCCCTCTCGTACTTACGCAGGAAATTGGCTGCCTCGCATCCAAGCAACATGACAAACTTATGCCATAGCACACGCATGGAACACCACGAGCCCAAAAACACAAAATCGCAGCACTCCATCTTACATCTCACCAAAATCTATCGATAAATAGATCGACTTAAAACACCATTTTCTTGGTCGCGAAACACAATAGAAGTCAGATTTCTATTGTTCTGGAGACCTCAAGGGGAATCATTTATGAATCACTTGTCACTGGTGTATATGCTTCTGCGCTGAGCGATGGGGAGAACACGACGGTATGGGTATCTGTTTCGGGAGTTGGTGGGTCAAGGGGCGGTGGTAAGGAGGATGGGTTACTAGATCTTGATGCTCTGTTAGGATATGGTGGGTATATAAATGAATTCATGTTGTCGGGGTAGATGGGCTGGATGCTTGATTGATAATTTTATGGAAGGAGAATGAGGGTAGGCTAAACCTCAACATGTTCAGTCTACTAAACCATAAAATCTACGCCCCTTCGACAAATTCACCTAGAGAGTCCGAATCCTAGCGGCTGTGAGAAGTCATAGAGTAGCTATTCGAATGCTGTAAATAAGGATACAGGCGCATGAAGAGTGAATATTTTGAAAGACTTAAAGATTCATTTCAGCTCCCATCAATGACTGACTACCTTTGAGAAGATTAATTTGCGATGATATCGAATTGCACTTGCAAACTCCATCAATTTTTTAGTTCAGTCAACATCCATTTCATGTAGTCAACAAATAGCTTGATTATTTATCAACAGTATGCTCGCTAAGGCCCCTGAGCTCAATTCTGAATAGCAACCAGATTCACACGTGATAGCGCCTTGAAAACCTGTCGTCATCATCATCATCTAGCATAGCTTTAAGCTTAACCTCAAGCCTGTGTAACTATGTAACCTCTTCCACGTCACAAAATAAACCAATCTTCCAACAACCCCTTCCAATGCCCTCACGAACCTCACCAAACTCTACAGCTTCACCAAAAATGGCGATCCAGCAACGATCCTCCGGCATCTTCAGCCGTATGCAGAGCCTTGTCGACAATTACATCGTCACCCCCTCAGCGCGAGAGCAATACTACAAGAATACCAGCACGTTCGCGCATGATCAACCTCTTCTTTTCGTACGTTGTTCATGCTCAATCCTCCCTCAATTCTAATCATGCATCTCCTGTGCCAAAAAGCTAACATCTCCACAGACTTTCCTCTTCACGCAACTCCTCCTCTCCTCCACGCCCATCGCGCTCTTTCTTGCCTTCTCTCTCGGTCTCCTCCTCCTCTCCCTCGTCAACGCCCTCCTCTTCTCGCTCTTCTGGATCGGCGTCGCGCTCCTCGTTCTAGTACCTACAATATTCATCACTGTCAGCCTCGCAATCGCGGTGTGGGTCTGGGCTCTGAGCAGCTTTCTGCTCGCCAGATGGGTCTATAATGTTGTGCCTGTTAGTGTGAGTGGAAGGACCGAGGTCGCGCTGCCAAATGGGAAGACGGCTGTGGTTGAGAAGACTGGGGAGGGGTTTGGGGATTTCAAGGGGGAGGTCAAGGATTGATGGATTGGTGTAATGGGATTGGAGGCATGGGGTTTGGGTTGGTTCTGGCTGGGATCGATGGGACAGAGCGGTCCTTGGTGCTCACGGATGGAATATAGGTCATGATGGTTATTCAAAGGCGACAGATTGGTGTGGAACACGAACGGCTATTCACAATTTGGGCTTAAATGGGAAGGGGGCGACAATAGGGCTGATATGATAATGACTAACTTAATATACATACGTATTCAAAAACATGTCTATATCCACAGGATATCGTCTCTCCCTGGCAGCTTTTCGTCGCGAAGAAAGAATTGTGGAGTTTACTACAGCTGACAATTGTATCCACTTAGAGCAGATCAAGGAGATCCACTCTGTCATCTCCCCACGTTGCACTGCTAGTTTGTAGCGGACAAGACCGTTATTAATTGCGACAATTAACAGAATTTGACATATATTCTACTTATCAAGCGAAGGGAGGGTAAGAGCGACAATGATGAATCTGGCCTCGATCTGTGTCCTGCGTAGACATTCATGAATGCTAAACGAGCTGATATTTGATACCATTTCCTAAGCCTTAAGGTGTCTATCGCTGACAATGGATATATGTGCTCCATCTTAGAACCTATAAGCTATACAGTCCCAGGTCTACCTATTTAAGAAGCATGACTTCTATTTGGGTAACATATCTATCTAGATATAATACACCGACATGATAAAGATATTCTCCAACGGTATTGATACAAACTCCATGTCCATCCCTGATGCTCAGAGGATTTGAGCGAGAGCCTCCTTTCTGCTGTAATTGGTGTTGCGCCATCGGGATATGTAATCATCATGGTTGACTAGAGAAGTTTAGCTAGGATCTCAGAAACAACACCACGATGAACAAGAAACCTACTATAACCACCACAAATCCTTCTCTTGCCCGTAAACGCCGATCTTCCATGCAGCACTCGCCAATTATCAAAGACTGGCGCCGCAAGGTCAGCACTGCCGTTGAAGCCGCAAGCGGGCTCCAATCTTCGAAAAGTACTCACTCAAAGGCCGACCTGGCTTCAATTGCGCCCGATACTCCATATCCTTCCTCTTCAGAATCTCATCCCACTTCGCCGCCGCCGCGTACCACTTCTCCGCTCCCACCCCACCATCCTCTGTCAAAGCCACCACACCCCTATCATCGTTATTCCACCTAACCTGCAACAACCTCGGCGCCTCGCCCTCCCTCAAATCCCCAAAGGTAAGCACAGGCATCTTCTTTGCCGGCGTGATGGTGATACCTTCGTTGCCGCTCGCGTGCCAGCTAATCGGAGTCTTAGAGAGGATTTCGTAGGCGGAGTAGGATTCTCTGAGGAGGGTTCGCGCGGCGTGGAAGCCGTCGACGAGGAGGGATGAGCCGCCTGAGCCGGAGTTGTGCGAGAGGAGATGGAACATTTGCAGACCGGCGGGGTCGGTGAAATATGTTGTGTCTGTGTGAGCTGGGAGCGCGAGGTTGGTGTAGGCCGTATCTTTCATCGTGAGATCTGCTGTGAAGTCGTAGAAGCCACCTTGCTGTGTGAGCGAGGTTGTACTTGATATGTGGGCGAGCTTACCATAGTGCGTTACCCGGATGAAAGAGATACGTTCGAGCAGCTCTTGTGTCTTCTCTGGTGAGACGGGACATCCTTCTACATAACAAAATCCGAATCGTCTCTGTTGGAGTCAGTACTGCTCTACGTCTGCTGATGGGCTCAACAAACAATCTGCTCTGTCCATTTTCCGACGCCTGTGTCATCCGCCATGATCTCATCATAATGGACCGATGGGGGCATCGAAGCAATCGAGGAGTCCCAATATATATGCCTGCGCAGCATTAGTATTGATTAATTAGAAGATGGTATTCCAGTGCAATATACTGTTCTTCCGCTCTTTTCTTCTCCTGTGCAGTCATAGGTATATTTGTATTCTTTCGATGTTTGACGAGCCAATCCCACTCATAAGTACTGACATGTCCGTCATTGGCCCCTATTTCTTAGTCATGGTATACTCAACAGAGCTCTGGAAGCTCACATGTGATTTGGAGACCCTCCTTCAGGATTCGAACCTCCTTTGGTTGAATATTTTGTGGGATCTATAGGTGTCAATCCCGTTGTCTCAGAAGGGATCACGCGCCAAACTCACAGAGAAGGTGTCAAAAGCTCTCTGCATAGTATCCTGATGGACACACTTCTCACAACGGCAATTGTCTCTACATTCCATCAATCACGTGCATCGCGTATTCAGGTACTGTGAAATCAAACCTCAACCAAAAATGCGGCCTGAAAGTATTAGCTCGATTCTCTATCTATATCTAGTGACCAATGACTCACAAAGCAGAAATAGAAGATCCTGTCCATGCCTCCAACTTCAAGGGAATTCCCCACTTTCCCCAGGTTGGCAATCCTTTCTCATCAAGTCTATCCAAAGTATCCTTACCTTGCCTCAAAATCCCACCAACTTCGTACCGTTCATTCAGTGCCGAATGAATATCCGACTTGGTCTTTCTTGGCTCATCGCTATATGACGTCTCTTTTGGCTTCGCGGCTAATGCCTGAGCCAGGACAATTGGAGTTGTTGTAGTGAGAATGTTTTTTGTTGACGGCTTGGTAGACTCTGTTTGTATGAGTCGCCGTGTTTCTCTGTTCATTGGCTGATACGCGCGACATAGCCGCTGCAGTCGTACATACATCTTGTCAATTGTTTAGGTTGTGTGATTGTGTCGGCACTCGCCGCCTGAAAGCGTGCTGGCTTTAGTCTGAGAGACGGCAATGTCCCGGTCCCGAGTAGGTATAGTAAGCCGGCATCGGGATCTCTAGCAGGTCGGTCCACTTTCCGATATTTCGGTACACCAAATCACTGGTCCTTCTCAACATCACTACTGTATGTAACTAGCTACTTTGTAGTTGTATCACAAAGATTACCAAATCCTGGATCAAGGATTCTGCCTCGTTCTTCGATTATCAAAACCTCAAAGGAGATTGGGATGAACTATGTCATGGACTCATCGCTACATCGGCTCAAAGATTTGACATCTTGGAATCGAAAAGTAAAAGAAATAAAGCTTGAGTCAGGCCCTCAAGGACGTTGATCTGCCGTGAGTTTAAATCATTTAAACATACGTCCGAGCAAATTCGCAAGTTTACATTAAATCGGAAACCTCCTTATTCATTAAATAGAAATCCTAAATCTTGCTTTCTTGCTTGAAGGTTTACCCAGAGACGGGCTGCATCTTGCATTCTACCGGTACATGTTTCATAGTTCGGATTGTCACCTCGTTGGTGAATTCCAGTCCGAGCAGGTCGACTAACAATTCATCAAATAGAACTTTTTACAAACCCTCAATACGATTCATCGAGCGCTTTCGATCATCCGATAGTACGAGTCGTCATCAGTTAATCAAATAGCAACCACGCCGCACAAACCTTCCCATATCATCGCCAAGCCCTCATCGCAACAAACTTCACACAATCACATCACATCACATCTCACACCCACCCACCCAGCCCACCCCCCTCCCACAACCCTACCGCAAATCTACACAAACCCATATCCAGAAACCCCTACAGCAAACTCGCATATGAGGCCTCGACCATTCTCACACCACTTCTCCGCACATATCCTTCCACCTTCTAGAAGCTTTCCCAGGTTCCCATGCCACGACGTTTCATCACGGTCTCAGGCCCTCGCCGCCTCAGGATCCAGACTCCGCAAGCCCCCAGAACCCTCTTCAGCCCCCTCTCCCTGTCCATCCAAACGGTTGCGAGACGCGTGTCAGGATCTACTTCTCAATTGAGATAGTTGGGAGGAGGCTCAGAGGCCCAGCAGGTCACGGTTTTCCTGTGTTTTAAGCTTCTTTTCTGCGATGGCGATCAAGAGCTGCGTGATCGTCCGGGGTGGAAGATCACCGACCAGCCCTGAAATCTGGAAAGATGTCTGCTCGGTTCCGCGTCACTACCGAGTTGCTGGTCGCTCAAAGAGGCGCAAAATTGCGAGAAGGGGGTTACCAGGCTAATAGACTATGGAAATAGGTACTGCAAGCCCAGAGTAGGGAAAGCAAGTCAGACATGTCCAAGAATTCAATGGAGAAGAGTCTGGGCTTTTATCTTTTCTGGTAGGCTTGCGATTGAAGCTACTATCTACTTCCTACATCTTAACCATCATATCGAGAGATCGTTCTCTGCACACTTCGCACAACGAGAGACTACTGTCAGGTTCTGTACAAAAAGATGACCGCATACAGATAGATATGTACATATCGCGTGAGAGAATTGATTAAGGTAGAGATGCTTTTGCTGACCATCGGTTCTCTTTCGCTTTCCGCCCAGTTTGTGCCCGCTGCAATTGCCCCCCCAAATGCCCACACGCTCCCGTGTCTCCCTGCATCCGCAAAACAAGTTGTCGTATAATCATAAAAATGGATACAGCTCGACTCGCCCACGGTACAATCTCAACAGGCTCAAACGAATGTACAAACACGTGGTATGCCCACACCTCAGCCCTTTCGCCTCGGCTCGCTTCGCGGCACGGGCTGCTGCATATCCAATGGCTATCCCTCTAGACTGTGCTCTACTGACGTCGTCCCGAGCAAATGGCCAGTCCTTTGATATTCCATCAAGGCTCAAGTCTCTCCTTAGAATGGCCAGAAATCGTCTCGTGTCCTGATGTCATGCCGTATCCATCATAGTCATGCTGATCAGATCGTTGACAAAACTAAAGTTGACTGGTGCTATATCATCGTGGACATGCCCTCTAACGGACTGATGGTTTTCCGTTGATTCTGTGGCCGCATGCCCGTTGCAGGCGTATTGTTGACTGACGAATCATTTCTCGGCGTCATTTGCGGTGTCATGGGAGTCTCGATCTTTGGTTTCGCCATAGTAGACGCACCCAACGCTCGAGTATGGCTACTCTCCCGTCGGCGTTTTGGCGCATCTTTGATCTTGGGGTGAGTATGACACTGGAAATTCGTTAGCGAAAGTGAAATATTACGAAGTTTGAATGATGTGAAACTTACCTTGTATGCGTGTCTGAACCAAGTAGTACCCTTCTTTTTACTGCTTACCAGTGCAACCCACTCGTTACAGCTTCCGCACAGACCCTCCCACACATCTGGATTTCCATCCATACGACGGGTTTCCTGGGGTTCTTGGAATGGGCTTCCAGTTGCGGCACTGATGCCGTGTGTGAAACTCTTATCGTACCAGAATGCGCTATTCTTCAAAACGAGCCATCGTCCTGGCTTGCAAATACCACACCATCCTTCTCGCTTATTCCCGTGACCTCGAACCCAGCGAGGTGTATAGAGATCACCGTCGAAGCGAAGTTCTTGCTCGTGAGGAGTGAGATCAGCGTCACTTGGGTTCATGTCCTCAGGAGGTGGTGGTACTTGTTCTTCGTGCAGTGATGCATAAAGATCGGGAGGATCGCTTAGATCGGTGTAATGCGAATGAAGTGAGTGTGGATCGGCATTGCTTTGCAGCATACGGAAGAGTCCATGCGAGAGCAATGGCGGCGGCGTCTCGAATTGTTGAGGCTCATGGTAGTTGTGAGAAGGCAGTAGCATATTGTTTCGGTGAAACCCGTTGTTGTTTGCCATCATAAACGGGTGCTGCTGTTGTGTTTGCTGTAGATTGCTGAGGTTCAGAGGCAGCTGGGTGTTTGAGACTGTTGGCGACGAATGCCGAGATGACATCCTGGGTGGATGTGGTGTAAAAACCTCATGGCCTTGGTGATAAACAAAAGGAGAGGGGCGCCTATTTGGCAGTGGAGCATAAGATCCAGTTGACCATCTCTTATTGCGCGTGCTGTCCATAGTATATGGCGCTGATCGCATGCTTGGACGTGGTGAAGGTGATGCGCGACCACGGCTCTGTGTCCGAACCAGTTCAGAGCGGTTTTGAGGAGTCATTCTTGGCGATGCAACAGGGGAAAGCTGCGTGGAAGACATCAAGGAGTTTCGATTGGAAGGTGGCGGGTACTCTGAACTGAAGGATGGTGCTTCCGACAATGTCGTAGAAAAGTCCTCATAGGATGGCATTTCCGAAAGAGCTCCAGTAGTTGACATGGTGAACGACGAGCCAGACATGCGACGAGAGGTGTAGGACTGCTCGAGACTCAGACGGTCGCTGTCCATTCCAGGTCCAGGATATCTCAAGTCGAGAATCGGTGCACTCTCATCAGAGGTGTAGGCCTGTCCCATACCCATATCTGTGTCGAAACCGTGCAGATCGAGGCCATCATCACAAGGCTTAGTATGCCAGCCGTCTGAGACTCGAGTCAGATATGGATTCTCACAAGGCTCAACCCTTTGGTCCTCATACTTACTTTCACTATTCGGTACCGGGGGATAGAAGTCCTGATGCACTGTATACGTCTGTGGGAGTCCATGATTGAGAGGCTGCATTGGCATAGTAGATGAGTCCCAGGCCGGCAATGAATTGTACTCCTCTGGCACGCAATACGAGAACCCGGTCTCATGTATCGTAGCTGGTCGAGGCCTTGTAACGTGTTGGGGTGTTGGTGATGACCACATTCCAAGCCCAACTGCCTCGGACTTCATTGCCATTTCGTTCGTATTCATAGTGGCCGTGGGGAAGGAGCGAGGGGGGTCGTCTCTTCTGAATTTGTTGTTCGGATTGAACTGAAAGGAAGGTGTCTGTAACTGTTGGCGGCTAATGATAGGTGTAAGTAACGTTCTTGGTGAGCCCGGAACGGAAGAGCTTACAAATGCGCCTGGTTGGATTCCATGATGAAGATTGTCCACTTTCTTAATCAATCAAGATGGAGCCGATGAACAGGCCTGTAGTTGTTATCGTCAGCCTCAATACACTTGTGAAGAACCACGAAAAAGGATTCGACGACTGACCCACCTGTAGGGGCTTTCGGAGAAAATGTAGACTGGGATTCAAGTCACTTACCAGACGTGATATGATCGAAGGATGTGCAACTTAAAAGTTATATTGCTGCCCAGGAGGGTAATGACAATCGTAGATCTTGTACGAGCTCTCTGTGAAATTGGACGACGATGCCTCGCGATGAGGATGTGTGGATATGAATTACTGAATCGATATGTGTGTAGTGGCGGCCCAAATGAATGTGGATGAGTTGTCTATAGGAAAGGATAGAAGGGAACTCGTTTGGTGATCGGCGCGGCCTGACTTGAGGTAGATGAGAGCCAGCTCCCAGTATATAGAGCAAAGAAAAGCGAAATTAATAAATTGGCCGTAAAGGAATGACTGTCGAATAGAAAGTTTAGAACAGCGATTGGGAGAATGCGAAAAGGCAGAAGAGGGGCAGTGCAATGACCCTAGAGTATAAGAGAAGGAAGTTCAAAGGTCGGGAAGGCCTGCGGCGACGTGATCCACTCAACTAACCTGGCCGGGATCGGGATGTCTCTCTCGATCCCTGCGAGTGTTCTGATACAGACCAAACTTGTGTGCTGAGGTCAAGAAGTATGCTTGGCGGATATAACTTGGCATCCAGGGCTCGCTGAAGCTCGAGATTGGCTGGACAGACGACAGACAACAGAGTCAGGTCAGCCATTTCAGGGTGAGGCAGCGAGTGTACGTGCGGCCTCGAAACCCGAGGCACCATAGCCTTACCGGGGTTGCCTATCCTCAGATTCATAGAAGACGCAACGTGCAGGCATGACATGGAACGGAACTTGCGATGTGTTCATCCAGCCATCAGCAATAGAGTTGAGTATCTGGCAGGGGGGGTTGGCTTAACCTGTCTCAAAGCGACGCCACTACCAGAGTTCTATTTATCTGGGGCCAAGCCAGACTTAGTCTGAGTATAATAGAGTTGCAGTGCAGATAATCATCATGATCAATCCGGCCCATCTGGCCCACCTACCTGTACATGGCATGCGACGAGTGGGCGCACCAGCCCTCTAGCCCTCCTTCTTCCACATAGGGATGGACTGAAAAGCTTCAGGGGACAGGTTCGTATGTAACAAGCAGAACGAAGCCTGGGACTTATTGATTTTAAGTAAGCAACTTCAAATATATGGTGCCCAATGACGCTGCCTTGCATGTCTTTCGGCGGCCGTCTGGCTGCTGAGCACTGTGACCTGCCAGGATCACGTTTGGTCGCTAGATCGGGCCCGTTTGAGGATCTCCCACACTGTCTGGGGTACCCCTTGGAGTGTACAGATTTGTTGTCCACGCGATATCAGCCCTATTAAGACGAAGGTAGCGGGGAAACTAGAAAGTGAAGATGAGTCCAGTCAACATTGTTAGACTGCTGAGTAGTTACAATCAGTTCGTGAGAATGCTTCGCTGGAAAGGGAAAATTGGAAAGATCGAGAGCATCGTTTTCTCAGCGACAGTTTCATATTGTCTTGCGGATGTGGTGATGTTACTCGAGGTTGGTCGTTAAGCTGGAGGAGCTGGGTCAGGGGGTTAAGCGAGGAGCCAAGAAGTTTGAGGTTGAAACAAGCGACAAGGAATAAATCCCCTGGTCCCTCTATTTTGCCCTCTCTGAGCGCAGGCTGGGGCCAGCGTCAGTCCTTTCCAGCTTCTGGTCTCGTTTGATCAGTGGTGACCGAACAAAACCAGACGTCACAATTATCTGTTGCTCGGCCAAGATCTGATACTGGTGTCGCAAAGTCATGTCATCAACCCAATCATCTTATACAAGCCAAATATTTCACCCATTGTACTCGGACCAGGGAGGCAAGACAATACTGCGCCCACGGTAACAAACTTACCAGGAGTCCAGGAGCGGGCAGTTGTCGCATCTCGTCCGAATCAGACAGCTGACACTGACAGAAACGGTAGAGTTCGGACTGTTAGCTTAGGGCCTTTCGGGAGAGTAAGAATCCCTGGCCCATGATGGTCGATATGAGATGAAATTAGCACTCAAGAAGAGCTTCTTCGTTGGATCATCCAAAGTGTCGGCAGGAAATTTGCCCTTCTACCGGATCCATTCATTCAAAGATTACAAAGATACTGGGCGGGGGATTTTCGGGCGGACGTGCACGTTCTTTAACGTCAGCCTGGTAAAGGACAGTGGCAGAAGAAGTTTGCATGAATGTGTTTCTTAATCGGGCTGATGAGTCCTGCCTGAAGTAGATGATCTCTGTCAATATCATCGATCCTATGAAAATCATTGCGCCAATCAGGACCTTTTCGGCTGATATCAGATAAACACGCTCCACAACCGCTCTATACACCTTGTACCAAGATCCGTCATATCTTGAATCATGTTTGGTCGATGACGCGACAAGCTTCAAGCCCAACTCCGCCGTGATTCATGCGATGCCGAAAAGAGAAAGGAAATCAAGTTCCTGTACAAAAAAGGCTTCCCCTCGAGTATTTTGGTGATCTATTTTGAGTAGTGGGGTAAAGCTTCTTGCGATCCTTCGGATCTGACTAGAAATGGAAGTATACCGTGAAACAGATGTACTTCTATGAAGACAGTCCTATGATGGGATAGTCTGGATCACCGGTTGGTACTGATGCGGAAATTTTCTAGCATTGGCGACAGACAAATCGAACAGCCTGTCTCCCAGAGCTCGGTCCAGTCGAGCCTTCGAAATCTCAACCGGCATTGTACGTTCGAATATCATAAACCATCTCATCTCGTTCGATCAAGCCGAGGGAGGTCTCTCCAAGCATTGTTTAAGCGATCAGGTCGTGCAATGTGTATTTATTCATTGTTAATTTTCTTCCATACTTCTGCTTCAGCAACAGATATTTTCTCTCCAGCAGTCTGCGCCCATTTTTTGGCTGTATCCCAAACTCCTTCAGAGTCAAAACCACCCGTGCTTCCCTTGTCTTGATTTGATAGACCTAGAACAGATGAATTGTTTGCTTGTTCCGTTTCTTGCGCTCGTCTCTGGTCGCTTGTAAGTTCTGATGCATAGACATTCTGGTGATATCCAGGAGGATGCTCTAGACTGCTGCGTGGAGCACTCTCGGCAGTGGGAAGAGCCACAGGAAAGAGTATCGAAGGAGCATTGGTTGTGCTTGTTGTCGAGCTTGGGGGTATTGAACCGTATGTCGCTGCAGGGGGGTAGGACATTTGGGGCGGGTATGATTGGACTGGAGCTGCGGTCTGCTGGGGCTGATAATTCTCGCCAGCTTTCGGAGGAGGGGGAACGGCACTTCTCGACGAAGGTGTAGGCACAGCTCCGGGCTGTGGTGCTGGAGGTTGCGAATCGATCTTAGTCGTTGCAGTTGGTTGAAGGGGCGCATAACGCTGTTGCGCTGCAGTTGTCGGAGCAGGAAACGTCACAGATGTAGGCTGTGCCGGCATGTAGGACGAAGTTGCAGAAGCTGTGGCAGTGGTAGGAGCTGCATTTGGAGCAATATGCGTTCCTTGAGACCCAGGGGCATCTGTCTGTGGTGTAGTTGCAGATGGCTTAGATGCCTTCATGGGACTTGATGTGTAAACTGGTATGCCTGCCATCTTGACAGCTGTACGAAGGTGAGTGAATTGGGGGAGCTGCTGAGGTCAGCTGGGATGGTATGTGAGTGTGAAAGTATAGCAGAGAAGTGCTCTGATTCCAATGTTTGATCCGTTTGCAGTGAGTTGATTGTCCTGTCAAGCTGACACGGATCCTCGTCGCCCTTGCATCCCGCATCCCACAAGCCAACCTGGAGATCTACGTCATTGATCACGTGACTTAAAAGGGGATAGAGGAACTTGTTGACGAGCTAGCCACGGTGTCCAAGCCGGCGCTTGGCGAGGAGAGATAATTGAATTCTACCAAGAGCTCTGCAATGGCGGCACAGGTTATGAAGAGGTGATTAGATTCATATCAAACGCCACGAACTTCAGTCACGCCATAGAGTCGCTAAAATTGCGATCCCAGCTACCAGCCAGGTACTATATCTATCGTGCGCTCAGTAGAGTAATAATTCATTCAATTCCGTGTAAATCGTTGACAATGTCTAAGTCTAATTTGAATGGTGGCACACTGGCATACGACCGGGATTTAGCTTAGGAAGCCTGAATACCTGTGGCCGACATAATTCCGCTTCATCACAACTATGGAGACCAATTCTTATTCAACTCTCCTAGAATGCTTTTTAAGATATTGAGATCTGATAAATGTAAATGAAATCTGGAAAGAGCATTAACTAAGCGTCTACACGCTACGCTCTATTAAGCGAGTCGCGGGAGTTTATTCAATTCAGGAGGACGTGCTTCACTTCAAATCAGCCATTTACTGAATGGCAGTTTCTACGATAGAAGCTATCTAGATTTCACTATATCTAGGGCTCACCTCATAATGACGAAGATCCACAAGGCATGTGGCTAGATGAACAGAAATAAATCACGTGATACTGGCTCCGGTAACTGACTATACCTAAATTCCGCGACTTTATTTCTATGCTTCTACAAACAAATTTCCAGCATCAACGATCACGGCGAAGAGCCTCCGAATGAATGTCTTCTGCAGTTTCATCACCTTCACGGACACCAGACCCGGCTGAAGATTCGGATAGTAATTCTGGATCTGTCACGTCTACGATCGTTTATGGTTATGAACCATTTGATACATACCAGGATCGGATTCGAAAGCTTTGCGAAGCAGTGCTTGAACCTCTCGGTGCCGCAATATCTGTCGAACGCATGCATGGAGGAGGGTTCAACCGGATCATAGGCATACATCTGGTCAGTAACAAGAGCGCTACATGTCGCTACATCATTCGCGTCCCACGATTGGAAGCTGCACAACTGAATCGCGACTTGGCCCCTCTGCAATTGCTTCGACACAGATCGAATCTCAGAATTCCCGAAGTTGTCGCATATGATGTGACGGTACATAACGTCCTAGAAAGTCCGTACATGATTCAGAAGCGCATTTCTGGCATACCACTTTTCCCAGCATACCCTGATATGCCTCATGGAACGAAATGCGCTATTGCAAAAGAGTTTGGGAAATTTTTCTCCGAGCTACACTCCATCAAGAGCGTGGTGGCTGGTAGGCTCACTTTGTCAACGGTCATCGAATCATTGATGATTCAACCATTCAACAGCGAGGAATCTGATACTGCTGTGCCATATGAGGCTGGAGAAGCAGCACAGCCAATTCTGGCTACGCTGTGCGAAGCCCTCCAGGAGAAAACTGCTAATTTATGATGCTATTACGAGCGAAGTATCAATTTGGGAGCTTGGTGATAGGGAAAAACTCAGATACCAGCCACGAGGAGGATACGTACCGGTCCTCAACTTTTGATTCGCGGCATCGCTAATTCGTGGTTGCTAGACGTAAATGAGTTTGGTGAGGTTCTCATAGCTGGCGAAATCTGGAAATGATGGAGCGTCGCAATGAATATTGAGACCCCAAGAGAGTGAGTGAATGAGTGGAGATGAAAAAATACTTTATGTGATCGTGACTTCAAGTGAATTTATAGATTTTCAAATCATGGGGTGGTTTTTTGAGCATTGAGCAAGGCAATTTCCGACGGTAAAAATCAAGTCGGCTTTTTTTACATAAGTCAAATGCAGTTGTGCGAAGGTGTCAAGCACTTTTTTAGGATGCTACTCTGCCTTTTATATTTGCTTTCCGTGATGATTTCTTGAAAGCTGACACTTCGTGAAGGTGGCTTCGATTAGGTGGAACCCGAAGGAGAAGAGCACCTTGAAGGCCATCAAAAAGTAAAAAGGTTGGACGATAATAGCTACGCGGCGAAGAATCTCTTGTGCGGAGCTATTGCTGCGCTTAAGATAGATGGGTATCTGTTCAGGGAGATAGTGGCAATTATGAAGAAGATACTGTCTCCTCACTAACTACTGTCATTGTATGTGGTCTTGAGAGCAGCTTGGATGTCTAGAATCCCTTCACGGCAATTTCAGACAAAGACATGCCATCGCATTTCAAAAGTATTCATCTGTACTATGAAACGTCTTGAATGAGTGTCCAGTTGCGTTTATGTGGTATCAATCACAGCAGTTGTTCATCTGTGCATATATGTCAACATTTATGATTCGCGACTATTTTCACATTTGCTGCATAATTAATTATCTGTAATATTTCGGACCGCGATGAAGGGAGCTATGATACTGCCAATTCTATACTATCACCTCCCGCTAGAAGAATCCCTTATCGTGCATTGCGCTTCTCAATTCAAAGCTCATCCTTCCCGACTGGCGAATCATCTTGGATACTACTTTGCTCTGGTTCTCCAAGAGGTATTACTACCTCATTCGCACTATTCGCGCTGATAAAACTCGCCAGCTGCTCCTCAGACAGAAGCTCAAAGAAGGTACCGTCAAAATGCACCGCTTTGTTGTCACCAGCACGGAATAATATGAGCGTGGGGTATCCAGTGATCCGGACCGGCACATCATTAGTACTGACATCAATCGTCGCCAGTGCAACCTTGTTTGACAGGTTGAATTGAGCGTATTTCCGTCCTAGACTGTCCATGACTTTTTGTAGACTGCAAGTCTCAATTAGCCATGTCTGAGCCTGCAAGATTTTCCTGAGGTAAATGCTTACTCTGAGCAATAGTCGTACCATGGCACGCAGAATTCCACCAGTATATCCTTTGACTTATCCATAACATAATCTTCGAAGTTACTGCCAACCAAAGTAGCCAAGGACGATGATTGTGACGACAGCTTTGGGACCGGATCCGATTTAATGACTGGAGTCAATGAATTGCTGAGGTATTGCTGGACAAAAGCCTTTATTGCGTCAAGGGAAAGGGTATCCACCAATAACGGATATGCTCGGGTGGTTCGAACATCCTCAATGGCAAATCCGCGAGTGATTTTGTTTCCGAGGCCGAGTGATTGTCCTATCTTGGGATAATCATTGACGTTCACTGATAAGAACGTAAGATAATCCCTGGTTTGGTTGGCTAAAGGATAGAGTTGCTCTGCCAAGTTGTATTTGTCGTCCAAGGAATTGGTGAAAATGAAAGCCACTGGCTTGCCAACCTTTAGAAAACTTCTGGTCAACTGGTTCAAAAGATCAGGCACGTTCGAGTACAACTGCACATACCTCAATAAGACTATCATACACCTCTGGATCCATCTCTTGGATCAAAGGCGTAGTCGCTTTTCGAAGAAAGTCCTCAATGGCTTTTGGTGAGAATATGTCTGCGTGGATGACTTTTCTTTCGTCAAATGGCTTGTAAACAATGATGGACGGCAGATTTACGCCTTCTAAATTGGCAGTGGACCTGTCTGTACACACCATGAAGGCGTAATGTGCGCGCAACTTAGTAGCGACTGTATCAAACGTGGCACGCGAAACGGCATCATCAGCTTCAAGAAGTGCTACAACAGTGATGGAGGTGGGATTCTGGAAATCTTCGCCTTCCAGGCCTGCAACCTCCGTCACAGCTTGGCCGGCTTGTCTCTTCATGAAGGGTGTAATCCTATGTCAATATAGTCAGTCTGAGGAAGTGTTGGTCTAGATCTTTGAGGTTCGTACGATAGACTGTTCAAGCGATCACGATACTTTACCATTGTGCCATCGCCGACTGAGAGCATCAAGGTAGGAACAGTAAATATTCGATTTTCATCGCAGATGTCCGGCTCCTCAGCGCAATTGACCTCGCCTATGATAACCCCTAGGTCTAGTTGTGTCTGCTCCAGCTCTTTTACTGTAGTATCACATGCTGCGCATCCATCAGCCGTGAAAAGGACCAAACTGGATTCCCCATTTGAGACAAAATCCTCATAACTCGGCTTGGCGATGGAGGTGATAGCTGCGCCAGCAATGGACATCAGAAGACCAGATGTGAATACGGAAGCAAACATTGCAATATAAGATGCAGATGAACTATAATGAAGAAGGTAAATTGTGCAAAATGAAAAGCATGTCGAGGTGAATAGAGGCGTTGCATTTCTGGGTACAAATGATTGAGGACAGTTTTATCTTTGGTCCATCATGAGGACCATCTCTCCATCATTCTTCTGTCCCTAGATTTCGATATCTGGAGAGCTCACCAGCGCTTGAATCTTCCACGTGTGAGAATTTAAAATTTCCCGGCCCTGGTCGAGGCAGGCGTAACATCGTCCAGGGCCAGAGAGTTTTTGCATGATCTGTCGGTCTTCTTCAGGTCCCGAAGACGGCCCCGGATATGGATGTACTTCGGAGATAAAATTGTTGAAAGTTTCGGTAAAGATTTTTACGTTGCACGTTGTTACTCAATTTGTTGTTATTTGTGGAAGGGCAAATAAGCCTTCACCCTGCAACTCTGCTAGGTTTGTTTGGAGTGGCTAGTACGCTCGCCTTCTTTGCAGATCAATAACTCTAACATGCTGCTGCTCTACACAGGTACGAAAGGAGGTTTGCAGTGGGTCTCGTACACCGGTACAATCGCAAGGTACTCGAGTAATGTTTTCTAACGAACAGTGTCGAATTCGTGACTGGGCCCCATAATTTTCCTATATAGACATAGTGCTGTACGAGACCTACTGCAAACCCCTTTCGGTGCAGCGGTTAAGTATTATCAGAACATTCAGCAGAGGGTAGATGACCTTACTACAGAAGGTGTAATCTCTAGTGCACATTGACTTCTCGATCACTGATCGGGTAATTATGCCCTGCTTATAGGCCTGGTTACTGCCACTTGTAGTAGAGTCACAAAACCCCTACGAATCGTACGAATAATACTTATCCGCTGTATCTGTATACTCAGTTTCTCCAGAAGTCTGAACCTATCCACAGTGGAATTGAAAGGCAAACACACCAAAAGCTCCCTGTAAATCCACATTGGATAGGCTAAGACTTCCGGAGAAACCGAGTATGGCGAGACGAGATATCTTCCTCTCTCGTTATACACAGAAGTGTATTTCATTATATCTGGAGCCGTGTCGTAATCATCATTTGATTATACCGAAAAGTCCGACCAGAAACTGTGTATGGGATCAGGGACTTACTTTATGTTCCAACTCTTACCTTCACGCCGCCTGATGTAACGGCGATACCGCCCCCAACAGAATGCAAATTGAGGCCATGATCAATATGCTCTCTCGCACCGACTTACTGCTCGAAATAATCGATTAGGACAGGGCCTTGACTCGCATCTAGTGAGTGAAAGCAGCTTATCGAGTGGGTTTGCAATTCTGAACAAAATCACCACACTCGTTAAAAGGATATCCCTAGAAGACTGCTGTGGGATTGCGCAGTATGTGCTGTCGGGACGTTCTTTGAGGCTAAATAAGGTTTCACTAGGAGGACCGCTATCACGACACCTAGGTATGCTTACCGACGCACATAACGCAGCTCGCCTCGAGGGGGCTCACGAATGCAACGACTCTAGTCATGAGCATTAGAGGTGGATTACCAGAATGATGAGATTTGTGCAAACCCAAGGAAGGATAAGAAGATTGAAGTCACACGAAGACCTGGAGAAGTATTTCCAATCGACTATTTCGAAATAAATGAAATAGGTGACAATTGACCATCAGTTGAGCCTCCAACCCGAAGATCCACACTACCACGGCTTAGGCAGCGATGATGCCCATACCCTGCTTGCTTTCGTGCTTTCGTACATACTCCTGTCCCAAATAATAGAAATCCTTCTGGTCCTCGACAACCCGCCATTTCTCCCTGTCTCAAGTCCCCGTAGACTATGTACGGCGAGTGCAAGTCGTCAAGGTAAACCTCCTTGACGACATAAGATCTTGATTCCCTTTTCAAAATAGGTCCCGATACCAGGGACGAAGGAGGCAAGAACTTCGCTGATGGCACCAGCCTTTCCACAACCACCTCCTCCGTTCGTGTTGCTTGAAGATGAAATTCGTACCTGATAAGCGTCGGGTCGAAGTGCTCCCTGGTGGTTATAAACGTTGATTCGGACAATGGAAGGAAGCTTGTGGCCCCATTTGAAACCCTGACATTCCAATCCGTAGGGACAGCCGCCATTTTCCAGGCATTTAACATGGGCCACTGGCCCACAGGCAGCCCATTTGTGGAGAGGAACTCCCTCCTGCCAAGTAAATCCAGTGCAATGATTGTAGACAGGGTAAGCATGCTGCTCACCCGCAACTTGGATAGTGCGCCACATTGACGAGATCAGGGCGTCGCGCATCCGCCAACCGTTGAGGCCACCAACAGAGCCCCACTGGCCATCGAGGATAACTCGTGCTGTAATTTGAGGTTTCTGAGAGGCGTGGTTGCAATTTCCATTGAGAGCTCCTCGAGAGACATCAGAAAGACCGCCGTGCAGATCCGAGACGTCGTACATTCTGTTCCAAACACTCCAGAAAATGTCCAAGTCACCGACGTCGATCAGTTCGTCGGTGAAAGATGCCCATACCTTGAATGCCTGAACAGGGATTACGGTAGCGAAGGCCAAACAGAGGACTGAAGTAAGTTTCATGATGTCGGGTGTGTTGATGTGTAGCTGAGAAAGATAGGAAGGTAAGAAGTGCGCTGATGGACACCCTCATAAGGCGACGGAGATCGAGTTTATAAACACAATTAATCATTACTAATCCCTGGCTTTAGGGGCTGTAGATTTTCCACGAACATATGAACCACAAGACGAATGTGGCGGCCCTCCCTGCACCTAACCTTGTACATGTGCCCCTATCCTAACCGTTAAGTGGACGTCTACATTCTGTGGTTTCTCCTAGCCAAATGAATTTAATTTACGTGAACATGTAGACCACAGGACGACTGTGAAGGCCTTCTCTACGCCTGACTTTTCCCATGTGCATCCTTTGTAGATATTAAGTGGACGTCTCTGTGTGCGGTCCCTCTAAGCTAAGAAGGTTGTCTTAAACAAGTCATCACTTCTACTCGGTTTCTCCAGAAGTCTGAACCTGCCCACAGTGGGTTTGCAGGGAGATTTTGGTTTTTTTGCCCTTGTCAATCCACAGTGGATAGGTTCAGACTTCTGGAGAAATAGAGTAAAGACCAAAGTACTATACACTTGAGTTCAAGACATACAGACTTTAGGAAACTAGAAAGGCTTCTCTTCCATCTAACTTTATCCATGTGCCTCTTTCCTAAATGTTAAGTGGACGTCATCTTTTGCTAAAGTTTTCCTTAGCCTAACGGGCAACACTTTTTGAGATTAGAGTTATTGCTTATGGTTCTTGTGATCTAGGCCTTATCCCAGACTCATAGCTCAAGAGAATATAAAAGTTAATGTCGGCTGGTTTGCTCTCGACACATGCTCGTCAATGACTCGACAATGTTACAAAAAGACTGTGCATGTGCCTCGATTGGAATGATTACGTGGATGTCCTCTTTCTAAGTTTCTTCTAGCCAGAAGAAATTTTTCTAATACTGTATTACTTCTAGAGTGGATGATTATTCAACATACATTGGTATGACCCCATATGTTAGACTTATAGCTAGTGTGACACAAAAGGCGATCTTAGCTGGTTTCTTTTTGTAACTTACTCGGCAACATTGTAAAAGACTCCTGAGCGTGCCTGAAATCATCTGACTCGACGACTCTCGGTCGATCATAAAGTTACCAGCAGAGGTTGGTAGATCCAAGACGAATAAAAGAAAAACGTGCCACTCCTCTCATCCCAAGTAATATCGGATTGCTAGGAGTAGTAGAGAGATAGAACAGTGCCGAATAGACACGTGCAAACCCTGATTACGATCGAGTATTCGAGATGTGAATATATGAGTCCTTGGTTCTCCTGTCTTCTTATTGTAAGCCATCCGAACAGATCAAAAACTTCTAACCATATACACTGTACCCGAGTCTCTGAAACTATCCATACTTAAACCTTCAATTCTTCGCCATGACTCCTCTATATATTGTGTCAGTCCTTCTGGCTGCTGTTGCCAGCGCTTCTCAAGTCGTCAAGATCCGACAAACCTCCCCTGATACACACGCACTCAAGTCTCTTGAAATTACGAACGTTGACTTGCAAGTAAGCAACGGCGCAATCAACGGTGTTACATTTCAGGCGATATTGCCTGGCACAGGCGGAACTTTCAGATGCGCTACTTCTGATGATACCGACCCTGAAGGATTCGCTCCGGTATAAAGCAGATTATTCTTCCCATACGGAATTTTCCTTGGCTAATACATAGAACAGTCCAAGATGTATCGGTGTGCTAAGGGAAGCCCCCTCACTTTCACTTGGGATGACCAGAATGGCAACAATTTGCACGTCTGGTTGACTAGTGAGGATAAATCATACTCCGGCAGCATTGCAATCAACCCCTCCAGCGCTGAAGACAAAGTGATGGCATTGAATGAGATTCTGGAATCGCCAGCTACTACTCCTAGCGTGGAACATTGAGCGTTTTTTCCTTTTGGTTTCGCTGCGGGTTTTGGATTATATCGGTGTCTCGAGTTGCTGGAGTGGATTGCTGTGGCTGGCTAGTGACGACGGTTATTGGTAAAAATAGCTATGGGTTGTTACTACGTAGTTGTTACAGTGGTCGAGGGCGCTTCCTGTAATGTATAGACTCGTGGCGGGGTTGTCAATACCTGAATTTTTGCATGTCTTGTTCTGATCCTCCATGCCGTCGATACAGTAATCCATTGTGCAAATGTACGAGACCTTCCGGTGTAATCTGCCAGCAAAAGTACTATTCTACATGGTTTTTTTTTCACGGCAAATGTGGGCGCAATATGTTCGGTCAAGGTTGAGAGATCCACAGGGGGATTTCCCGGTGAGTGCCAGTGAGAATGGCTTTGATGCAGTTCTCAATTCTGGTAGTGCTGGATCTTGTAGACGGCAGAATATATCCCCAATTAGTCTTCGAGGAAGAGCATGTAACAGTCTATAAATAGACATATATTCTGTGAAACTAGCATATACTTGAATGTTCTTTCATCTCATTAGTATTTATCTTTGAATCCTGGTCGCATTCGTCTTCACATCGTAATACGTTCCAGGTCATGCCTTTCTTCATGTACTAGGATGTATTCCGCACATGTGTTTGCGTCTTTTTATGCCCACTCTGGGATTTGGTCACGAGGGAGGTCTTTTGCCTCAATCGCGAGATAGAAGAAGTTGGGAATGCTCAGTCTTCAACAGCTTAGCTGATGGGTGTTTCTCGGAACTTAATTGTTTATAGTGGTCATAACGAAAGTCTCTGGTAAGCTCTAAAAATCACGGGATTTCCTTAGCTTTTCTCGCTTCTGTTGCATAGGCGAACTTATTACTAGACTTGTCTCATTGATCCCATCGACTGATTGGAAGGCAACAATTTGATGGCCTTCATTTAGCTGGCAGCTATGCGAGAATTATATGTGCCACCGAGCCGTCTGTGGTGGAACACGAGGTTCCAAGTTCCGCCCAATGGCCTTATTTCCAAATAGAATACTATAATTTCTTGGAGGCCAGAATCCTTTAAGTTAGGTGAACGATGAAATCCGTTCACATGGATGTGCCGGTTCCATCACACTTGGATTGCTATATTCTTCCGAGATCTCTTTGACAACTTAATATGTGCCGAATAAGTCATCATGATCTTTATAGTAGGCATCTTGAACGCCTTTCTTCATTTTTGCTTAGTGTGCTACAGTCGACATAGGGCCAGTACATATGCTGGATGCTCTTGAGAGCAAACAACGCTTCACAAATCTTAATTGTACTTGCCTCCAATTGATATTGCTCGTATTAATCGCTATTGATGAGATAGCCATTCTTTTGATCTGCCAGAACTTCCTATGCCACTGTAATGTTAATGCTAGCTGAACAACAGCGTAGGTGATAATATGTTTAAGGCTCTTGAGAAGTTGTCATATTTTGAATTGATATCTATATCATAACATAAATATGTCTGACTGCTCGCAAAGACGAACTTGTGACATACAGTCGAGCTAGTAGTACTCAAGAAAACAGGGTATGGTGAGGTTAATAGGCAAGGATATTATCACTGGATCAAGTCTAGTAAACTTCACGTATTACTAATTAAGAAGCAAGATGTTGTATTTAACTTGAACATAACTTGAACATAAAGCTTTTTCTATAATAGACGTGCCAGTTTTTATTAAACCTTTATTATACTGAGGATACTTTCAAATCGTAGATTCAATAAGACGTAACGCCCCCTGACGTAAAGTCCGATTCTATATCATGGACACTTGTCAAGCAGGACTCTATTATATAACCCTTAGTCGTACAAGAAGAAGCCTATTGACCTTTGTATAATTATTAACAAATGTTTATAATGCAGTCTGCAGGGATATATAAAAACAATGCATAAACTCAGTATCCTTTAACCTAAAACTAAAGCTAGTCCTTACTTTTTGTGGAATTGTAAAAACAAGGTGGGTAATATCACGTGATCCAAGATGATTCTTGCACTTATTGGAATAATTATAGGAAGAGATCGACCTCCTTCATGTAGACTGTAATAATCCTCTGAAATCCACATACTAGTTACCAATCAGATTGATTGATAATAGCTCTAGTATAAATGGGAAATCCTGACGATCATGTGACAAGATGAAGTGAGGATTCTGATGTAGAGATACACAGAGCCAAACCCCGAATACCACATACTCAAGGTACAAAGGAGCGATCACTAGAGGGTATAATATAGCCAGGCTGATAGCTTTAATCAAGCGCTATATATATTATGATCTTTTAGGTGCTAATCGTTCTAAGAGAGGATGGGGTAGCGTTCTATCAAAATGTATGTATAAATATATATATTAGATAGCAATAGTAGTATCTCTCCGCCGTCTCCACGATATAGAATAATCTGTTATTCATAGTTTTTGATAACGAGCTGACCTGCATCATACAAGAAACACGTCTTTGGTGGTCCAACGGTCAAGATTTCCGCTTGTCATTCAATGACAATTCGCGGGAGATCGGGGTTCGACTCCCCGCCAGAGAGGAACTATTTGTCCCTGAGTAGAAATTCAGATACAGGATCACTTTTTGGCTGCTTTATTGCAATTGTCTTTTGTTGTGGGGGACTAGAAGGTTCTGATTTAGGCGAGAAAAAAAGACCCACGGCGAAAGAAAACAGGGGTTTGGGATCCTTGATGATGATGCCCTTTGATACGGGCTTGAATTCTTCTCAATTCTGGAACTTCGAAGGCACAATAGATGATCTAATCTTGCATATTCTTTATATTTGTCCTCGAGAAGTTATATGTTTTGCGTTTTTTAGTTGTACTTATTGTAGTGGGTTTCTTCAAGTATTGTAAAAGGCTCCGTGTGGATTGCCAACGCCAGACCGTATCCAATTATGAGCTGGGACTAAATGCATGGGAGAAGTTCAAGTTCAATATAAGGTCTGTTCACCTGGCAGAACTCTAATATTAAGGAATGACTCGAGATATCGCTCAGAAAACCTTGTAAGGTAGCCCCTTTTTAAGCGAGAACTACTGTTTACATTCGGGCCGTTACCCAAAATAACTTTCGCAGAGCTTATTTTCCGAATAATTTCCTGCTATTTATCAATTTATAACCCTCGTCTATAGAAACTACTCAGATGCCAGAATGAATATAGAAGCGTTTCGAATCTTTAAGAATACAAAGATGCCACACTTCGATGATTGAGATGTGATAGTTGGCCTGGAGGATCTTTAGAACCCAAAGGCCATGCACCTATTCCAAACCTATCCGGTCTCTCCATAGTCGCAACATCTCCACGATATTGAAACAAAGTCTCGGACATAACGTAGAGCCATGGACCTCGTCCTTTGATTTCATCTTCAAGCTCCGCAAATTGAATATGGAATGCCACCGGAACCTCACGACCAACGCGAGCAGTAGAACCACAGTATCTGAGAGAGTCCTTCTATAAAGCTAAGTTTAAAGCCATAGGAGACCTGCCATGGTAGTTCTTACATTGATCGAGTGCATCTTGCAGAGCCACTCAGGAGGTGTCAGCCTTATGATCTTTGTCGCTGGCCGGCAACCTCTTCTGGGCTGCCTTCTCCTGAACCAGATTCTTCCGAGCAATCTTCAGCTCAGCCTGAGCTTCGGCTAGTTCTTGGAGAGCATCGTCTCGTTCTGCTTCAAAAGACTCATCTCGCCCCAAAGCGTTTGAAAGCTTCTTTGTAAAGGTAGCCACAAACTCGGGACAAAGTATCGTGACTCTTGTAAACGAGTCAGATATTACGAAAGCGCTGTACTGCTCAACTGCTTTGCTGACTAATATATTTCGAAGTTGCTTCGTCGCTCGCTGGGTAAAAATTGGCATGTTGGTATAGAGAAGCTCTACGCTGTCAGCGAAAAATTCCCAGTCTTGATCTAGTTCTGTGTGGATAAAATAATTTTCGATCTTCTTGCAGGCTGCATTTTTGAGAGACATGATCTGCAATCGATATGCAGCGAGGTACGTGCCGGTATTGAAGATGAGGGCTTTGTGGACGGTCATTGTAGGAGGGTCCATGGTGTCGCCTCCAAATTTTCTAGGTGAATGCTCGGTATCTGAGACCATTGCATCATCGGCTTGGGTCCGAGTCTTGTTTCTTGTGGTGTTGTCTTTTTTTGCTCCATTCTGGGAGGATCCGAGGTCATTGGCGAGACCTTATGAGAAAATGTGTCTCTGACTGAATCATCATAGTCACCCGTGTACATGTATGTGAGAGCTTGCTCCATGAAGTCCTTCTCCATGAAACCTTCTTCGGATGCTACTTCGATAGCCTTTTGGTCACATGTTACGAAAACTCGGATTGAAAGGGGCGGGCTGACATACCTGTAAGCTTCCTGGCAGAAGATCTTCGCATCTGCGTTCGAGAAGCCCAGATTGAGTGAACACAATACCTCGACGAGCCTGAAATGGATAACCTCCACACTCGATGACGAGGTCGGAGTATGTCTTACTCTTCCATAGCCTGTTCAATCGTTAGCGAACCAAGTCAGGGGCTGCTATTGCTGTGGTACTCACATGGCATTGCTCTGAGACGGTGTTACAGTCTTCTCATTCATCTCTTCAAAATTTCGTTTAGGCTAGGGTAAGTTAGCAGCTGTGAAAATAGTGAAAGCGCTCCGTTGTCTGAAATACATGCCATAAGGGAGGAGCCTGACTTGGACGAAATTTGAGGGATGCTCTCGCATGGAGAATATATGTTTGAGGATATAATTTTACATATGCCTTTTCTATCCCATAGAGTGATATCAAAGAGATAGATAGGACTCAGCTCGAATATCCCAGAGTCAACCAGGTATCTTATACAGAATCTGAGACAGTGCCTAGAGAAGCTAGCATCTGTATCCACTAGAATCATACATATTCTTTTGCTCTCGCCGAATTCTTGATCGTAGAAACGATTGCTGTGCCAAGACATGCTATGCTGTATCTATTTTGTAACTGCTTTGTCTCGATTCCCAAATGTGAGCTCTTTGTCGAACGTCTTGTCATAACTTACTTCGTTGAAAGGAACTATCACTTCCGCCAAGGTAGGTTGTGGAAAATGAGTACAGTATACTCTGACTTCGGATTTGAAGAATACTGAGGACCGCTCAACAAGTTAAGGAAAAGAGATAAAATTAGTCGGCCTTAATGGAAGGGGTACAGCGCCGTGTCTCCCTTCCTTACACATTTGTTAATCTAAGAGAGTCCCTATTTCAAGGCTCAGGCTACACATGTTCTCCACCCTCGGTCTGGAAAATGTCATTGCCGTGTTTCTGCTTTCTTGATGATGGTCACGCGGCAGATGGATGTCACGAGGTGACATTATGTATGTAAATAGCATCGGGGGGACTGATATCATGTGTCCTTCTACATCACGCGTAGTATATGTATCGTGAGAGATGGACACGTGACTTACTCGGGTGAGCTGGCGTGGTCATAACTATTGTTTTCATCTTCATTCTCTTTTTGAGACTTAGCTTTTTTTTTTCTCATCTTCATTGTAGCTTAGGCGATATAGTCTATGCGACTTTTGTAAGAACAGGAGAGTGAAGCTCTAAATCTTCCATGACAAATACATCTGATCCCGAACATGGAATGTATTTACCAACACCATTAAAAGAACATTAAATCCCTAACAGAATGCATTATGCGTGTGCCTGCTTCCCTAGGCATTGAGCCCGAACGCCATCGCTTCGCCACGCAAAAAGATGCTTCAAATGAGACTTTCGTTCACGCCACCCCACACTACGGCATCACTAATGCGTCTTGCCCAAACCCTGCAAGTTCACTAACTCAGAGTATTTCCCTCCCTTTACCATCAATTCGTTATGCGTTCCACTCTCCACAATAGCACCCTGATCAAACACATAGATAATATCCGCTTTCTGGATCGTGCTCAACCGGTGTGCAACAGCAATCGTAGTCCGGCCTTTTGCAGCTTTATCCAATGCCGCCTGCACAACGTGCTCACTCTCCGAATCGAGAGCTGAGGTCGCCTCGTCGAGGAGGAGGATCTTTGGGTCACGGAGCAAAGCGCGTGCGATGGCGACACGTTGTTTCTGACCACCTGAAAGCATAGAGCCTTTGGAGCCGACGACGGTGGAGAAGCCGTCGGGGAGGGACATGATGAAATCGTAGATATTGGCTTCGCGACAGGCGAACTCGATAGCGGAGTCTGGAACGTCTTGGCGATCGGCCCCGAGGAGAACGTTTTCGCGAATCGTACCTTGGTAGAGGGTTGGTTCTTGGGAGACAAGAGCGATGTAGGAGCGGTAGTCGTTGATGTTTAGGCTGGAGATCTCCTTACCGTCGACGTAGATACCTCCAACTAGGGGGTCATAGAAACGCTCGAGGAGTTGGATTGTCGTGGACTTGCCGCATCCTGATGCGCCGACCAATGCAATGTATTGGCCTGGAGCGACGGTGAGATTGAGACCACGGAGGACTGGCTGTTCTGGGCGTGTTGGGTAGCGGAAGTGGACGTCACGGAACTCGACGTTGCCTTCGACACTCTCGAGGCGGGCTCCATCTTCAGACCAGGAATCAATAGCGGGCTTGCGATCGAAGAGGATCTTGAGTTCTTGAGCAGCGTGTTTGGCTTTGCCCATGTCCGGTGCGAAGGAGAAGATGGTACCCGCAGATTGAGCACCAAAGATGATGGCTGAGAAACACACAAAGAATTGAAAGAGGTCGTATTCTCTGTCGGCAATACGCTGCCCACCATACCAAAATCCGAGACCAACACAAGCAAACATGAGCGACTGAGAAGCAGCGTAAAGAAGGGAAGACTTCAAGACAGAGTTCAAGCTCTTCTTGGATTGAGCCTCGATAGAGTCGACGTAGATCTTGAGAACGTCCTTTTCGCGCGTTAAAGAAGCGACTGTTCGGATAGCACTGGTTGCCTCGCAGGCGAAACTGGCACTGGTTTCATATGCCTTCTTCGCTCTTCGCTGGAATTGTGCCAACATGTAAAAACGGAAGAAACCACAGCCGAGGAGAATTGGAATGGTAGCAGTGCAGACGAGCGCAAGCTTCCACCCAATAGCGGTACTAAGAGAAATCGCGGCTACCAAGGTAGTGATGACACTCAGAAGCGTGCCGAGAGTGACACCAGAGAGGCCAGCGACATGGGTAGTCTGAGTGCTAAGGAACGAGGTCAAAGCTCCAGCAGTGTTTTCCTCTTTATCGAAAAAAGCGATGTCCTGTCTCAGAATAGTCCGGAATGCTCTGTCTCGAACTCGATGGATGAGTCTCTCGGAACAGTATGCAAAGGCAATACCTTGACCACAGAAGGCAATGAATTGGACAATTGCAAGCATGATATACATTACAGACCAGAAATTGACATCATGGCGTAACTTTTGACGAGCTCCAGGAACTGTGGCGCCAGTGCGAGGATCCTCGAGAGGGATGGATAGTGAGAGGATTTCCTTGGCGAAGAAAACTGCCTGGACTGGATTACCACCACCACAAATAATAGAAAAGAAGAGGCCGAGGAACATAAGTCCAATTTCATTCCTGTTAAAGGAGGCTATTAGTTTCATCAAAGTCCAAAGAGAGTCGCGTTGCTCGCCGGCTGCGAGATGGCCTTGTAGCGCCATGGACGACTGAGACTTCTCGGTGGCGGTACGAAAGAGCTTGTTGGCGATGTTCTTGTCATCTGGATCTTCTTCGTATCCAAGGCTCTTGTTAGTGATTTGGCGAACAAGGGCATCATCTCTGGCATCAAGGGTGGCTTGCTGCTCCGGGCTCATTTCTTGCGTTGCAGCAATCTTCTGGGCTTCGACCAAGTTGTAGTAAGCACCTTGTTTCAACAGCAAATCGTCATGGGATCCCTGTTCGACGATGCGGCCTTCAGTCATGACAACAATATTGTCAGCATCCTTGATAGTTGAAAGTCGATGGGCGATTGTGATGGTTGTACGGCCAGCTGCGGCAACTTCGAGAGCGGCTTGGACGACACCTTCAGATTTCGTGTCCAATGCAGAAGTTGCCTCATCCAGAAGCAATATCTTAGGATCGCTAACCATAGCCCTGGCAATAGCGATGCGCTGCTTCTGCCCTCCAGACAAGAGGAAACCACGCTCTCCAACATTAGTTTCGTAGCCTTCTGGGAGTGCAACGATGAAGTCGTGAGCATTGGCCATTTTGGCAGCCTCGTATATAAGCTTGGTACGTCTCTCTTCATTCTCATGTTCGTATTTGGTTCCTATCAATCCGTGGGCAATATTCTTGAAGATAGTGGTGCCGAAAAGCGTAGGTTCTTGGCTGACCAAAGAGATCTGTTGACGCAACCAGCGCAGGTTTAAAGTACTGACATCGTGTCCGTCCAGGTAAACATGTCCACCGACTGGATCATAAAACCGCTCCACTAGTCCAACAATCGTACTCTTTCCACTTCCAGATGCACCAACAAGAGCCGTCTTCTTGCCAGCTGGGATTAGAAGACTAACATCGTTCATGACAGTAACTTCGGGTCTGGACGGGTAGATGTGCTTGATGTTTCGAAGCTCAATGGTTCCATCTACGTGTGCTAAGATCTTGCCGGTGCCAGATGTCGGGTCCAGTGGAGAAACACGATCGATAGTACTGAAGATCTTTGCGGCAGCAGAAATAGCAGTGGTGAAAGCTTGAGCATTGGGTGCGACGTTTCCGATGGCGAAGGCTCCGATCATGATAGACATCAAGATGGTTAAAATGGCGGCCAGATTAATCTCGCCACTGACCAGGAATCTACTTCCTTGCCAGAACGAGAGTCCGTAATTCAAATATATGACTTCAATTCAATTAGCATTTATTGTTTGAAGTTGTCTGGGAATGTGTCTAAAGCTTGAGGGGCGGAAGGGTGGTGGGCATGTCGAACGCCACAAGTGTAACGTGAATTCCAGTACGTACCTAGAAACATGCTACCAACCATCACAGCCAGCGCGTATTTGACCTTGAAACCATATTTCTCGGCATTAGCCAAGTGCACATCATATTGACGTGCAAGTTTATCCTGTGTACCAAAAGCAGTGGCGTTGCGAATGGAAGAGATGACCTCCTCCGCAATGGTACCTCCTTCGGCATAAGATGCCAAAGATTGCTTGCTATACTTGACGATGAAGCTGGATCCGCATCCCATACTAAAAACAATCGCAACCACAGTGGAAGACAGAATTAGAGTCAGCTTCCAGGACTTGATGAAGCCAATAACGAACGCTGTGACGAAGGTGGCGAGCGCATTCAGCGTCAACGCAACCTTCTCAGATATTCCATCTTGTACCAAATTCGTATCGGCCGTGATTCTCGTGGTAATTTCACCAGATCCGAGCTTGTCGAAAAAGCCAATGTTCTGTCTCATGCATGCTTCCAAGTAATGCGATCGAATCTTGCCACTGATGTGCTCTCCAGTGTAGATGAAACCAACAGTCGAGATATAGACGGTGATGAATTCCGCAATTCCAATGTAGACCAAGTAGAGGATGTTGTGGGCGATTGTAGCATTGAAATCTGCTCGCGATGTTGTACCAGCAAAGTATCCATTGAATTGCCCAGCAAGATTTCCGAATACAACAGTCATAAGAGGCAACGCAGCACCAGAAGCAATAGAACAGATAGAGCTAACAATGATGATCATGATGTCGTTCTTAGTCGAGTATCGATACAGAGTCCTCCAGCCCGCCTTGACAGGTGGGACATTGATTTGCCTCTTGAGGATCTCGGCCTCAGCTGCTGGAAGGTGGGCGTAAAGGTCTTCATCTTTGGTCTTGATCCTCACCACGCTGGAATCGTACTTCGCGAGAACAGGATCTGAAGATGGTGAGGGGATTTGTGTGGGTTGTCGTTCGAATTCGCGTTTTGTCGTGGATTCGTGCTCATCTGTAGAGTCTCCGCGACTTGAAGTCCGACGGGATTCAGCCTCGGTCTTCTCTTGGTCGCCAGCCATGGCAGGCGGCTCGGATCGAACGCGAGGGGGTTTCGAGTTTTTCGATGGTCAATCTGCGACGAGAATGACAGATCTGGGAGATTAGGTTCACCGTCGGTGCGCAAACAAGATATCGTGGGCCTTGGTGACTCCAAGATAAATTGTTGACAAAGCTACCTAGTGGCACACGCCGTCAAGCCGAGGCAGGATTGGTGACAACCAAGAGGTACCAACCGAGTGAAATAAACTTTGGGTATCGCAGAATTGAAGCAAGAGGGGAGAGGAGAGATTGAGAATGAGGAGGTGAAGCTGAAGCTGAAGCTGAAGGTGAATGTATATCACGGGCGAAGTGAGCAAGTAAGGAAGGAAGAGACAGCTCGCAAGTTAGAAATCCCCATGCGGTGGTTAGTTATCGCCTTTGCCATCCCATCTACTGTACTCCACTTTGCAGCTTGCGGCAGGGATGGGAAGTTCAGTGAGTAAATAGTGGGGCCTTAGCTTACCTACCTATCCAGCCTAGTCTGGCTAGTCCGGTCGATTACTTACTTAGTACGATGGAAGTATTTATCCTTCCACAACTCGGAAGGAAACAAGTCCGCATGTCAAGCACAACAAGCACAATTATCCAGATGCTCGAGATATGCTGACCTCAGCATCTAGCCACTCAGCAAATGCAATCGCCAAACTCCGACTTTGCGTTTGTAAATACCTACCTACATCCTACGAGATCACGAGTATTACCAAATGACCTAGGTACCTACCTACCTAAGGTTCAGTGCGAATAGCGTACCCGAGCCAGTACCACGCGGTTTCTGCGTGCGTCTGTCGGTCTGATCCTGACAGGGCTGACATCAAGGGCCAACTCTAGAGGTAAACCGCACTTACTTTTACTGGTACCGTGCTGTAAGGTATGTATGTACTGTAACCAAAGTTCCCCTGCAAACCTTCAGTGGACAGGTTCAGACACACGGAGAAATCGATTAAGTTTTCGATATCCTTCCATCTTTGACTTTTTTCAACAGCTTCGCAGTATCGGGTATATGTAAGCAAAGCTTGATCTGCGAAGCCCTCTTCTATGGTCCTTGGCATCATTTTGGTAGCGAAAAGGACGACGACATCACACCACGAGCAACTATTGATGTTGCATTCGCCTATACTCGCAATCACTCTGCGACACTCACCGGATACAACAATCTCCGAATAACGGGGGCTGGAATCTTGATACGGGCACAAAATCATTAATGAGGACTGACTCAAACCATAGCATCGTGCATGTGGCGGGGAAGGGGAAGGGGGACCGCTTGAGGAATACGAAGATACGGCGTTTCCTGAGACGCTGACTCATTTACGAAGGAAAAAGAACAAAGGATAGGCAGCCATCCGTGACGCCGAGTAGGCGGGAATGGAGGTCAAGATAAAGAAAGTCCTTTCACAGATGGAACGTCCATTTCTTACTCACACGGTGAACATCATACGGATAACTAGGTAGGTACCATGACTCGAAGTTGCCAATGTTGAAGTCTCATTACCTTCACTTCTTTTACAGTAGATGTATGCTGCCCCTGCTCTGCAGTGCTATTGTAGACATATATCAAGCACCTTTCGTACTTCTTTTTAACGGATTACATGACCGTAATCATCGAATCATCAAATAAGACAAATCTGCAGGCGAACCAACATCTACTTAGTATCTGCACCAAAGACCCCTGTCATTACGTATACAAGCTCAGCCGATTGGTTTGATCGGCAGCGTCATCCAAAAGTTTGGATCCTTTCCATTGTTAAGTCCCAAGCTCGAGACCCTGAACTCTGCATATTCGGCTTACATAATCACTAAATAGTCCGCGGGCATCCGGTTTCGGGAACTTGATTTTCCCGACATGTTTGGAATCGCCCGGATCCGAATGGAGTGGAGTGCTCTTCTCGCAAAGCCAGCTGGCCAGCCAGTCAGTCAGCCAGCCACGCTGGGTTCTTGGTCTCGAGGTTTTGGCGGCTTGTGCGACTACGACTATGACCCCTTAGTTTGAAGAAAAAGGTGGCCGGGATCGAGAAACCGCAGAAATTTACTGAGTAAATAAACTAATTTCCCAGATCCCAGTGTACTAAATCATTCCAGAATTTGCTAGTCGCATAAATCTTGACCGTATTTCTCAGTGTGTTCGTCTCGCTCTTTATGAATTCTCATCTACGTTATTCGAGTATGTCGAGTCGAGAAACAAAGTATTAAATGCCTCAAGTTCCGGTGTTCCTCGCTTGGGAGAGAAAATTGGTCGATTAGGTATTTATTTTCTCCGATGGAGAGGAGGTACGGCTACCTACGCCTCACAAGAAGGGATTGTTCTACATGTACGTGCAATATCAGGTGCGATGAGGTCTCTTGGTTTGCTTGCTAACTAATTATCTACGAAGTGCCGATGAGCTCGCTTGTCCTGATTTATGCCAATGTTTTCTTCCTTCCATTTATTTATAGTAAGCTAGCTAGCTATACGGCATTGACGATTTATGTTGACTGGAGTGAATAACATATCTAAAGGTTTCGAGCTTGAAACGCACTACCAAGGACAAGATATTGCTGCTGCCATGCCACAGCAGCTCGGGATCGGTTTTTCTGGCTCGCTTAGCTTTGCTATTTTCATTCTTTATTGTTGTTACTTAGGGAGTCTTGCTCGCCGTCTGATTAGTACCAGAAAGCTCAAGTCTAGATCGCATGACTGAATCCGGCAGCTCTAACTCACCGGTTCCCCCTAGCTCTGGAATTGGACGATTTGTCTCTCGTTTTAGATGCATGCGGTATTTCTTCTTGCTAACTTCGTTTTTGTCTTTTCAGGACCAAAATATATGCAGCAGCAAAGATCATTGCAAAACTGCGGCACCCACTTTAATTCCGATTACTGCTTTGGATCCCACTGGGAGCCCCGACTGATTGTCCTTTGGACGGATTGTGCTCGATGAAGTCGAGCTCGTATCGCCCGAAAAGGTCATTGTCAAAGCAGTATCTCCACTTGGTGCTGGGGCTGGCATCGATGTCGACGCTGCGGTGCTAAAATCGCCGGATTTGAATCGTATGGATACACCATGTGCATTGACGTGTCCAGACTTTGCCGTGCTCCTGATCAAGGTTGTTCCGTCCTGGAATTGCGTCACCATGTAGGCTCCCACGTTGCCATCACGACCACCAGTCCCGATGCATGGTTCCTAGAGGGATAAAAGCCATATTACGGGGTTGGGTGTTGGGAGGGAGACGCAGCTGTAGCCTGACGACCAACAAGTGGCTTGCGTTTCGATATCGGTGCCAATGGTGGAGGTGCCTGTACCCGAGGAGTGACTGTCAACAAGACTTTCATATCTCATTCAGGGCTAAACAGCCTGACTCAGGAACTGGACATACCCCACAAGCGGATATATATCTATTCGGACAGACTCCTGGAGAAAGATACTGGAATTTCGATGCCCAGCCAGAAGGTAAATAGTTTGAGGTATTTGGAGGTCCAAGCAAGTAAAGAACTCGTCCAGGGGAGTGTTAATAGTGTAGACATATTGATCAGATAAACAAGAAGACGCGGGCGTGAAAGTCGCTATCAGAATAGTCACTATGTTTGCTGTGTTAGCAGTCCTTCCAAAGGCCACGTGCAGACTAACTAGCTGAAAACGCACCATGGAAAGATTTTTTTATAAAGATTTGAAAACTTCAGGAAGAATGAATATTATTCTTCCGACAGGACTGTCAGTAAACAACAAATCATGCTGTGGTCACATGATAGGCAGTCTAACCTGATTGGAGCGCTTTTGCCGGTGCTTTAAGCACAGATCGACAGCCTCCCAGAGCAGCGACTTCAACATGGATTCTGTTCAGCCTCGCGCTGCTTGACCAAAGAGCTCCGGCGACACTTCAGCTGCTTCCGCTGTCAATATCCATCGTCAACACGCAACTTAAAAGACTTACCCGCCTTCTTTAATTGGAAGCTTCAAGAAATACCAGATTCCAATTAGACGAGATGGTGGGCAAGAAATCGGGGAAGGCGCTTTTGCGCGAGGAAGGTCCGAACAGCTTGCTCCCAGATTCCAAACCTCAGTATTGACGATGGCAACCCTACAGGACTCGAGCGAACCGATAATAATATGAGGCAATCAACATGGCCGGAGATAGCTATGATAAATCAGAAGAACTACTACACGTACGTCTGTCGGTGATTCCCCACCGGCGCATCTTCGAGATCAGCCCAGTATTGCTTCGATTCAATCTCTGGCAAGAAGCTTCGATGCACGACGGCTGACTTCCAAACAGCGAGTATATGAAGCGCGATGATCAGGTCCTTCCCTTTCGTCTTCAGCAGGAAGCCAATCGAGATAAGATGATACGCAATGCGAAAGACAAGGACCGCGCTTTGGCACGTACAGGAAATACCGACGTCCCTATTCCCACAAATGCCGACGGAGATCAAGATGAGGATGAGGATGCAGCGGGCGACGGGGCGGACTTTTCAAAGATCATAGTCATCCATCCGGGAAGTCAGAATCTACGGATTGGTCTCGCGAGCGATGCTCTGCCAAAGAGCATTCCGATGAATATTGCCTGCAAATGGAAAGAGTGCGAATCACAAGAGTACGAAGCCCGTCCAAAACGTCAGAAGCTAGATGGAACCCCCGAACAGCTGTTTGGGGAGGAGTTCTCGAAGAGGATAGGGAAGATGGCAGCTGCCTTGAAGATCGATATGCGCGCAAACAAATTCAAAGTCCTCCCAAATTCCAAGGAGCTCGTGATCAACTTCAACCGACGTGCGGTACCCGAGAAGATCCCAGAACATAACGATCCTATAAGGATTGAATGGACAGAGATACCCAAGGATGATACGAGTAAGGCCTCATACTATACAGGCATGGAGGCACTTCGGATTCCTGACGACTCGGAGCCTCCTTACAAGATGTTCTGGCCGATTCAGCAGGGATGGTTTCATGAAGACGATTACATGACTAAGGAGCATCTTTTCGATGATTTCGAAGCTATCTTGGAAACGGCCATGAGGAAAGAACTTGGTCTTATACACAGCCTCGAATGGGAGCAGATGAGCTGCGTTGTCGTGATACCTGATTTATATGACAAACGTTATGTCGAGCAGCTTCTGGAGATGTGTTTGAAGGGCTTCGAGTTCAAGCAAGTTGCATTCGTTCAAGAGAGCTTAGCTGGGACGTATGGTGCTGGTTATACTAGCGCCTGCATTGTTGACGTTGGCGCCCAGAAAACGTCCATCTGCTGCGTCGAGGATGGAATGTGTGTCGAGGACTCTAGAATCAACTTGAAGCAGGGTGGATCGGATGTCACAGACACTTTCATCAAGATGATGCTACATGACCATTTCCCGTACGCTGACATCAACCTCAAGCGTCGGTATGATTTTCTGCTCGCCGAGGAGCTTAAGATCAACTACTGCACCCTAAACTACTCAGAAATCGCAGGCCGGACCCATGATTTCCACCTTAGAATCCCAAACAAGCCGACACACAAGTATCAATTTAAGACTTATGATGAAGTTATTATGGCTCCCATGGGCTTCTGGGACCCCTCGCTATTCGATAACAGCCACAAATTGGCTGGACGTCGGAAATTCATTGATCGCTCATACAATGCGTACGATGTCGAGATTCCAGATGATCCGCCTTCAGCAGCTCAACTAGCAATATTGACAAGCATCAAACCTTCCATCGCAACCACTGCCAATGGTTTCTCCATGAACGCACAATCCGAGCTTGCTACGCCATCGAAAGAGAAGCCGAATCCATTCCTCTCCCGTATGGACACCGAAACTAATGGCAATTCACGAATAACCTCAGCCGCTGGATCCCCAGCACCAGAAGCAGCAAATACCCCGGTACCCTCGGGAACTTTTGTGTTCGGCGCCAATGGCACCAACGGAGAATCTCCAGGTCCCAATGGTATTGCAAATCAATTTGGGAACCAATTCACAAATGGCTCTCACAACAGCGGCACTCCCATCCCTCCAGCAGGAATGTTCGTCGACCAATACGCTCGCACACAAAAAGACCTCGCCATTGAGCGAGACAGCATCTTGCCAATTGCTCCACTCGATCAAGCCATCATAACCAGCATAACACACGCCGCTCGCGGTGATGAGAAGAAGCTACGAGACTTCTTTGGCGGCATAATGGTCATTGGCGGAGGTTCCAAAACTCCAGGCTTTGGACCATTCCTTGAAGAGAAACTCAAAGCTAGAAGGCCAGATATCGCGGATAAACTTCTCGTCGGCGCAGCACCTAGAGACATGGATGGTCAGGTTGTGGTGTGGAAGGGKGCGAGTGTCTTTGCGAGGATGACTTCGCATGAGAGTTGGATGGGGCAAGTGGAATATGAGAGGCTAGGAAGTAGGGCGTTGCATCACAAGGTCCTTTGGAATTACTAAGTATCGGGTACCTTTTAGCTTCTTAAGCGGGTGAATACATCTTGGATCTGAGTCGAGGCGTAGGTTGGGCTGTGCATAAATACGTGGCGTTTGGGATGAATGAAAAGCGAATATCATGCTGGATGGAAGGGAGGTTGAGCTGCAGGCGTTCGGCGCACCTCACTTGACGGTAGCTATATTTGCAATATTGTGTCAGAGCTCGCGATGATCTGTAGATCAAATAGACATACTGAGTGAAAGTAGATTCTACAAAAGACACTTTTGAAGGGCAGACCTGTCCTGTGCACTCATAATCTGCATCCTTCAACTGTATTCCAATCGGCGGTTCAGTCCTCGGACTTGATTATGAATGAAAGGCAGATGGTTGTCAGTCTTGAGTATTTGTAAGATATAGCTAAGAGGCTTTGGAAGGGGAAGAGGGAATATTCCAGAGGCAATGAAGAAGTTTGTGATACTATTGAGCCATCCAGCTTTTTTTCCTTCTGGGTTGATACTCCAGGAGCCTATAAAAGTCACATCCTATACAAGGAAAATTCCTCTCACGGTGCCATCGTACTTTCAATTTGGCCGGCAGATGCATCTCCACTTACCTCTCGAAAAGACATACCAGTCTCTATTCCTACCGAAGTCATCCACGAAAGTCCTAGGAATGGGCCCAGCCGAGAGAGGTTGACGAGAATAGCTCGATCGTACTCGAGGATTTGACGGCAGAATATGGACACTAGGGCAAGGGAGTTCTTGGGTTATAGGGAAGAAATTACATATACCCAGATGACAGTGATCTAAACAATGACAGGATATAAGCGACATGAAGCTTACTGGCAGTGCTTATCCCAGAAAACATAAGCTAACACAGTCGCATGTCAGGTGAGTAGAGACGCTTTAGGCATGCAACTGATATTCTGAATTTCTTCCAGATACACAGTCCCATGGTTGAGTTATGACACTTTGAAAGGCTCATATCGCGACAGAAATCCACTGCACCTAAGAGAGTCATAAGCCTCTTAGTACCTGCAGCACATGCCGCAAGTTGGAGAGGAGGGGGTGGTTTATATAGGACAGAACACTACCTTCGTGGGTTGCAGGGGCTTAGTCTGTACGAAGAATTGTAGGAAAGAAAATTAATCAAAGAGAATGCCTTGAAACGTTGGTTCGAAAAATTGTAGTGAATATGGGAAGGAAATGGAAGTTTGTCCACGTGATATAGAGAGAGCGGCTGGTACCAGCTATATGGAAGGAGCTTGTGACTCTTGAGAACTTGATTCTTGCAGGACAGAACTTGACCCATTCTTCGAACCGAAGGTTTCTCTCAAGCAAGGGGAAGGGGAAGGAGCGTATTGGCCCCTCAAGATCCCATTTTGAAATGTTATTACTGTGTAGATCTTTTGGTGACAGAAGGCTTTGTGTTTCCCAGAGGATATCGTTCAATATATTTGCGAACGCTGGTCTCAATCTCAATCTCTAGCTTTCTGTTAATGTCTTCACTATGAATCATGAGTTACGAATCTTTGAATATCAAATATAGAGTTGCAAGCTCTTGAGCTGCCCTAGATGAAAGCCAGCGTCAACCCAATATGGGATGCCAGCGATAGCGGGCAGCTATTACACGGACAAAGAGAGCGATATAAAGGCTTCATGAGATGCACAGTTGAAGGAATTGGGTTTCAGAAGATGATGGTGTCAAGAGATTCTTAGGGTCTTGGCAACTCTTCGTGTTATTGTCAGGATAACCACAAAATGCGGCAAATTGTCCGAACATACAGTATCAAGTAGTAAGTCCAACACAATCGAATGCAGGAACCTGAAGATCTGACTTCAATCATTACTGTGACCCTGAAGCTAGACAGAGAGAATGAGACCATCCGCGAGTCGCTGGAATCTTCCTCTGAACTTCTTTCCAGTCTCTTGTTTACTCGCGTAATGAACAGGGTCTCAGCTGCATTGGGGGGAGGGGGGGTGTTCTCCACCCGCATGCCCATATCATTTGAATCTTATGTCAATAAATGCTTGCCATATAGCGCTCGCCTATCGTACTTGGAGACTTAACAAAGAGAAGTGATACATTGATTTTGTTCGAAGTTCCATGTTGTTGACTGTTCTTTGTTTGCAAGCGAGTCTGTTGTGACAATTTGCCCGGCTCTTTAGACAACATGGATCTTAGCGCGAACAAGTGGCTGCATGGCCATTTAAAGAGTCGATTCTCATGGGTTGAAATCAAATAATTCCGAAGGTCATATTGAAAATATCATTATCTTACTTCATGCGAGAAAACGATGCATTGTTTCCACAAGCTTTCGCGGAAGTCAAGCGATGATTCTCTCAAGAATATGGACCAGTCCGAAATACCGATGACTGCAACCGAGAGATTGATTAAAAGGAGTCTCAGCTGCACACTTGACCTCACATTCCCTCGTCGAAAGTCGAACCAAATTCCAAATACAACTCCAGCATTCGTTTTCGACATTGACGGCGTCCTTTTCGATAAAAGACGCCGGCTACCGGGTGCATCGCGATCGCTAAAGTACCTTCAAGAGAAGAAAATTCCATTCGTGTTTCTCACTAACCGTTGGATTGAGACGGATGTTGAAGGAGCCGCTCTCATGCAGGATTATTTCGGCACATCTGGAATATCACCGATGCAATACATCTCGGCTCAATCCCCTTTCGCAAATCTTGTCCCAAGATTCGGGAAGCAGCTTGTGTTGATTGTTGGATTATGCGCGATCCGTGCAAAATTCTTGGCTGACTTCTATGGCTTCGAAAATTGCATCACGCCTGACGAGATCTATGCTGCAAACCCGAGTCGTTACGCTGGATTTGTGGCTCCGGACAGAAAGGCGGAGAAAGCTCGCAGAATCATGATTAAAGCGATTTTGGTATTCGATCAGCCTAGAAAGCCTCATCACGACAAAATGTTGATTGCTGATCTACTCCTTTCCGTGAATGGTCTTGTTGGCAGCTCATCTCCTAAGAATGGTAAGCGTCGCTATCCAAACAAGGGATATCAGCAAGACGAGCAACCAGAAATCTGGTACACACTTGCAATGCCCTTCGTACGGACCATGATTGAGCACTGGCAAAAGCTCACAGGCATGAAGATTGAAAACACGGTTATCCTGGGCAAGCCATCCTATGAAAACTTTATTTAGCATTGCCGAAATACAACTGCTGGACACGCATCGCCAACTTCACGGAGAAGACGCGTCAACAATCGACACTATTTGGATGATTGGGGATGACATTGATACCGATATTCTGGGTGCTAAGCATCAGAACATCAACAGCATGCTCTGTACATGGAAGAGTGTATTGGTGACAACTGGTGTATACAAAAATGGTATGCTGAATGGCCGCCCAATGCTTTACTGGCCCAGATTTTTCAGTACAGGAGTCTGGGAGGCAGTTCAACTTGCACTGAGACAAGGCCACAGCCATAAATGGTGGCAACTGGCCGGCGGTGACTGGGAAGAAATCAGTGGAACACGTCAGAATATGTGAGCGACTCTGGGATCGAACCCTGTACTTAACATATAAACGAGGAAACAATAGGTACAATACATCAAAACCAAATTAAGCGAGCATCAGAACTCACCTCATCACAGATCGTACGTGCTTTTGTCATAATATTCCTGCGAAGTGAAGAAATGAGCATGTTGATGTCAAGATTAACGTATCAGTGCAAACAGTGATGTCTCTTATAGCTTCCCGAGAATTATATTATGCGACGTGGTGTTCCCGGATATACCTATTGCCTCAAATTTGAAACCTCTTGTTATAGAGAATGGGTCGATAAATTAGAGAGAACTACAAAATCATCGACAGAACCATCCATAACATGACAGAAGTAAGATTAAGATATAACGATGTGTGAAAGCATTCAAGATGATGACAGTGACTCAAATTGAATGTCTCTACACACTCTTGTGTGGTGGAGTGTAAGGCCATCGAAGCCTTGAAGTCTACACGAACGAGTTTTCGGTAGCAAGGCATGAATATTATTGATAAATTGATATAAATATGGTATTCTCTCTTTTGTTCGATTGTGGGAATTCAAAATTTCCTCTTGCTATTTCCTTTTCTAGCTATATTTGGTCTCCTGTTCAACCTTTCCATCGCTATGTGCAAGACTATTTACCTCAGCTACAGCCCAACCCTACGATGTCAACTCCCTTCACCTTTCATAAACATACGAGTGTAGCAGCAGTACTCATTGGACTCATTGTGCTTGCTGACATCCCAATCCTCGTACTTCTCATAGTCGCTATCCTGGTTGTCGAATTCTTCGACCTCGTCGTCCTTACTATCCCCACCTGTGAAACTTATAGAGGCTCCCTTGACATCCTCGCTATTGCAAGTGTCTTCGTCATTATGTCCATCTCCAGTAGTTATATCTTCCAAGGTCCCAGGGTCCCCCACTCCAAAGGTTTCCAATCCCCATCTAACAGCCGCCTCGATACCCGGAGCCAAAAAATTTGCGGCATCCAGCTGCAAAGGGACACCATCTCTTTCTTTATTCCAGGTACCACCCTCTACCAGTGCACTCTTCCACGCATCACCCTGACCCGGCCTCTTCTTGTACCAATTGGTACCTGTGACATCACAACTTGGAGTATCACCAATCATTACTATCTTCTCGACACTGTTTGCATACTCACCGTAAAGGATTTTCTGCTGCTTATCGAGCATCTTCTTCGCATAAGTGAACATAGATGATGCTGGCTTCCCACCTATTTCGTGTTGGTGGAGGAGATCTCGACCAGTCTCTTTTTTCCAATCCAATTGAAGTTGTCTGCACCAACGTTGATACTCATTGGAACTTATTTCATAGTATATCATTGGAGCGTGCGATTGCTGGTAGCCGTCATTGGGAAATGATTTGTCGCCGTTCGATCTGGCGGGTTCCCTAAGGTCACCTGATTGTGACTTCAGGATTTGAGTGAGGAGTTTGTTAGGTGATCGAGCAAATTCTTCGGCTGGGCTTAGTGAGCTGTCCCCAGTGCCGAAGACGAGGATTGCGCTTATTTCGACCTTAGAACCCTCGTTGCTGCGGCAGTCCCGAATCTCCCATGCTCTGGTAGCCGGATCCCAGGGCTTCGAAATGAAGAAAGCTGCAGGCGCAACTTCTGGATACACTTCGTAGAAGTCTTCAGGGATATAGACATCCTGGAAGCCCATGGTTGTCATAAGTTTTCGATTCGTTCGATTGCGCTCCCCATTGAAGTCGACAACAAGAACTGGTTTGTCAAAGCACCGTGGGAGGAGGAGCTTGAACGGCGTCAGGCAAAATACGAGCTGGCTAGGTCGTAAAGTCGGCAGTGCCAGTGATTTGCGGAGATCCATCGTTCCAGCATAGGTGCTATAATATAATCGATTGGTGAGAAGCACGAATGGAATTTTCATGTCGTGCAATTTGCGAATGGTAGCGAGCGCACCGGGAAGGGGGTCATGTTTGTTGAGAAGGACTCCATCAATATCTATGGCGAAGCCGACTGTCGGAACAATTTTCAGTGGTAATACGATGATAGATTTTTCGATTTCCTCGGGAATTTCTTGCTCGCTTAGAGTCAGGTCCTTGGCTTCCTCGCACATGTCCCTTTGTCGTATACATTTTCCGTTAACGCGGACGCGGAAGCTTACTCGGGACGCGGTATTGGGTGCCATGATTTGTGTGCGAGATAATGTAGCGACGACTCTCGTGCGAGTGATCCTGAGAATTGATGGTAGATTTTGTGAGACACAGATGTGAAACGAATATCTTGAGTAGTCGAAACGTAGGAAAGTACCTCGAAGAATAAGAATTAAAGAAGTAAGAAGTGGGAAAAAAATTATATACCCGAGTTATTGGAATAAGGACCGGACTGCGTGACGCTATTTTGAAATGGTCTTAGTGTCCCAATATTTGCCTTCATTGGAACCGACTCTTGAAATAGCGTTTTTAAAGTGTGCCGAGATACCTCTCTAGGTACTGTGTAAGTCGGGCTGTCATGTAGTCTAGCGCGGTTACTACACTTTTTAAAGCTGTCTAGTCCGTAACATATTGAAATGAACGGAGTCGTGTGACTGGTCCAACCCTCAAATCAGAGTAATAACCTCCCTAGAGGAACGAAAGTCGCGTTCGTTAAGAGACTGGACCACATAATCAGGCGATTCGGGGCCCTTTGGACTATACTTCCGAAAGAAAAAAACTTGTGATCGCAAAGAGGAACTAATAGAATAACTCAGTGCCGGCAAATTTTTGGTCTGAAGCTCATTACCGGGACTTTAATGTCAAGGCTGCGGCTATGCACACTTGAGCCGAGCCTTTCTCAAGGAAAATGCATGGAATTTGTAGCTAAGGCTAGGAGCGAAAAGATTTCGGGCAATCATACGGCTCGCTTGAGTTCGTTGTACAAAAATTGTGGAATATTGAAATATATCTTACCACGAGAATACGGAGGAAGTACACTGAGTAGATCTTCGGTCCCTCTTGCGCTAGATAATAGCACGATGGGTCAATACCGAAGGCGAAGACCCGAGATGGTATCTCGAGCCGGAAAACTTACAGAATGTACATTCAACTGGCACGCACAAGTAACGTTCCTAGCAACAATATATCGACGAATTATCTGTGCGTAGGGATATGAGCAGATCACTGGCCACATTATAGACAAAGAGCCTTGCTCGCGAAATATTGACGCAGCAATCAAGAATATTGAACTTTATTCAGGCCATAAGGCTCTTGAAATCCATGTCATTTATCTACTTATAAAGAATTATTAAGTATAATGATTAATGACACTATCGACAGACTCGCGATATCCCATGAACTTGCAAGAATGCTTTTATGCATCTGCCGCAAGGTCCAATTAATTTTTGAATATCATCATTGACGATGCTCGAGCCAAATAAGTGTGTTAATAGTCATGATCATCTCAAAGTGACAGCAGGGAAGAATCTCGGTCCTGCGAAACCTCTGGCGACGACACTTTGAATATCGATATTACCGGTCGAGCTATGATGAGGACTCCACATCTTCAACAGAATGAAACGTCCACTGACTGGAGGATCAAATCGGACTGTGCATTTGCTCTTATCTCGCTCGATGAAGAATCTCGCGTGTGGGACCATGAGTTCGCCTCCAACAGCTCGAACAGCTTCCTGTGTGGCGACCTGAGAGGCTTCAGCTGCTTCGGCTAGCGTGATATTGCTTGCTGTTTCTCGCTGTCTAAGGCGAGGAGATCTGCCAATACCAAGCAGATAGTCTTCATGCCATGGCCCTGAGGGATGCTCGCCGTCCACGCCTTCATCATCGCTGCTGTCTGAGTCCTCGAATCGGATGGCACTCATAACGCGCTGAAGTGTTCGATGGCGAGAGGAGTGTGCTGGTGGTTCGTCGCCTTCGGAATCACTGCATTCTGTTGTGACTTGGAATGCTGGGGCATTTTCTGTGAATTCGGAGGGAATCTGGGCAGTTCTGTAATCACAGTCTTCATCTTCGAGACCAATGTTGTAGAGGCGACGTGCTCGAGCTTGAGCTGTGGACATGCTCCCATCTTCGTTATGACGGACTGACATTATGGGTGGTAAGTCGTTCGCCCGCTGAGACGCGGATCGTCTAGGCCGAGGTGGAGAATATTGGATTTGATACTGTGCTGTTCGTGTCAACAGGTCATCGGATGTCATTGATATAAAGACCATCCCTTCCTGAACACTACGAAATGTTAGCACGAATCTTGGCATCCAAGAGGTCATGTGAGGGGTCCTACGGAGCGGTGTAGCCAGAATGTGGAGCTTTGATAATCAATTCCTTCAAATTGAAGAGCGTCGCCCCTTGATGTCTGAGGACCAGGTTACATCGATTGCTCTTTGTGCAATAAACAGTAGAGTCATTTTTCAAGACATTCTCAGCTGCGTAGTTTCCTCCATGTTCCGAGAATATGCCTCCATCGCAACTAACAATTTCCATCTTGAGCTTGCCCGGTTCAACTTGACCATATTTCCCATATCTAAAACCTTTGAAGCCAGAGTCTAATTTGTCGGAGTCAATCTTCCTCCGTTTGGCTCTGCGACTCTGCTCGGCCTCCGCTGAATGTGTATGGGGTGTGAGAGCTGGTGACGAAATATTGGGTACTGGATCGTCTAGAAGTGCCCTCAATGTGGAGCTGGCCTGCTCAAGTTGTCTTCCAGCTTGTTGCAAGTCCGCCAAGCCATTACTTGCGTTCACTTCCCTCTCCCTCTGAGCACTCGTCTCCCTCTCGCTTTCTCTCTGGGCCTGGTTTCTCTCTTGATGTCTGTCACTTATCACCAGTCGAGGAGTCCTTCCAGTCCCACGTCTTGCAGTCTGTCTTGGATATACTCGATGTCGCGGGGTAGGTTCGGCTTGTGGCGGATTTGGTGGTAATACAAACAGGGGTGATGGTTCATTGTTTTCGCGGTGCATCTGCCGCCTTCTGTCTGAATCCTGCTCTGAAGACATAGCTTGCCCGTTGCCTTGTAAGTTGGCCTGGCGCTCTACTCCTCGTATATGATGCGCCCTTCCTATTGCCCTGTAAAGTTCTCCTGAAGGACTAATTTCGTCTGGTGATTGCGTATTGTTGAGGATCCCTCGAACGATTCGGTCTGCCGTCTCACGATAGGATTCGGAGGCCGGGGGATCATCAAAGTTATCAGACTGCATAGTATAGATTTCAGCACCGAAGTTATTTAAGGGAAGCAAATAGCGAGAGTGGGAGACAGACCATGAATGAAGACGACCTCGGCATACGTAAGGTAGAAAGCCGGCAGGTATTTATGTACTGTATACTGGCTATCTCTCTATCCAGATTATTCGAGACTCAAACTTTGGTTTCGATATTGCTTGGGCGGGTATATAGTTGAGTGCACTTTGCGGAGTTTCTGCACATAATGGAATGGACAGAACCAGACCTTGATCCTTTGATGAGAAGGACGAGTTGATGTCGTTGTTCCGATGACCTTCTCAACCCCAGCCTTTGTGGGGTTGTACAGCCCACTATTGGATAGATTATCAAGGCGGGATGATCTGATACAGTAAGCGCGTTAAACTCCGAAAGAGCCGCAACCGCGTCGATCATATTTGGCGCGTGTTTGTCCGTTGATTCACTTCCTAAATATCTAGGAACATGAGCTAGCATGATATGAATTTACTCTCAACGCCAACACGTACCAGGCAGCAGGATCTTGGTTTGTATCTTGGGTCGGCCAGTGGCAGTGTGTCATCAAACTAACGACCAAATACCCTTGACCCAACGAGAAATCTCAGAAACTGCTTGAGGTTAGAGATCTCCTCCAATCGCCACTTCCACGATGAATTCAGCGCAACAGCAAGCAAACATTGAGAAATTGACCGCACAACCGGTGTTCCCAGCTCAAGATCTTTCAATCCATAGAGATGCGCCTGCGCCTTTAGCTGAGAAATCGCAATTCCCAGCTCCTACGGGCATCAGTGCCGGTATGGCAGTCTTTTCCAGTCGCAAACTTCTGCTAACCTTACATAGATGAGATCGCTCTCTACGACCGACAAATTCGACTCTGGGGCGTTCAGGCGCAAGAAAAGATTCGCAATGCTAAAGTCCTCCTGATCTCCATGAAAGCTCTTGCCAACGAGATAGCTAAGAACCTTGTGCTAGCTGGCATCCATTCCCTCACTATCGTCGACCACGAACCTGTCACCGCAAACGATCTAGGCTCCCAATTCTTCATATCCGAGCCAGACGTTGGCACAAATCGAGGCGAGGCTGCGGCGCCGCAGATTAGAAAGTTGAACCCCAGAGTCAAGGTGATTGTTGACCAGACCGATATCAGAATGAGAGGCCCGGATTACTTTGGCGCATTCGATGTAGTCATTGCAACGGACTTGCACCCAGACTCCCTGAACATCATCAATACGGCGACGAGGATAAATCATAAACCTTTCTATGCGGCAGGGGTGCATGGCTTTTATGGCTTCATATTCTCGGATCTGATTCAGCATGATTATGTTGTCGAGAGAGAAAAGAGCAATCGAGCTACGGCAATTGGCCCTGAAACAAGGACACGCAGTATTGTTGATGTGCAGGTGAAGAAGGAGAGTGGAAAGAATGTGGAGATGGTCACAAAACGGGAATCATATTCTACTTGGTTCTTGGCCAGCGATGCTGCGACTTTACCAGCCGAGTTCCTCAAGAGTAAGCGTAGATTGAAGGCAGTCACCCCGGTTCTATCCTGTCTCCGTGCTCTTTGGGAGTTTGTACAATTCAACGATGGCCGCATGCCCAGCACGACTGAAGACCTGAAGATGTTCACTGTACTCGCCACCCAAAAACATAAAGCTCTAGGTCTTCCAGACGAGACTTTAAAGTCCGAGGTTCTGCGGAAATTCCTGCAGAATTTAGGCAGTGAGATTGCACCTGTCACGGCAGTCCTCGGTGGTCAACTCGCTCAGGATGTTATCAATGTTCTCGGTGCTCGGCAACAACCAATTCAGAATATGATTATCTTCGACGGCGACTCGATGGAGGCGCCAAGTTATGCCTTACACCCAGAAGGCCTTCTTGGCGAAGCTCTGTTGCCACTTTCGGTTGGAGCTGAAAATGGTGTGATGATGGATGGAATCTTGCCGATCGATGGAAGCTTCCAACCAGAAATCATCCAGTTCTGAGTACTTCGAGTCAATCGATGTAAGATAGATTAAGATAGATGGATACTAGTTTCCTATGAGCCATTCTGCAATATGCAAATGACATTTTGGAAGTATGGCAGCTGGTGGCTCATGGGTTCTGGCCGCAATATGGCAGGATGACATAACTGGCGCTATATCGAGGCGATGATAAGCCGTTCAAAATAGCCATAGCTACAGAATCAGGCATGTCGTTCTCATCAATGCATCCTACTTCCATAATTTGCTTCCAAATTCACGGGTATCAAGTCGTCATCAATCTTCTTGTAAATCTTCAGCCTCTTCATCATTTTCTTCTCCTTCTTCCCCTTCAGTACCCTCAATATCATCCGTACTCTCCACCCCTGGTCCTCCCATGCCATTCTCATCCTCGTCATCGCTACTCTCATCTTTCTTCCCTTTGCCAGGCCCAGCAACCTCCCCCTCTCCCTTTCGCACGAACACATAACTCCTCGCACTCCTCTCTTCGCCCTTCCATCCACCACCTTCCTTTCCCCCTTTCGACTTCACAACACCTAACGTACGCGCATGTTTATACCCCGGATATGCACTCGCTTGGAACTTGAAACTCTGCGCAACCTCTAAACCAGAATGTCGCGCTAAATCCCGGATATTCCATAGTGTATAAGGCTCGCCTTCGAACAGCGTAACAATGATAGAAGAGCCACGCGTGGGCGATAAAGACGGGAAAGCCTGCCTGAAGAACGATACTAGAAGCTCTGAACCGCAACAGGTGAAATCAGCTCCAAAGCCCCATGACCCAAAGCCAAACTTTAAAGAAAATGCCAATCGTTAGAAGTTATCGTACCTTGATTATACCTCACCTGCCTATTGACATCCTTACTTTTCCCTCCCACATGCGGGAAATTAAAAAAAATCCTATCCATCCCCCCACCGGTCCCCTTCCTCGTCCCCGCCGCATTCCAATACTTCATCTTACTTGCATCAATCCCATACCTCACACTTCCGCCGCCATCTTCTACTACCTGTATGTTGTCTTCGACATGTGGATATTTTTCTTTGAGTTCTTTCAGGGAGGGTTCTAGGACCGTGGCTGTAATGTTCGTGCAGCCGTGATGCGTGATCAGGGAACAGGCGAATGAGAGGTCGCCTTCGCCTACTAGGAGGATATTCTCGGAGGGCGAGAAGGGGATCGTAGGCGCGGTATGAAAATGTGGTTTGATGTTGGCCTTGGAGTCGGTTGAGGCATTAGTAGGAAGACTATCCTTGTTCTTCTTCTGCGCCTGCGCTTTCGAGACTCCGGATGGGCGCGTAAGTTTTGATATCTTATGTTTCTTAGGCTGCTGTCTGCCGTTCTGTTTGAGGCGTTTATTCTTACCCATTGTGCGAGAAAGTGCAGACTGGGTGGTCGGTTAGGACGAGAAGGCTGGGACTTCACGAAAATCAGCACGCTAATTCTTGAAGCGGCCCGAGCACTTCTCAGCCTCGTTTATCTAGCTTCGATAAATTTATAAATGTCAACATTATATCCGCGTCAAGCTAATGGCGCCTGTAATCTGGCCTCCATGTTCCAAATTCCTTGTCTAAGACCACGGTCAGCAGCAGACTTGCTCATCTGTACATCATCAGTCTCCCTCCGTTGGGCTTCTGTGTCATATCTGAAGCGTGGGAAGGTGTTTGACGCGGTCCAACGGATACACCATCGCGTATCCAGCCCACCCATTCCGAACCGTTCCCCAACCTCCTTTTAGGCTTGACGGACAGATACGTTCTTCATTTATAGTCGAATGGCGGTCTTCAATTGGATCCTAACAGCCTTATACACTCGTTGTCTGTACACGAGCGAAGCCATGGATGTGACCCAGCGACGCGGGCCTTGACCCACTACAATAGTGACGACATCAAGGAACATGATCTTTAATGTCAAGAATTCTTAGAAGCCAATCGAGACTCAGTCATATCCTGGGAAGAAGGATGAGATAGATCAAGATAAGATTATATGATGGTGAGACAGATAAGTACCGAGTGAAGTCTCTGTACGAGGCTCCTATTTCATTATTCCATTCCTTTTGTATCTCACGCAAGAAACATATTTGCCCTCTTTCGAAAACCAGATTGGGATTTCTGTCCCTGCCAGCTGATGCGCCCAAGGAGCTCCAGTTCTCGCTCTTTTATGAACAGGACCGGACAAGTCTTGGCGACATTGGGAATGCCAGTGCGGATACAATCGAGGACTATATGGACCAGTGATCTCTGAAACAGAATTCTGACACAGCTACTTTTGATGCCAACACACATAGACGCCTCTTCAACAAACTTCATATTATATCAGTCGGCGCTGAACCACGAGCAGGATGGACACTGGGTGTTGGAGACAGAACTCAGTTCGAGCCCATAAATACACCCTATACGAATAATGGCGGCAACCAAAAGGCAAAAAGCAGCCTCGAATCCGTCGCCTATTGTGACCAGATGGTGGCTGCCTACGACGCATGTCCTGACGATGCTCCAGGATGTATGGCCCGCTAAGACTCTAGACGAATGTCTAGATATTTGCTCAATCTCGTAACCGATCTGTACAGGCGTAGCATGGGATCCAACGCTTGTAGGGCTACCCATTAATCATTTACCCAATGGATTTAGTCGTTAAGACATTTGACGATGCAAGAACCAGTAATCGGGACGGATTGCAAGCAGCCAAAGCTCTGCTTCAGCTTACTACAAAAGACTGCCCGGCGGCTGTCATCACAAAGATTCCTTCAAGCTCTGATGCAGAGTTGTAAAGTGTGTTGGTTTTTGTGCGACGTACACGGATGCCAATGCCTCATCGTAGTCTTGGATGGAAACATGATTACCGGATACGAGAATTGCTAACTAAAATCCAATGCTGGATTTGCGATTCAGACGAGTAGCTATACATTCGCCTTACGTCAGACTAGCTAGTGGTTCTCCTCATGACACTCTAGCTCAAACCCGAGCAATAACATAGCAACAACGAATAAAGCCACTATGGGAGAGCAGAACGTGAACAAAGTCTGGATCGTGGGTCCAAGCATTGGCTCATTGCCGCAATCCCCGTCAGGCTCGTAGCTGTATGGTGGTGCCGTCGAAGAAAGAGAGTTCTCGAATGAGCTGGATACAAGCGAGTCACTAGGTTGGTGGTCAGCAAGATCAGTGGGCAGGACATGTATGTCATCGCCAGCACGAAGGCAAATCCAGTTACTCATGAAATTCCATTTCATTATTGTAGTACGAGCGGAAATATCTACGTTGCGGGTGCATAGCTTGATTCTGCGCCAAGGTATGAGCTAGATGGCTCGAGCAGGCCGATGGAGCTGGATTCGACATCGAAGGATCACATGTATTCGACAGTCACAGGTGGTGGTCCTCGTCTCGAACAAGACCATAGGACCAGTTTGCGAAGAGGTTGCAGGAAAGTAGCCAACGCAGTTGTAGCCGGAACATTGATATTTCTGCATATTCATATTTAGCGAGATCTTTCGCTGTTACCTTCTTTAATGATGGTTGCTGCTATGGTGCAGAGTTGATCGACAAATTTTCGTCTCTGACGTAAATTTAATCTTTTCATACCTTTCTTTGAAATTCTCAAACTCTCACATTCGCGCTTTTCCACCGCTGTCGGTCTAATTCTTTCTAAGTCAAGCTGCCACATCCTTCCCGGTGCCGTCAACTCATCTGTTTTAGCCTATGTTTGCGACCAGCTCTCTTCGAGTATTTAGTTTTCGGACAAGTTGAATGATTTATTCCTAGTCTGTATTACTTTGGGATAATGCCTTTTTGTGTCTCTCATTCTATATAACGTAGAGAACATTCATCGTTATAGAGCCCTATATCTCATCAAAACAAATACCGGCAGGAGCCTATCAAATACCGGATCAAGTATCCTGGATTGCTTACCACATATATATTGTTTGTCGCTCAAAGGAAAAGCGGTTCATCCCGGACATATTCCATTCTCGAGGCAGATATAGAGCATTTCCGAATTGTAGATCAAGGCGTGCGGGAGTTAGACTCTGAGTTAGAGTTGATCTTATCACAAATCGCACATGCCCTGATGTTTCGGTTTTTGATTATCGCACGGAAGGTCGCGATCTCATTCTAACAAACTTTCCTTGCCTAAAGAACAAATCGTATTTATAGCAAAGCGATAGCTACAGAGCACTCGGTTGCAATGGGGCCAGCCCATCGCTTGCGCTATTAGATCCAGTATTACTCCATCTTTTCGCCAAAACTCTTCTGCTTATACTGAATCGCCCCATCCAAAGCCTTCTCCCAGGTCTGTCTATCACCACTAAAAGACTCCCATTCCGGCGTGGGAATCTTGGGAAAGATACCCAACTTTAGTACTGTCTTTCCATCGTACAGCGGAGTGACCGATTTGATCGGACTGGAGAATTCGTCAACATCACATGTTCGGCTTAATCTCTTTTTGTTCGAGCGAAGATGAGAGAAAATGGTAGATGCGTTGGAAACAGGTGAGCAACTTACTTCCCACAAGTACCACAGAAATACCTCCCTAGCGGCGTTCCGCTCAAAGTATTGCTATCCTCATATCGCTTGAGATTCTCCTCGCCTATAATCTCGATTTTCTCATTCTCGATGATGAGATTCGTGGCAGCAGCTACACGTAAATTAGTCGTCTACTCGACCACATATATTGAATGAGCAGAAACTCACAAGAGCCAGCGGTCTTTTTGCAATTCTCACATCTGCAAATGTGACCTCTCCTTCTGGAAAAGAGCTCGGAGTCATTGACTCGTACAGTGATGGCGCCGCAAAGACAAGTACCTTCCATTTCGCTCAGTTTGCTTTCTTTAACGTATTCAAGATTTCTTGTTATTGGTTGCTTTCGAAGTGAAAGACAAGCGAAAATCTGATGGGTGTGCTGAAGAGTTCTCTAATTGCAAGAGGATGAAGTCATGGGCCCCTAGTGGGGTGTTGCGGGGTAGATCTGGTGGACAGCATAACGGATAGGGGCTGTTTTTCTTATTTCCGGATAAGAGAAATAAGCGAGTGGTCTTGGCTCAGTTTCCGGGCATTACTTGTTCCATTTGAAGTTCTCATCTTTCTCCTGCTCTAACCAAGGTCTATGTTTGAGAAGATACCCAATCTCTCTTTATGTACAAAGATATATCCAATCCACTAAAATCAATAATCATGTGACTTTAACCATAAAATATCCTCTACACTCATGACAAAGTAGCGCAGCTCTTCGGATACTGCACCGAACGCTTTATCATAGCCTTCAACTTGTCTGCGTCGATGTGGTTGACGTATGTAACATTACGAACATTAGGCGGCTTCAGATACTCCGAGTATAAGTGAATATTACCGTATGACGGCGAGCCGTATGAAATGTCAACATCTAGATAGACTATTTTCTCGTCAGTCCAGAAGCAGCTAAAATTTGAATGCTGAACAAACCAGTGCTAGTATTCGTAGCTATCGAAGGGTCGACCAAGATCGCCATCGCTGTCTCATCCCAGAACGGAAACTTGGTCCCGTAGTACTTATGGACGAGCTCCGTGTAGGGATTCTTGACTTCATAAATCTCGTCGAGGAACTCCTGGGTCGACTGCACTTGATTTGCCACATTACCCGCAATGACTATGTTGGGGAAGTCTGCGGTCAAAGCGATCTTTGATGCTTCTGGATCGAACATGAGGTTGATATCTGAATTTATATCTGCTTGCCGAACGCTTCCGGTCGCCTGATATTATTAGCAGCAATTTCGGATATCCTTTATTGTGTTGAGATTACCTGGAACATATTAACATCGACATATCCACCCATGACCACCAATTCTTTTGCCAAACTGGCGAACTTTTCATCCGTCCTCACTGCCAAAGCGACGCTAGTCAAAGCACCAGCAGTATAAATGCTGACTTGGCCCGGATGTTTATGCACTGACTCAATCATGATTTGAGCAGCGCTCACGCCAGCCACAGCTGTAATGTTTGGCAAACCTTCAGGGAAAGCACCTTTCACAATGCGATTAGGGTCAGATCCCGCTGTAGGATCCCTACCCATCGCTTCGGCCGTAGCGTTGTAAGGTGTGAAAGCTCCTTGCCACGGCAGCTTGCCATGAATAGCTTCCCATGCTTGAAAGCGCTCGTAGGTGTTGATCAACGGGTACGTAGCACCTTCGTAGACGGGGATACAGCTCAAGTTACCGACTTCAAGAGATGCGAGTGCATGGTATGCACATTGCTTTTGCCATGAGTTTGCCGTTGCTAGAGGTGGTTAGTGGAGTTTCTTGAGAAATACATGTATACTGACACGATGTGATGGCAAGGATTTCTATCCCGGCGTCCAAGGCTTGAAGATATGGGATAAATCCCGCGGATAACCAGTCATTGTCGATGATCGCATATCTCTTCTCTGCGTTGATTGTTTTCTTCTGGTGCAAAGGGGAAGCCAAAGCGGAGCCCGCTAGTGAGAGTACCACACTGATGATTGCCAGGAGATACATGACTGCTTGAATATACAATACCTAAGCACAACTCGAGGAAATTCCAGGCTCGATCAGACGAGGAAATATATGGATTGTTTTTAAACTTTTTAATGATGTCAAGCTCGGACGGAATCTCCAACGATTTTGCTAGTAAAGAAACTTGACTAGTAGACTGATCTCTAGCACTTGTGCAGCGCCGTCGTGAAAAGTCTCGCGAAGGGTTTCCGCTCCATTCTTGCAAATGTAAACTTTCAGAAACAAATGCTTACATACCGGAAGAAAATGCGATAACCACAGTTGATGTTCTGTTGGATACCGGCTCTGCCAGCCGGAAGACTCTGTGGTCTTTAATTTTCGCTTTCTGGCATTCATGAAATAAATGGCTTTGATGAACCAAATCTGTGCAAGTGGAATACTCGGAAGCTTAAATAATTCGTAATTACGGATAGTAATTATTAGAGGCGGTCTGACGTTTTTGCCACCTGAGGTAACTCTCGACATGACTGTCAATTGCAACTTAGGCTGTTTTAGACGTTGTCTTCTGATTCAGTCAATGTGAGACTACGGCGGTCTGGAAATTGCCATTTCGTCAAGTTAAAGATGAATTCGATTCGGAAGAAGATTGAACTTTTGGCTGATTGTTTAAAACCTTATATTCGCACGTCCGTTTCAGACGCGTAGAATTGAAGTTGTATAGCCGTCTGTCTTTTAATTATATGCTACCGGACAAATAGCAGTATTCAATTTCTTGACGCCAATTCTCGACGACTAGTCTAAGGGATTTGACAAATCCTTTCTGTAACGATTATGGCGAGTAATGCTTCGACTGTGAACACGACTCAAATCTGGCGCTAATTACGCAGATATCTACTATCATTCTATCGCAATCGTAATATCAAATTCTCTCTAGACCCCTAAAGTTACGTCTTAACGACTTCTCCTTCCTGTATATTGTCGAACTATACCATACCATACTACGCTACAAGAGCTCTGTAAGCGTGACAAACGGAGGACCGCGTGTCTGACGTGCAAGAGAATTCTATGGGAATAGCGAAGACTCTGTTCATACCTGCACGCTAGCTATTTGTAGACTCAGTTGGCAAATCACTAACAAAACCCATCTATTTGACTTTGACCTGCTCAAATTCACAATGGTATATGACTTTGGAGCACTGTCTTATTGTGAAACAGTGTGCTAATGCTCTCTCGACATGACAGGAGAATTAGCGCCTTCAGTACCTGAAGAAAGTCACCCATATCCGATTTTCCGGCCGCCTCTGAAAAATAGCATAAGCCCGAAGACAGTCAAGGAGAAGAGGATTTACAAAACCATGTGACATGAAATGGACTGCAACTTTGAGGTCGAAGGCTGGACTTTGTAAGATCAGAAACGATATTCATCAAAGATTCGTTCCACAACCCTTGCGATAAATGAAAAGGCACCACCGGCATTTACAAACATATAATAATCAAATTATCGTTCGATCAGGAGAAAAGGATTTCGGAGGTACTTTTTTCATCAAAGCTAGAAGCAGAGGCAACATGGATCACCTGACATCAACGCGATGAACCAGTTCCCAATTGCACTTCTGTAAGTGTTTGTTGCAGTTCGCACTTTAGCCTCAGCTGGACCAAGCATTTCTTTTTGAGATGAAAAGCGTCTAATCGTGTACTATGAACAATGCTGAGTCGTGTGGCGTGCACGGATATAAGTAAGTAGGTCGACCCGCGTTATCCTTCGGTGCTTCATCTATTTCCACGTGCAAATGCGACAACACAACACCATTGTAGGATTTCCAGGTCTTAGACACGGTTTACTTCATTCTGTCCGTAGATATGCTTGAAGCTGTCACTATCATCGATTGAAAGCGAAAAGACTTGTCTATGCTCGGCGAGGGTCGCAAAATGGAAGAAGCAAATTTCAAGCTCATGTATCACGTTGTCCGGTATGTGGCTTCGTCTAATATCAGTCTTCGGAACGACTCAACATTCCTATTGGTTGCTCGAATCAGCTCGAGAGATAGATGAGGCTTGCGCCTCCAATTTTCGTCTTCTTCCGCAGTAATGGCGTGATGCAATCTTGCACCCGAGGGACTCCCTCATTCGTCACCGGCGATGTCAACTGTCGAAGTCTCCACAACTCCGCATTTCAATCTTCGGAAATTGTCTGTATATGTACGTTTCGACCAAAGATAATTCCCCATCTGATGGATGCCATGGAAATCAATACATGGCGTGCTTGTTTGGGACCAAGGATTGGGTCGAGGATGGCATGAGAGACAGCTCGAAAAGGACTGGATCTTGCACAGAAAAGCGGCACAGAGTCGATTCTGAAGACTCTGACATGACAATCCTTTCAGAAACAGTGGGATGAAGGCTATAAGTATGACGAGACCTTACTATCCTTTAATCATTTCGTTCAGGCATTAGACACGACCAGCTTTGGGTTCTCAACCACTAATTCGAGACGATGACCCAAATCAACAAATCCGAGGAGAAGATTCCATCGGAAACCATCGTACCAAGCCAGAGTAACTCAGATGGTGCTCTCCAGATGCTGGAAGGTGGTGGTTTAGGGCCCGTTGATCCCGCGAAAAGCAAACGTCTGCTTCGAAAAGTAGATCTATACATCATGCCTCTGATCTGCGTGTAAGTATTCCATCTGGAATCTATGCTCCAAACCTGACAATCACTCAGAGTATACTTATTGCAATACATCGACAAAATTTCCATTAGTTATGCCAGTGTCATGGGACTTCGGAAAGATACTTACTTGACAAAGGACGATTTCAATTGGGTTGCCAGTATATTCTTCTTCGGGCAACTCGCGTTCGAATTTCCAACAATCCGTCTCATCCAGCTATTTCCTCTTGCGAAGTATGTTTCGATAAATGTGATTATTTGGGGGACCGTACTAGCATGTCTTGCTGCGTGCAAGAACTTCGCCGGTTTGATGGTGTGCAGAGCTCTACTCGGTGTAGCAGAAGCTGCAATTGTACCAGCCTGGGTGGTGTTCACTTCTCAGTGGTAGTAAGTAATGTTCCCAGCCCGGTAACTTCAATGATCAGGCGTCGGATCACACTTCTCTGTTTATCCTTATCCGAATCTCGCGAAATTGTGATATTGCTGTGCTAACGTCATTAATAGTAAGAAAGAAGATCAAGCTTTCCGAGTCGGAATATGGTTCTCTATGTGCGGCTTCGCTCAGATGTTCGGCGGCTTCGTGGCTTACGGAATCGCGACTCATGTTGGAGAAGACCCCAATGCCTTGCTGAAGGGATGGCAGGTCATCTTCCTGTTTCTCGGACTCCTGACGGTCCTCGTTGGTATCGCTTTCTTCTTTATCCTACCCGACTCGCCTCTGTCCGCCGGTTTTCTGTCCCCAGAAGAGAAGGCGCTCCATGCTGAGCATCTGAGGACCAACGGCCAAGGTATCGGAAGCAAAATATTCAAGAAAGAGCAATTCTATGAAGCACTCACTGATCCGAATACTTGGCTTTATGCATTTTGGGTCTTCGCCGCAAACATCCCAAACTCAATCGCCACCAGCTTCGGCAATATCCTCGTTACCGGAATGGGATACACAGCTACAGAAAGTTTGCTCTTGGTCACCCCTCTTGGAGCATATGAAGTTGTTGTTCTCATTGGGCTCACTTGGCTTGCAAGGAGAACGGACTAGCGGTTGTGGTGTTGTATAGTGGGACACATTCCATCGATAATCGGCGCCATCCTTATGGCCACTACCGAAAAAACCCCGGCGCTCATTGGATACTACCTCTCTGGTGGTATTCCTATTGGATGGACGACTATACTTGGACTCACCAGCACTAACATCGCGGGCTCCACCAAGAAAGTGACAGTGGCGTGCATCGGAACCATTGCATACACAGTTGGCAATATCATCTCACCGCATACTTTCCAAGTTAAAGATTCCCCAAGATATCTGCCTGCAAAGGTTTCTATTGTGATAATTTATGTCTTGATCACCATTGATCTGTATGTGATCCGTTGGCTGGCGGTGAGGGAAAACAGGAAGAGAGACGCAGCCAAGGCGGCTCTGGGGGGTTCTTATGTGGTGGAGAAGAACCACGAGTTCTTGGACTTGACGGATCGTCAAAACCTCGAGTTCCGGTACTCGTTGTAAAATCGAAAGGAGTGTGCATCATTCGGCTAAATTAGACAGAGTATTCCAAGGAATCGCCTAGGCATTCAAATTCAGCCTGGAGCCTATTTTGGTACCCCTGGCATGCCTGACCGTTACCATTGATGCCCCTTCGCTTCCCCTGTTTCGATTGTTTCAAATAGACATCAGTACGGTGAAAGTTCTGCGGAAAAGGTTAAGACAGTAGAATGGTTCATCTGCTCCGGGTTTTATATGCTGTAGTGCTCGACTGCTGGCTTACTGAAGTTAAACCAGCTTCGCATTCTCTGTTGTCGGGCAGTATGGGGGTGCTGTCAGGCTTGCACGGTAAATTGCAGGAACGAGGGGCCTCGAGCCTCGAACCTCGAAATTTGTGGTAGGAGTATCTCTAAGTAAATTGATTTTACCCAAACGCGACATCACCGAGGCTTGATGAATATATTCTTATCAAGAGATGACCCCAAGGCACGGGACGGGCCGCGCCCATTCTCCGACTTAGGCGCACGTTCCAACATTAACCACGGCCTCAAAACCGTTGGCTGGCACTGGCACTGGCACTGGCACTTCTGGAAGCGATCCGACCCAATAATCCTATGCTAGGCCATGCTTCAATGCTTCATGTCAAGCTTGGAACTCCGGAATAGAGTTTCCGTATTCCGCGTGGGATTTGCGAAGTGCAACAAAATAACATGATGATGAAGGCTTCCTTGCTTTCTTTCAATTCGCGAGTTGGAGTTGGTTTTGCCACAAAAGAATAGCCCCTGGTGTTTCGCTTCGTGGGGAACCTTGGAAGTTAAGGGAGATGGATTTGTTTGGCTGTTTGATGTTTATTGTCTGCCGGGAGGTGTGTCTATTTTTGAAATCTTTGTTTCTTAGCGATTGCTTCACGTTGGTTTTATTCATCGTTTCGATAGCAGGACGCAGAGATTCAAAGGAATGTCCTATTACCGTGGTGACTGAAGCAATCATCGTACATTACTAGAAACCCACAATGATGATTTTTAGCAATGAATATGCTGCTTTAACTCAATCTTTAGGGAAGAAGAGTATTCGCGTAGGCTGCTCACGGGATCCGAGGAAAACGTTTACGTTACAAGGAGTCGCCTTGATGATTGACATTGCTATTGCATTTTCACGATACAGCTAAAATTTTATTGCCCAGCACAGAATAGAAAGGTTGAGATATGCAGAGTCAGTATTTCGGAGCGTGTCAGATGGCATTGGTCAGAGCCATTAGCTTAGAAAGTATATGTACTTTCACTACGAAGCTGTATGCATGAAGATCAACTCACACAATTGGAGACGAATCGGAGTGCAGCCTAGTTTTATACATGGGGAACAGATTACCGAGATGATAGACCGACCTAGGACATGATCAAATTCGAAAGGCATTTTAGGTTCAGTCCGATGAATACCAGAAAAAGTTTCATTCTATTAAAAAAACACACCCGAGACTCTAAGTATTGTTTCTTCATTGCAGAAGACATCTGCAATGATGCAACTTCGTCTTGACTGGCTCAAACTTAGATCCGGATCCTCATTCCACGGTCTTCGCAACATGGCGTTGTCGATTCTACCGTATGGAGTTTGCACTTGCGCTGCGTGCTCAAGGACCAGTTCTGCGGAATCCGGAAATATGCGGAGTAGCTCCTTAGATATGCAACAAAAACTCTACAATCTCTTCCGCCTCCAAGCTTCCTGTCGGCTTTTTTGTCCAACTTTTCGATGTGATGGTGCGACCGGAAGCTTTCCCTACGTAAAACGTGTAACATGTAGGTTTTTGAAAGCTGGAGACAAGGATAACCTAGCGTTCGTTGTAAGCAAAAGTCAAAATCTTTAAAGCTGCCATTGATCTAAGCGACAGGATTAGCCAGTAAGTAAACCGTAGGAGCAAAGACCACAGAGTACGATGAGATACTTTGAATGCGCTTCGAAATGTCTTCGAGAAGGAGAAAAGATGAGGTGAAAGCACGGCCCACTTTCTACGATGTGCAACAGGGCCACGAATTGTGCTCATGACCAGAACGTGTCAACGTTCTCGCTGCAAGGCGGGCGTTGCAGTAGAAAAGGATATTCGGATGCCCGGGCATTTCCATGATACGTCGGTGGTATTGTGGCGATGATCTGCACGCCACAAAAAATTGCTACTTGCAACAAAATCATTTCGTACGAAGCAGCCAGGGAACTGACATATCTTACGTTGTATGAACTAGGTTTAGGATCCAAGGGGTAGCGGCATAATGCACGACCTCAGCACAAGCGATGCTTAGGTGGTGCTTGTTTAGGTCGATGCTTAGCATCAAAACATGCACTTGCTCCTCTAAAGGCAGAATTATTATCGCTTTCCTGATCTGAGACCGGAATGTTCAGAGTGACAAGTAAACACTTGGTTTCGCATGGAAGAGTAACTTCTGGCAGTATGCAAAGTGTTGTTTTGCGTTCTTGACTAGTAACTTGAATGATCTCTAGATTTAGTTACAGAGTCCATTTTGACCTGAAAACAAAAAGGCTTATCATGAACGCGTATCCTCGTTTGAACTCGTTAGTAAAGCAGTTCAGGCTTTTGCATGATCAATACAGCCTTGAAAGCCATTGAAGGAAGTCAATATTTCACGTGATATGACAGTTAGTCTTTCGAATGCGGATAATCGAACCAACGTATCTCGGTTTTAATCCCAGAAAACCTTACGCATCATGCTACAACAATCTTTCATCTCTAGTTCCAGCGTTCAAAACAGCTGCAAATCCATGCCCAAGATTTAGCGCCAGCCTTCTCTTCTTCTTCTCCATCCTCATCCTCCTCCCCTTCACTATACTCTTCTTTCTCCCTACCCTCATCATCCCCAAAGTAACTCTCCGTATCGAACGTACAGTGGCTCAAGAGAGACGAAGTCTCAGAGCTGGCGCCGGCGAGCACGGAACAGACCTTGCGGTGGCGGCGGGGGACAGGGACCGAATACTGGTGCTGAAGGACCGGGAAGATATGGCCGAGTCTTTCGCCGTTGTCATTGTTGTTATTATTGTCGTTGTTGTTATTGCGACCGAAGAGATTGGAGAGCCAGGTTGCGATGGAGTTGAGGAGGGCTATTGTGATTAGAGTGCTATGTAAAAACAATAATTAGATCAAGTACAAGTGTATTAGTAGTCGGGAATATTATAGATTCAACATATCTTATCTGCAATAAACGGTACGTATACGTGAATAAGGCTGGAAGCTGTGATTAGTGACTCTTGAAAGTAGACAAACGACGTGGGTCTGAACGCCCGGAACACGGCACTAAGAGCTCGAAGGACTTCTTAGAATTCATTATTATGATATCTTAGTATTACAGATATATCTAAGCCTATAGAATAATAGCTAGAGCGATATGCTGGAGAGCTTTTCGCTCTAGGCTCTAGCGACGTTGACCATTTCGAGTTAGAATTATAATAAACACTTTACGGGATTTTCCGAAAAATTGACATATGCTATAATCCGATATACTTATATTCAACGCAGATAAATAGGCACCTTTTAAATTAAGACGAGGGCAACAAGTAAATGCTTCCCTTTTGATAGCTGTTAACTTATTATTCAAGCTCCACTCTAATTAAGCGAGCAAACAGCTGGGCCCATTGCTCAGCGAAGCATAACTGTACATCTTCTCGACATATCATGTTCGTCTCCCTTTAGATATCCGGTTTTAAAACATCTCTAGTCAAGAAATACAAAGTCTTCCTTTTACTAATATAATTAAATTTATAGATTATTATCTTACTCTAGAATAAGCAATACTAAACTGTTAAAAGAAACTATTTCCTCTCAAGGTAAGCAACTATCTTACCACTTATACTTCGAGACAGCGAATCCAAAGGACTCAAATCGAAGTTTTGGTTCTATTACTGCGATGCGGATCAATCATACGCATTCACAAGCTATCAATTCTCGAGGCTACGGCGTCCGAGACTAGAAGGAAGAGAAGTCCAGAACCAGCTTCCCTTCACCTTGTGCGCGCGGGGACGTGTACAGAAGAACAAGCGTTACAATCCAAGGCAAGCCTAGGAACCGATAGGATATTACTACTTGCAAAAGGAACGACCCTTTCTCAAATATCGTTCCTGAAAATATCGCTCCGTATAATGAACAAGTTTCGTAGCCCCGATATCATGCTTCAATGATTACTAGTTCGAGTAGCGGATCTTCTGTGTCTGTCTTTTAATGCAGCTGAATCATAAATGTACTACGGAACGCGGAAGCAGTTTCATAAAGATTCCAAGTGACTCACCTCATGTAAAATAATAGGTCTCTGACTTTTTGGGATTTACTCTAGTAGTATCGTCGTGTTACCTTGTAACGTTCAAATGCTACTTTACTTAAGTTACTTAAAGAATGTTGTGATTTCAGCTTATCATTTTATATAGTCATGAGGGACTAAAGTGACATCAGGGTACTCTGGGACACTTGGACACTTGGACTGTTTGCCTGATTCTCAAGGTTGTCGCTTGATATCAAGTGATACTTCTGATACTCAATTTGAGCGAGGCCGACCCAGTTAATGACTAGTGAACACTTAAAAGAGACTCGATGAGGTGGCTACAAATCCCGAAGTAAGTGCGTTCATCGGCTTTCCATGAGTTTCAAGGACCAAGGATTCTTTCGTGACCTGCAAAATCACTTACCTACCTAGGCACTACGGACTAGTATGGTTTCAGTGACTTTAAATTGGTTTCCTACCATCCATCCAATGCCTCGACTCACTCCAAATAAATTGTCTAATGTGTTAGCCTCTTAATCAGTAAAGGTTCCAGATGTGAAGTCTAACGGCGAGCTATCGAAAAGCTAAGTTCCCTACGCTAGGCAATTCGCCAGCTCAGATATGCAGTCACGAAACTATTCGCGCTTGGGTGAAGTCAACACTCGCTTAGCATCGCACTCCTTAGGAAATTGTGTATAAACCCGATCATTCCTACTAATCTTCTTTATCACGTTTTTTTTTTAAATAAAAATTTGAAGCGTTTGCTCGAAAGTAAGCACCCTTGTTGCCTTGAACGAACTACTTGCAATACCACTCAAATCAATCCTATCGTTAAATCAAGCGGCAAGATAAAAACAACCACAACAACACACGCCGCTCAGGATACCGTAGTCGCCACCTCCATCCTATCACTCCAAATCTTGGAGCCTCCCATTCAACGCCATACTTAAAGCCTGGCTATTTGGTGGCAATGCCTAGATGAAAGATACTGATGTTCCACAATGGAGTTGGAGTAATGGGCAATGCCGAGAGTGGTTGATCGGTGTTCTAGAGGTACAGCTTCATCTAGGGCGAGACGAGTCTTTTCGTGTAGCGAATCCGTAGGAAGGGCTTGGTTCCCGTCTTTATATGATGCCGTTAAAGGATTGGGTGAACTTTCTTGGTCACCCGAGGGGCTTGTGTGTCTGGTCTCTGTTGCTTGGATTAAGAGATCATAAAGCGGCAGTTCCAGAAGACGCTATTATTGCCGATCGTTATTAGCCTAATGGTGCTTCTTTCTTAGCGATCAATCGAGGCCCTCTCGTCGGTTCTTGACTGACGAAATCACTACCAAGACTAGCTCTCAAGTCCGAGAATATAAGCGTGATCGCAAATTCTCCTCGAAGGTCTAAATGATCAAATAATACTCAGTGAGCCACTGAATTTGCTCCATCTTCTTGTTTGCTTCCTACTTGCGTTTACTTCCAATTCTAAACCTCCTATGAAGTGGGTGCAATCTAGACCAGAGGTATCTCTGCAGCTGCCTGTAAGTACAGATTCCCTGGGTTTACCTGTGCTTTATGGTTTAGACGCGCTTTGGTCTTTGACATTGCCTTCCTGGTGATATCTGTCCACACTTTAGCTATAAAATCTCAAGCTGCCCTAAATTATTCGGGAGGCTTGGAATCCCAAACAAACGTGAGTAAGGATCACTCGCTTTTCGAGCCTTACTTCAACCAGTTTGGGATTCCAAAGTCTCTCACAAATTCAGACTTTCTCTCCTCTTATTTTGCTGTCTTCCTTCGAAAATGATCCTCAAATGAATTCTCTTCCTCTCTCTTGTAATATGTGGATAATTATTCTCTTCTTCTAGCATGTTTCATTATCCCCCTACCCCTCGAATTTGAGATTTTACTTCGAGCAGTATGCTGTAATATATTCGGCAAGTTCCAAACTAGTTACAACTTTTTATTTTGCGCCTATCGGCAATCGTGGATTGATGCTTCGCTTGTCAATTTGGTCCGTCTCAAGCAGAAAAGGCAATTGAATGGCGGAATGACTAATCTGAACATAAGTGTACAACTTGCCAGGTAACTCTGCGACGTCTCAATGAACGTAACCGAAGTTCCCCACAGAACTTCGACCCGATGCTGTCGACGGCGAGACAGGTGCATTATCTCTCAGAGACTGTATATGTGCCTCCTCACTATTCAATGTAGCATCGGCAGTTGTAACCTCCAGCTTCCTTCTATGCGCTTCCGCTCTCTGCGATTGAGCATCTACTTCCATTTCATCTACAGTCTTCTATATACGATGGGGGTTAGTAATTGCTAAGTGATGTCGCAGGAAAATCTGGTAACTTTGGAAGTAATGCTCCAGGAGAATTTGGTGACGTTGAAAGTAATGCCCAAAAGGATCTTGCGACGTTGGAGGCAAGTGGACTGACCTTCCGCGCAATAACGACTTGTACATCCAATGTAATGTAGACTCCATGATTGACTTCGGCCTCCATACCCATTACAACTCTTTCGACCCGCTGCTTGTCCCACCCGCTGTCTGGAACTAAAGTCAAGTGCATCAGAAGCCGTTCCCAGGCCTGTACAGCGAGTTTGTCAATATCCTGCCGTACGTCGTTTAGCTCCGCAGTGTTGTATAATTCTTCACGTTTCGCAGCGATGTCAGGATGCTCTTTTGCAATCAAACCGACTCTTTTCCCTCCGCTAATTCGATTATCCCACCAAGCGTCGAGTACTGCGATGCCTTCTGCCATCTCCTGATGGCAGGCTTTGCTGGTCCCTGCCTGCGAGATGTAAATGCGATTTTTGATGTCAGTGCTCGATAACTTGACATCGATCCATCTGTTCACATCAGGTCAGTGACCATCTTTTGAGAGTAATTTTACATCCGGGGAGAGGCAAGATCTGTGAACAACTTGTGACTTACTACAAGCAATACGTGTTAGTAATTGTTTATCAAGGATAATTAAAGGTTTAGTAATGCCTCAGAGACTTCTGATGACATTGGAAGTAATTTCTCAAGAACGTCTTGAGACATTGCAAATGAAATTCGGGTAATAATACCTGTATCCATCCACCTGGTTTGGCCAAGTCTACCATGAGGTCAAATGCATGGTTCCATTGGTCAGAGACCAAGACTGGCCCCAAGAAGCTGGTATGAACCGAATCAAAATAGCCCCGGTATGCCGCCGGACATTGATGAAGAATATCTTGCTCAATGAACCTCATATTGCCTGGACAAAGTTTGTACAAAGCACGAGCGCCTGTTCCTGGAAAAATTTCGGGCATTGTATCGAAGCCAACCATTTCGTAATTCTTCTTCGTCATATCGCCAGAGAGCTCGTTGAAGAAGCTGCCGGCACCACAATTCAGCTGGAAAGTGTCAGAGGCGCTGAACGAAGGGCAGTCCACCCCACCAAGTGTCGACTCACGTCTGCGATCTTGGCATCCGGCGGAAGGGCTGTCTGGATCATGGGATGGATAAGGAATTTGATGATTTTTCGGACTAATCGGTGATGTTCGGCGACCCTAATATACCATCAGATTGCGTACAAGAAGTGGGCAGGCATCCTACCGTTTTGCCATCGGCTCAGTTGGGGGCATTGCATATTCATATCTCGACCAGTTCCTAGATATGGGGGGTCTAGTTCCCGATAGTGGTGGCGTTATGTCTGTAAGTTGCCTTTCGTTCGTGCCATCGAGAGCCAAATTTCTGAAATTGCCTGTAGCTTCCGTCTGGATCATGCTTGGCCTCTTCTTCTTTGGCTTCTTGATGCTATCGAACATGCCACGAATACTATTCATGGTGAATATCGATGTTGTAAGTGTACTTTTGACAAGTGATGAAAACTAGCAAATGAAAGCTTGATTAAGAGAGGAATTGGAAACGAAGAATGGAAAAGACTGGAAAGCTATTTCCTCTCTCAGGAAAGTAGATTTTGGTTGCATTAAAGCACTACTGCATTGCTACTTCCTCTTTTGTGGGCAGTAGTAAAACCAGAATTCCACGGAAAGAGGGCTGCTCCATAATTGTCTATCGGTGCCAGGTAAAAGTGGCTGGACGGAGCACCTTGAGATACGAGCATGTCAAAGTCATAAATTAATTTAGGACTTCAATGATCGGTGATATTATGACTTTGATCATAATAGTAATGTCGCGAAAATTCTTCGTTGCACCACTAAGACTTCAACTAATGGAAACATCCAAGGACACCAAATCGTGTTGCACCTACTTCACGCTTACTAGGATGATATCAGCTTTGCCAAAACGAGCCTCTTAACTCCGGCATTGACAGCCTGCTCTGCAAAATGGGCCCGTTAACCTTCTTGAAAATCCAGCTTTGCGAAATTGCAACTCAGAAAGGCCGCCTACCGGTTGACTATCATGAAAGTGATCCCGCTATCGATATCAGAAAAAAGTGGCTGATCGAGGCAGCAATATGATCTCGGCAAGAAGTGCCAAGTAGTCTCGTGACTTTGGGGTTTTCCTTTGCGTCACTGTCGTATGATAGTTTCATGACCTTACAGTGATTTCTAAGCAAAGACCTATAATAGTTTCGTGACATTAACAAGCAATGCTCACACCAAGGCGAGCCTCTTTATGCCCTAATCAACCACCTTTTTCTGACGTCGATAGTCCTAGTAGACAGGATTTGAGGGAACGATTCAATGTGAATGTTAATATGAAGCATTGGGTATTGCAATTAGAAAAAGCCCCATTTTCACCCAGATACGCTTTAGCTTACAGCATGTGCTGCTCAATCCCAAAAGTGTGCAGAGAAGCGCCTTTCTTCGGTCCAGACCCATGCCCATTTGTCATGTATCCTCTAGCCCAGCAGAATGAATTTTCGAGCCACTTTACCGTCAAGTGAGCTGATATCCGTATGCAGTTTGCCGCTCGAGAACTTTACTGCTTTCCAAACAGTTCGGACAAGCTTAATCTCCTTCCCATAACTTTCTGATCTCCCTCTTCCTGCCTACTTGGTATAAACCCGTCTCCCAAATTGGTAATACCGTCGTTCCCACCAGCCAAGCTCCGTTCTCGTACGGCCTCCTCCCAATGCCCCTTGATGATCTGGCATATCTCCTCCTTCGGCGGCGACTCAGCCTGTATGAATAATCCCAGGACCTTCATATCCTCTTCATTATTTTGTGAGCGCGGCTTGAACCCCAACATCAGAAACGAATCTGCACCAATCTCTACATGCTGTATCTCGCCCGATTCAACAATCAGATTCTCCAGGCCCTTTCGATTCAGCAGAACGACGCAGTGCCGTCCACCGCCCGTGACAGGAGAGGGTGTAAGCTGGCAGATGAAGAGTGTTCCTTCGACTGCTGACTCTTTCTCCCAACTTCCTGTCGATTGCATTGTGTATAGTTGTGCAGAGGGGGCGTAGCAGATTATGGTCTCGAGGGATGGCACATAGCGGGAAAGAACGGAGAAGTTGATTTCGGCCGGGGTACGTGTTGGTACGTTGGACACTTCGAAGGCCTCTGTATCGTAATCTGAAGCTTGAACTAGAGCAGCTTGCGAGCTCTGCGGATTCCCACGGCGCGATTTGCGAGGCGTCTTGGGAGGCATCGTTATGGTGGGTTCAAGAGTTTTGTTGTGTATATCGTGTCGTCGTAAATCGCACTCAGACTCGGGATATGTGGAAGCTAGGCAGGTTTTCTCGCGGTCTACAGTGGTCGCGGTCTGCCGTGTTGTCGGATGATGAGTGCGTGGATGGTAATGTTGATGAGGCTGGGGTGGTCTTGAGTATTGTCGTCAGCCTCGTAAGCTCGCTTGGCAGACCTCGGAAGCGCAATCAACATCTTCGCTTTGATGACCATAATACACCAAAAGACTTTCCTGCAGAGCTGTTCAGAATGATTATTCTCCACTTGCCCCCATCAAGCAAGTTTACCTTGGTCCTCTTTCATCAAAGTCTATTTACAATGTAGGTATACAGAACCTCTCAACTATTGTTTTTTTTCGAGCTATCTGGCTTGTCCGAAACTATTCTCAATAGATGGATGACCTTATGAATAACCACACTTTGTAGCATATCTGCACTTCCGCCTCTACTGAGCTCTACTGAGCTCTACTGAGCTCTACTGAGTCTGACTTTGCGTAACAACGTATAGCATACGTTTCACATAATAATCAAACCAGCAGACTCTATTCACAAGTACTTCATGGTCCAGGTTACCAAATGGGTTGGTCCATGATCGACAGCAGGGATGGTTTCATTCAGCCCCTACTGGCATATTCCCCCCACCAGACCTGTCACTTAGTAGCACAATCTCTACATCTACCCTCATCCAATATTTCACTCTCATTTACCTATATTTCAGTCTTCTTCTCCAACATCTACAATGTATGCGCCATAAACCGGTTTGTACCTGCAAATACACTTCTCGTATCACCATTCCTTACGTCATCGTGCGTGCCAGCCGTCAGGCCAGATTAAGCTCTGGAGCATCATCCAAGCGCGTTCTCGTCGCGCGATTCTAGTTGGTGGGTATACTCCGATCCTGACTCAATATGGCCTCATCGACCCCTCGAACATCTGTCGACAAAGATCATGTTTTGCCTGAGCTAGCTCCGACAACGTCGAGTCCTCACTCCCTTTCGAAGGCTGTGCATGCTCGTCGGGCCGAGTACACGCGACCTCAGAAGATAAGGATCAAAATCGGGACATGGAATGTTGCTGCATGTCCAGGAACAGAGAAAGATTTGGGCGGCTGGTTCGTGGACGGGAAGGGTATTGACAAAAGACTGGCTGGAATGAAGATTGCAGATGGAATCATCAAGGACAAAAGCCAAATACACGTAGAGAGCGTAGGTGCGCAGGAAGAACGGTGGACGCAGAAGGACAGCTCAATACCCAAGGATGACAAAGGTACGATTGTGGGGGGAGAAGAAATAGGGATGTTTGTGCTGGGACTGCAGGAAGTGGTAGATCTAAACAGCGCGACCCAATACATTGGAAGAGTATATACCGATCCGGAACCTACGGCGAAATGGAGGAAGGCTATGATGGATGGTCTGCCCCTTGGATACGTTATGATAGCCGAGCAGCAGCTGTCTGGCTTACTATTATTCATATTCGCTTCGCCAACGATTGCCCCTACGATCAGTTCTGTCAGTACCGTCTCTGTTGGTACGGGTGTAATGGGATACCTAGGGAATAAAGGCGCTGTCGCAAGCAGAATTGTCTTGGGAGAGACGACCCGCATGGTATTTGTCAATTCGCATTTGGCATCGGGCGCAGACCCTGCCCACATGGATCGCAGATGCTGGGATGTCACACAGATACTGCAAAGAACTCGGTTCGACCCAATAAGTTGGTCTGGCGTCCTTGACGATAAGCACGAAAGCATTGGGGACGAGGATTTTGCTTTCTGGTTTGGAGATCTGAATTTCAGGTTAGATGGATTGCCGGGCGATGACATACGGCGATTGTTGATGCTGCATACGAAAGGCGAGTATGACATCGGCCAAAAATCACGAAATAAAATCGATCTAGAACTCGGAAGAGATGGCCCTATTATCATAAAAAGCGTCGACAGCGATTCTGATTCGGCAAATGAGATGATACCGAAACCAAGCAGTACTTGTTCTGAAGATAATAGCTCGTCCAGTGCCCTCCCAGATCCAGATGACTTCGTCCAGGATCCAAGTCAAGATCCAGCATCTTTACAAGCTACTTTGGACTCTCTCCTACCTCACGATCAGCTGAGGCAGGCTAGGAAGAAAAGAAAAGCCTTCCATGATGGCTGGCGAGAAGGACCTATTACATTCTTGCCAACGTACAAATATGATGTTGGAAGTATGGGGATGTTTGACTCAAGCGAAAAAAGAAGGGCTCCCAGCTGGTGTGACAGGATATTATACAGGACTCGCAGAGATAAGCTCGAGTACGATGGCAAGTCCCAGGAAGAAGAAATCGCCAGGCTCAAGGATGCCGAAATGAAAGCTCGAGGAATTGATCATGCTGCAGATGATGAGGATGTGTTGTTCGACTACAATCCCGACGAGGACGGTGGAGAGGAGCCAACTAGTAATCAATACGATGAATATGATGAAGGCGAGGAAAATGATTCGGGAGCAGTGATCACGAAAGAGGGGTATCTCGACAGAATTCGACAGGATGTATATACCTCACATCAAAGGGTGCTGTCATCCGACCATAAGCCTCTCGATGCTGTATTTACACTCGAGTACGACGCCGTCGTGCCTGAATTAAAAGCCAAGGTCCAACAAGAAGTGGCGCGAGAACTCGATCGAGCCGAAAACGAAACACGTCCCGGAATCACCGTCGTAGTGGATCATTCCGCGGACGACGCCCCGCAGCCAGATGAAGATTCAGCAGCAGCTGTCGAAGGTGTAGACTTTGGAGAAGTGGCGTATGAGCAGAGGAAGATTCGAAATGTAACTATTGCCAACACCAGTCAAGTATCTGCAACATTCTCATTTGTGGATAGGCCAGGTGAACCCGGGGAAGAGGATAGGATCGCGCCATCGTGGCTTTCGGTGTCCGTTGAAGGCTCGTCAGCGGATGGCGACGAAGCAGCGATGAAGAACCAGAAAAAGGAAGTGACACTACAACCCGGAGATGCTGTGAATGCCACACTCGAGCTCTGCATCGCTGACATTACACTTGTGAAAACCCTGAACAAAGGGCTTCAATTAGACGATGTCCTCGTTTTGCGTGTCACAGATGGGAGGGACCATTTTATTCCCATTCGTGGCACATGGTTACAATCATGCTTTGCACGATCGATCGATGAGCTGATACGGATTCCTGAAGGCGGTGTTCGCGCTCTTCGTCCCCCTCGAAACGGCGGAGCACCTATCAATCGCGGTCAAAAAGTCTGTTGGAGTGCTCCCCGCGAGTTGTTCAAGCTCACCGAAGCCATTGAAATACTCACAGACCGTGCAGTCGCCGATGCAAACATGCTGGACGACGCACAGCCACCAGCAGACTTTCCCGGCTGGCCATTCGATGCCAAATCCTGGACGATAAAAGAGACTTCAGTTCGACAAACGCGGCGAAGTCCCGTGCTGAATGCCTTAGACTCAGATCTAAACCTCATCGACTCCTTACCGCCCGAAATTCCAGCTATCGAAAAACTAGAAATCCTATCCGAGATTCTCCTCATGTTTTTCAACAGCCTCGTAGATGGTATTGTCCCTGATACCCTCTGGACACAGATCGACCAAGAACTCTCAACCCGCAAACAAGCCACCTCCATCGAAGCAACCAAATCCTCGGTCCTAGACATCCTCTCCACCTCGCCCAACCACAACATCTCCTTCGTCTTCTTTACCAGCATGCTCTGTCGTGTTGCGAGCGAACTCTCTCCTGTTCCCAAACACAGCTGGAGAGATTCTCTCACGGGATCGGCGAGGAGTAGTATGGATACGGTGCGAAGATCTCTCTCTTGGAAGGGTAAGAGTCCTATTGCTCCGCCGGATCCAGCGGTCTTGAGACGTAGGGCGGTGGAGAAGGCGTATGTGGATGTTTTTGCGGATGTGGTTTTTAGAGGTATGGGTGGGACGAAAGAGAAGGAGAGGAGGAGAGAAGTTTTGGAGGCGTTCTTGGAGGGAGGGAGGGCTTGAATGATGATGATCTGGTATGAAGGTTATGAATGGATGGATGATTTTATCACCTAGATATGAACAAGGATTTATCTTGATGAACTCGGGTGAAGCTTTTAATTGCCGTATAGACCGATGAGCAAGACTAAAAAAAGGTCACACTTTGACTGTGGCCAATCATCAAATTACATGAAGTTCGTGTCTGAACACTTTCCATAAAACATGTAGTACAGTCTCGAGGCCATCCAAACACTCTTCCCAACTGTAGACTTCGACTTCCTCTCCCTGGCAATTGCCATTTTAGGTCCGTGAAACCAGGCATGATTCGAAAAGTAATTCCAATAGTATGTCTTTGAATTTGTCTTCGATTCCATGCCGAAGATGGCTAGGTATCCTCGCCTCGCTTGAATTGGCATATTGGGCGCACGATGCAGAGATATAAAGAATGATCGCACAACTTTTTTGGGGTTATCACAAGTCAACATTCAGATCAGGTTTTCCTGAAAGGATGAAAGGGTAACCATAAGCGACAAACATCCATATCTCGCAGGCTACTCCAGCCTTCTCAGGGTTTCAATTATGACATTTCTGATTGCTATGCTCGTAGGATGAAGTGACCGAGCTTGACTACAAGCGGTCATGTATTAGAAATGGAGTTTTTCGTTAGTATCCAAGCCTTATCGTGGAAGAAGGAAGTAGGCCAAAAGAGCATCGACATATCGATGTAGAATTCGGTGCCTCACGGAAGCGAAGTGAAGCGAGGCATAAGCATGTGTCTTTGTCATCAACGGCAATGATAAGCGGATAAGACATGGCCAAAATGAATCCCATGCACACTTCATGCATATGCAATGCCCTGGTTACCTCATGATCATGACTTCACTTCGCAGGTACTTAGTAAACAAGGGACGAGTGATCATTGGCCAATGGCTAATGGCTAATGGGCACTGTGCTTCCCATGATGCATTCTCTGCAATGAATTGATTTTTCTCATTGGAATCACAGTAACTATCGATCCCAAACTCGACTCTACAGAAGTCCGTACGACAAACAAAGACACCCAAAAAGAAACGGAAACGGAAACATGGCAGCCAAACTCTCCGTCAAAGATGTTCTCGCCCTTCCCAATTCCTCTGTCAAGATACCCCGCATTGGATTTGGGGTCTATCTCAGTCCCAACAAGACATGCATCAACTCCTGTTTAACGGCCCTCAAGGCTGGATACAGACATATTGATTCAGCACAGTAAGATACCGCTGTTTTCTCCAGCCAAAGCCTCGGCTGACAACAATAATAGGTACTACGAGAATGAGCAGGACGTCGGGGACGCAGTCCGGCAATCAGGCATCCCACGATCCGAAGTCTTCATCACTACCAAGATCATAGCTGCAGCTGGAAGCGTAGACAAGACATACGAACAGCTACTTGGAAGCATTGAAAAAATCGACGGCAGGGATGGCTACGTGGACCTATTCATGATACACACAGCCAGTGGGGGCTCGAAGAACAGGAAGGAGATGTACCTGGCGCTGGAGAAGTTGTTGGAGAGCGGCAAGACCAAGGCCATCGGTGTCAGCAACTGGGGCATCGGCCATATCGAAGAGCTGAAGAGCTTTGCGAAGGTCTACCCACCGCATGTCTTACAGATCGAGGTATGTATACTTTGTCTGCTGGATAGATAGGTGCTGACTTGGAATTGCAGCTGCATCCCTTCAACCAACAGCGAGAAGTTGTCGACTTTGCCCACAAGAATGGTATCATTGTCGAGGCTTACTGCCCTCTTGTTCGGAACCAGAAAGCCGATGACCCAACTCTTACATCGATTGCGAAGGCACACGATAAGACGACCAGTCATGTCCTCATTCGGTACTGCCTGCAGAAGAATTGGGTGCCGTTACCGAAGAGCGATACACCATCTCGAATTGAAGAGAATGTTAATGTCTACGACTTTGAGCTGTCCAAGGAGGAGATGACCAAGTTGGACAGCTTGGACCAAGGGAGCGCAGGAGCTATCGTCCAGGCCGTCACGAATACGCTATAAACATGTTGGGACGTAATGCTATGAACTCGTTTTCCTATCTGGCATTTTAAAAAGCATCACGATCAAATGTCTATTCTACTCACCCAGGATGTGTCAACTAGTTGAAAACAAGCGAGCTTTCTCCTATGATTCTCCGCACAAGCCTAGAAGGCAAGGGATGTTTACCCGTCCTTGTTATGCAAAGGTACTCCGATTGTTCACATGCCTCCTTTCGCTGGGGGTATTGTGGTGTTTTAAAATTAATCGCACATAGATCGGTTCTATTGCATCTATTGAAAGCGCTAAAAGAGCTTAAATGCTCGAGGTGAACCTTAAATCCCCATCCAAACTCTTTGTTTCGGCTGTCTCCTTCAAACTTGATCCAAAAACAGACTTTCCAGCGAGCGTACTGGTAGACCTCGGCTGCGACACGCGTACACGCCTGATGTACCTAGTCAAAGCTGAAAGTGTTACAAGCTGAGACTACTCGCCAGAGTCTCCAGAGGATATAAATAAGATGAGGATCGCATGTAATGCTGTGTATTATTATCCACAGTTTCTGAAGTGCTCATCATATAAGACAGATTGTCCAATTCCTTCAAGATTCTTTCCCGTACAAAATCTCATTACTCAGTAATCCGACACCTTCGTACTTCATCCTCATCGTACGCCTCTGGATATATATAAAAATATCACCCTCATCTCATCTTTCATCATGAACGCCATCACTCAATACATCGTCAACAACTCTAGGCTTGAGTTGAGCCTCATAAAAATCACCGAAGCAACTCCCGAGTAAGAATCTCCCTTGACCTGAGCAAACCCCAACTAACATCCACAAGCACATTCTTGATGTCTATCGAGTCGCGCGTGACCAATACCGGAGCAACAAGCTCCTCCATTTCAGCTATGGAGCTTGACCTCGTGGGTCCCGAAGGAGCATTTGGTCGAGTCAACCTCCCAGTCATCAAAACCAATTCCGCGGGAGTAGACGTAAATATCGCATCCCAAACTATCAAGATCACCGACAAAACCGCCTTCAAAGCATTCGTCACAGCTGTCTTGCGTAATGAGGACTTGGTGCTCCAGCTGAAGAATGGAAAGGGTACGGTGAAAGCTATGCTGGGCTTGTCAGCCAAGATCGATTACAACAAGGATTGTGCTCTTAAGGGAATGAACGGGCCCAAGACGAGTATTGTGAAGACAGAGGTTCTTGGCGGGCAGCGATACAGGAGTACGATGAGGGTGATTAATCCGAGCCCGCTGGAATTGGATCTGGGCACTATCAAGCAGGAGATTAGGAATTTGGATGGAAGTGTGATTGCCGTGCAGCAGGGAAAGATGTATCTCCTAAGAGGAGAATCGGAATACGTGGTAGAGGGGATGGTGGTGGGAAAGGCGGTTGGGAAAGACGTGAAACTTGTTGCGACGGGTGTTGAGGAGGACAACTGGCATAATGAGACGATTACGGCTTTTGATGAGCCGATTGTTCTTACGAATGAGTTGGTGAGTTTGTGTGCATAATTTTCGAGTTTGCTAGCAGAAATTCAGACTTCCTCTCTCACGAACATGGATACACTTTTAGCGGAAGCTTTCTAAGAGTTCTAAATTATCGTCCGATTTTCTTAAATTGCAAGCATCTCAGTACATCATTTTGTTCGGCAATCTTTGGTCTTTACCTGGTTGATGTTAGTAGAGAAGAGTTTGCCTACCTGTGTAACAGTACTGTTTCCTTGAAGCAGTGGAGTACGAACAAGAATTGAAGTAGTTGATTGCTCATTGTTTGCACCCGGCACGGCTACCCCTGTAGCCTTCTTTCGGCTTCTTGGTCATACAACAAAATGGGCCAGAAAGGCAAGAGTTCAGCTGCAGCCATCTCCAGATTCCGAGTTTCAGGGTTTTATTCACCCATGATAGTGTCACGGGCATTTGTTTCACCCAATGTGCTACTGACTACCTGTGGCCGCAGCTTAACATATGTAACAATGGTGGTGAAGCTCCAGGACACTGTCTTTCAGCAACAAAATCTCCTGGTCAGCAAGCGAAAGCTAAGATCGCAAGAAGACCACGCAATGTCTGAAACTGTCTGATGATCGCCTTATTCGAAATCCTCCTGGAGCAGTGGCTCCTTACACGCCCAAGTCAGAGCTAGAGGACTCATCTCTGCGTTTCTTGACTCATCACTGTAAGTACCCCTGTGGACCGAGGGCATTCACAAGACTAAATTGGTGTAGATGTAACGGGTTTTGTTGACCGTACAGTAACATGTCCTGGTATTAGAAGGGAGTGGTACCTATTGGCATTCAGAGACCCTGCATTCTTTAATGCAGTACTCTCCTGGACAATATCTCATGCGGCCTATTTCCAACAAATCAAATTGCTGCGAAATTTCCACGTCCTTCGAGGGGTGGCAATTCAGCTGGTGGGCAAGAGGATTCGTAACGGAGCGCATGATGAAGGCACCATCAACGCTGTCGTGGTCTTTGCTCAGCAGAAGGTAAGGTTAGTAATTTTTGGCACATAACTTGATCTCTGTGACAAGAGCCGTTATTGGAGGGAAGGCCTGTAACTGCATTGACGCACATTATGGGTCTTCTGACCATAGTTAATGCTGCTTGTGGACCTCACTCAAGGATACTTAGCCATCACACACGATGAAACCTCTCCTAGCAAGTTAAGTATCAGACGGTTGCCAAGGTCTGCCTGACGAAGGTAGTACCGACCTGGCGGCATTTATATTGCTCAACAGAAAACCACTTCGACCAAGTGTTGCCACGAAATCCTATGCGAAGACGTTTGCAAAAACGTTGCATAATTTCACTGGCTCTTCTCTCTTGGAAAATTGCAAGCACTGTTTTCTGGGAATTACGCATGTCACAGAACTTCTTGAAGCATTTCACAAGGGTACTGAAATGCTCAGTACTCCAAGAGCCACCGACATGCGATTCACAGACCGTGCGGAGTTCTGGAACGACTCGTCCACGGCTTGTGGTATCGACCTTTTTTTCTTTGCACAACAAGCGACTAAGATTCTGATTACTCGGGAAGACTCAGAGTCCAGATGGGGTTATCGCTGCTTCGAAAAGAGTTTTGTGGCCTGAGCCATATGTTCAACATGTCGACCATGAGAATGGGAGTTTCGTTCCTTCCATTTCCAACGAGGAGTTGGGAGACGTGAATCCCTGAACAGTGGTGATGGCGAGCAGTGCCTCTCGTGGCAGCTAGACCTCTATCCTTCCTCAGCTTTATCTCGATCGCACTTTCTTTTCTTTGCCAGCGAAGGTCCTGATGGTAAATATCTACGTTTTCACGTCCTTCCTTGAGTCGTTTTTACAACATCGCAACGTTTTATCATCAATACCGAAGCATCAACTTGTAATTACTTCCGATACCAGTATCTTCTTTTTGTCACGCCCGCTGTCTGCAGTCCCGATACGCCACTTGCTGTATTAGCAAATACCCAACGATGGAGCAGCCAAACAGACCCCAACTACCCCCGGGATGCTGTCAGGGATGCGGGAAATATTGACCTTGAGTGGAATTATGATTGGCCATGCCTTCCTTGTGTCAAATGTTGCAAATACTGTAGTAGGTTCCAAGACATATTTAAATGCCACAATCATCTCCTCTGACATTTACTGCTAGGTCTCGGATGTAGGGAGGCGAAAGTCGAACAAGAAGCGCAAATCGGCAAGGCAAATGCGACTGCGGCTCACCAGGGGGAATGTGAATGTGGTCGAGGATACCTCTTAGATATCGAGCTGTGGGTGGGAGAGTCATCTAAATTAACTGACCCTATCCATCCTCGAATCTACCGACAAGTTTGTGTATCGATGAAGACCACATTTGCTCAACTCAACAACATCATCAATGTGGTATATATTTACATGCGGACTTAGGAACCAGATATATGTTTTTGGATCCAACTTGGAATCGTTATCAGAACAGCAACAACACTTTGGTACCCGAGCAAACTGACCGAGACCTGGAGGAGGAGTCGCAGTCGTTCTTGCATTATCATAAAGAAGCGATCAGGACAGGCAGGACCAAGGTCTGTAGCGAGAAGTGTGAAAGATCTTTTGACGCTGATGAGATTTCGAAATGGATCAACGTCTCCGAAAAGAGAACCCATTTCTGGTATTTTGGTAACGACTTCCCAACGAAATATAGATGTTTTCTGATCACGCTGGTGGGACGAATGGGAATCGGACATCAAAACCCTGGTTAGTTCAAGGGTCTGGATTTTACAGGATCGAAAATGACAAGGGTCAATGTGGAAATTCCATAGGCGGCACCAAACTCTGGGAAACACCATACAACCATTTTGCTACACTGTGAGTGATCACTCTAGCAGGTGAACGATCAATGTGCTTACATTGTCATAGGACATTCAAGGAACTCTTGGCACGCCACGACGAGAAGGGCAGCATATTTAGCAATGGCACGTTCTTGTTTGTAAATAAGATGTTGACGAAGTCGTAGGCGATATATGGACTGCAGAGGAGTAAGAGGAGGAGGAGGAAAGAGAGTGAATAAGGCTTAAGAAGTGAATCTTTATACCGTACAACTGCACAACCGCAACGATCTCCCAGGTACACAGGAGGAGGATGAGATGGAGGAAAATGCTGTGATCGACAATGAGGAAGTGGACCTTTCCGCCGCAGTGCCGCAAAGCGGAGAATGATCTCCCAGGTATGAAGTCCAAGGATACACAGATCAAGCAAGAAATTCTGCGGCACACACGAGATGACGAATCCTCAAATGCGAAGGCGGAAGATGTCATGATCAAGCAGGAAATAGACGAATGAGGTTCAGCTTCCTCTTCGTTTTCTTTACTCAAGCTTCTCTGTTGTGGTAGTGTAAGTTGGCCTCATGTTAATATAATGAAAAGCTTGGTTTTCCGACTTTTTAAACCCTGCTAAAAGTATGTGAGAAGCGTGACCCTGCGAATTCTTTGCCTTCTTCATCTTGCTTTTTTGGGTGACGACCAGAACCTGCCTCCCAATCATACCAGACCGAGGTTGGCATGGATTTCCATTCAGCATGTTCGAAAGAGCGTTTCCACGGATGACTCTGAGGCTCGGGGAGCAAGACTAGATGAACTCGTCTCAGGCGAGGCACATTTAGAACTCGTTGGTAAAGAATGTCACATAAGCAGAGTCATCAGATAATTACATGACTTTGAAGCACTACTTGGGTCTATGTCCTGTGAACTTCTTCTAAAATCGTTACATTTCAAATATCAAGGAAATATATAAAATCATAGTGTCGAAGGCATAAAAATATTTGAAGAATTTCGAAGAAAATATATATATATATATATTTGTTCATTTATTTGGAAAGGGAGGCCGACGGGCAGATTTTGGCTTCGCTGAAGATGAGTTTCCTCGGTTTTTCTGAGCTCGAGCTGTATGAGTAGGCGGTAGAACGGACACAGAGAAGGGGATAACTAAGATTTCATCCCGAATGTAATGGCTCGCCGCACACCTTGCGACGAGGGAATTGTGCTGGGAAAGAAGTTCTAATCTTCTTCACCTGTTCTATCTAGACCAGCCACGAAAGCTTTGCATGACTTTAGATCAGCTAGTCATATTCAAAGAGATGATAGAGTTACTTTGGTGGGTTTCATGTGGTCGATATTGGCTTCATCACTATGTGTCACTATTCTCTGAAGCTAGAAGAGTAGCTCTGCGAGCACTCAGTCGTCTGACAGATTCCGCTGCTCTTTCGCACATCCCTGCTTCATCTCTTCACGCTGGTTGGTCACCCTCGACCGCCCGAAAACAAAGCCTTTCCTTCTTCATCCTGGCAACCCACGATTCTCCATCTCGGTGCAATCCACCCACTCTCCTCTTCCAGTGTCCCAACAGCCCTCTCGACCTTGCCTTGAAGACTCAGCCTCCTCTTCCTTAACAGACGAACCTCCCTCTCATCAACAAAACTCTCAAGAGAATCGCTCATATCCGAACCTCCCCATCTCTCGATATCCTCTCCTGGTATCTGTCCCTGTCCTTCCATCCCCCCTCCCAGAATCCACACCTCTTCCACACACGTGAATTTCCTCATCACCACATCCCAGAAGATCTCTAGATTCTTCCCCGTCACACCATCTATTCTCCCGCCTCTTACATCATCCCCCTTCTCGGATTCGATGCCTACATCAGCGCCAGTTCCCAAAGTGATCTGAGTTCTTCTCCACCGGCTCTTCTCTTCCTCCAGAAACACAGCTTCACTCACCGCCAATCGTCGTATTCCTCTCAACGCAGCAGGAGAGGTCAGAGTGTGTATAGCAGTGAAATTGTTGAATGAGGCGTTATAGCCTGTCCGAGAGGGCAGGAAGAGGATATCGATTGCAGGGTTGTAGAGTATCTGTTTCTGCGCTTGGGATACAGAGAGACCGGAGAGAGGAAGACAAGCGAAATACAGCGTGTACATGTGTGCTCGTGCCTCGAAGTTGACGTGGAAGAGTGGTGAGAGGGGAGGAAGGCTGGGTGAGGTTATCGTGCTGTGTTTTACAGGGGTGCGGGATGGTGATAGTGGTGGATATGGTGACAGGTATCGGGTTTGATAGCGCTTTCCATGTTCATGATGAGGTGCGAGAGGAGACGGGATAATTGGTGCGTTGTATATAAGTGGGATTAGACGAGGTCCTGGTAGTGAGAGGGTGTATATCCTCAAGCGGATCTCGAGGGGAAGTTTAGAGAAGAAGTGAAACTCTGTCGGTGTTTGTGGCGGTCGAGTAGATATTTCGATCGGCTCGGACGCGAATTTAGCTATTTGTGGGGTATTCTGGTTGGAGTTCGCCATCTTGGATATGGTGTAACCGGTCTTTGTTGACGAGCTAGGGATTTGGCGAGATGATCTCGGTGTGGGTAATACGTTACACGGCCTTCGACGACTAAGGGATCTTAGCGGGAAAAACGAGGTAGAAGCCGTGTGGATGATCTAGGGCTTAGTGGGCTTACCTTGCATGTATTATGAGTCAAGTAGACAGAAGGTCGAGACTAGAGATGGGAGAATTCACTAGGAAGCTCAAATCGAAGGCTGGAACCTAGAGCAAAGGATAATATTTGTGTGCATGGGAGGTAAATCTTTGAAAAAACGTATGGAGCTCTGCATGAAGTTTTCGGTAAAGTAGAGTATTAGATCACGCAGATATTATGAAGTTCCAAACTGTGCGTTGGGAAGCAGGGGTGTCAAAGGATGATCTGCTCAAAGGGGTACTACTTCATCTCATGTAGGACAAGGAAAGGGCCTTGTACATATACTCAATATCGGAGAAGACACGCCTCCGGCGTAGAGAAGTCCATAATGTTTGTCTCGAAGAACCTGCCCTAAAATTCCCTGGGCTTTCGTATTCGTATATACGAGTAAAAAATGTCGGAATTGCCGATTCCATGTCTTGTGCTTGTCTTGCTGACTTGATAAAATCTGGTCGGCGAACTGCATAGAGCGGCTGCAGAGATATCGAGTGGAGTTGAAGTGGAGTAGTTTTGTAGGGCTGCTATTGTTAAAGGGCTGGAATGTGTGGAATTTGTGTAAGTGAATTGACCTGACTGAAACCTGGGAGTTCCTAAACCAGTAACCTATTCACAATAGCTGTCCCCTATCAGAGTGCACCTTTACTCGGATGTTCCCCGAGAGACCAAAGGCGTCATAGAGAAGTGATCTGAATGAAGGGTATCAAAGTGCATTTCTGGGGTTTGCTTGGTATGAAAACGAGAACGTCATCTGGGATGAGGTAGCCATCGTAATTGGTGGTAATACAAAAGAAGGTCTCAAGAAGCTTCTGGAACCCCTTCCTAAGACGCATTTGGTTCACAGGAAGCTTCTAGAACCAATTATTGATGCGTAGGGATGGAGATATGGGTGTGGCGTTTTGCAGTTGATGGGAATGTAGGTTGAGAAGGCGGCCAGAAGCGTTGCCCGAGACATATGCAAACATCACTAGTGAACAGCCAATATCACAATATTGACCAAATTGCAATACGAAGGCCAGTAATATTGAAGAACGGCACGCTCTTCGTGAAGTGTGAAGCGTCAAAATATGACAGACGTTGAAGTGTGAGTATTGGCGTTCAAATGTCTCAGCCCATGATAATCCTGGCTTCCAGAAGCCAGCCAGTGGTCGCACAGAGACGCCTTAGCAGCGAGGAAGCGCACGATGGGAGGTTCTCAATTGGTCCCAGTGAAGGAAAAGGCGAGATTCGATTTGAAGACCTATCATAACTTCTCAAGCTGAAAGATTGCGGAAGAAAGAATCAAAAAAGGTCCGTCCACGTTGGCAGCCTCTGGACCAGCCAGGGGAGTAACTCGTCGAGCTTGATGAAGAGTCGAGATACTTGGGATGATACCGTTATTGCGCAAGAAACATCCAAAAGAATTGCGTCTCCCTTGCTGGACTTGGATCGTTGCTGACAATACACCTAAAGAAGATAAGCTCAAACACAAACTGAAATGCTTAGTATGTTCAGCTCTAGGTTTCCAATAGGCAAAACTATTCCCTTCTTCATCACATGTGTAGGAATCACGTGTGACTGACATTTTCTCCTGACTATTCGATATGGACAGAAAAGTAATAGGTCTATAGATATACAGACATATAGATAGGAAATGAAACTAGCTGCTTATCTCAAGGTAGTTCAGGTATAATGGAGATATTCATAGCTAGCTCAAAGCAAGATTTGATCACGGTTTTTCGTGTAAACCCCTGTTAGTTTGGCCTCATAATCAATTCAGCTTTACAAAATCAGATACGAGCGCTACCCGTAGTTGTACAATCTACGATGTCTAGAGAAATGTAACCAGTACGAATCGTTATTTCTGCCGGTTCATCGAAAACCGAACCACCCGTCGAAAGCGCTGCGAGATCATGAGCCATCACTCTTGATTAACTCGGGTACAAAAACTGCAAGTTGTATCGAGACTCCCGTTACCATGCAAGTCATATTGAGCAATTGAAGATGGCTTAAGTTCTGTATATTCGCGATCACTAACTACCATCTACCGACATCGAAACCCCATTTTCTCAATTTCAAATCCATGCTTCAAATTCATTCGATATCTCAGCTACAAGCGTGTACTCCTACCCATATAACCCGTGAGTGCGGCAAAGGACAAAGCTCATGTATGTAACCAGGTGAGCTTCCAGCACATCTAAAGTCTCGCGCTTCCACCTACAAAGTGACGCAGAGCAAGACTCTCGCCTTGGGGTATGAAGTAGACGAGGAAATATATCTAAAACAAGAGGAAACGCGCGATTGGAATAACTCACCGAGTTGCTTTAAGAACAATTAATGTATGGTCAAGTTGCCAGCAGCATCGAGAAGCACAGCAGCCCCCCCCGTGTAGACGTTATCCAAGTCATCCTTCTTGCTCCCATTCATTATACCACCAAAAAATGATGCGGCCCGCTCGCCATCCCCCTTTATCCTTTCCTTCCTTCCTTCCATCCTTCTCTCCAAGCTATCTCCCATTCATGCAAAGCGTATCTGACACCAGCGCCCGATCACAACCTTCGCAGCTAAGACGGGCCAGCACTGTACAACGTATCCGAAGTCCAAGCCCTCACAACACCAACGATGATAAGTAGCCGCATCTATCGTAACGCTCACGAACTTCCTTTTCCGCTTGCTTGCTTGATTCAAAGCCTGATCCGATCCGATGCACCTGGCACCGTAAACGTCAGCTAGAGGGGCAGCGCATCGCATGTACGGTCTTTCAAAATAGGCTTGTCTACAGAGTGTCAAAAGATGAAGCTAGATGGATAATTTTTGCTCGGAAGAACGGTCTGTTTGATATAAGCAAGGCGGATAGGAAATTGGCTATGTCTCGTTTCAGTAAGTGGAGAAGCATTTTCATCCGCTTATTTAGTTTGAAGAATCGGTCGGAGCTCTTGGATCTAGGATTCGGAAGGATAATCGTAGTAAGAACTCCTATAAGCTATTCTTCGGTTTAGCGTGATTCTTCAGTAAATAACGCCGATACACCGCCTTTTAGTATGAACCCTACTAAATATTAATATACTATAATTATCAGAACTAGAAACTACTAAAGCTCTATAATTACTATATCGATTTGCCTCTAAACTATATCTTTTTAAAGCTCTTTATCTATAGAGTATATATTCAGTCTGCGGCTATACCTCCTAAATCTGCTTCTAAGATTAGTATAAAAGCTCTAAAAGGACGTAAATCGACTAAACTACGTACTCGGCTACCTTCTGCGCTAGTATAACTAGCTAAAATAACCCTGAAAATTAATACTAAGAGTACTACAACTGAGTCTACTAAGCCTACTATAGACTCAGTTGCAGCTATAGTACTAGCTACAGTACTAGCTATAGTACTAGTACTAGTACTATTACCAGCTATAGTACTAGCACCAGCTATAGCAAGCCAATCGACGCCTCCACCTCCACCTGAATCGATTATACTCTCTTCTTCGCCTCTACAGATTATTATATAGGTTATAGAGTTGGAAATTCGATACTACTTAGATAGCGAGCGTATTAGCAGTATAATTAGTAGTATTTCAAATAAGCTAGGAGAGGAGGGATATACCTACTAATCGATTAAGGAGACTGCTAGAGAGGTAGTAGATAATACTATTAATTCAAGGGGTATTTCTAGCTTAAGAAGAGATTATACTTACTAGTACGCTACATATAGAGCTAATAGCAATCCGACTAAGGTAGATATTAGTAATTTAGCTGATTTCGATTATATTATTAAACGAGTTTTAAACTAGGGAGCTAAAGGTAAGGAGAAGATACTCAGATTCCAGATTTTCTTTAGTATCGTCTTAACTCCTCAGAGTATAGTTCGACCTCTATAGAAAGATCTAGTACTAGTAAAGCCTTTAATTATTACTATTCTAAAGCGTATATATAAAGATCTGAGAGAGGAGAGAGAGGAGGTACTAAAGCTTAAGAAACCTCGTATAGCGATAGTATAGTTAATAGAGGAGGAGAAACTAAGCTATTAAGCTGAAAAAGGAACCTTTAAGGAGCTCTTAACCTTAATTCAAGTACTATAAGCTTATAAAGTTAGCTCTTATAGTTCAACTACTCGCTTTTACTAAGTAAATAATAATAAGTACTATTACTTTTCAGGAGCTGATTTAACTCGCTAGGGCTATAATATTAAAGAAGAAGTTATTATAATTAATAAGCTTTCTATACTTTATAGAAGAGACTTATTAAGAGAGCTTACTAGGCGTCGAGAGGCAGAAGAAGTAAAGGAGAGAAAAGGGAGGAAGAAGAAGAAAAGAGAGTCTTACTATAATTTATCTTTATTACTAGAACGTCGAACAGAAGCTTAATACCTTCTGCAGACGCTTTATTAGCCTCTAAATAGCTTCCTATATTAGTACCCTATAATATAACCTCTTTAACCTCCTCCGGTATAGTCTCCTTACACTCCTAGCTTATAGGGCTATTTCTAACCTCTAATATACCCTTAACTTAATATACTTCCTCCAGACTATAAATATCGACTACCTAAACCTTAATTACCTCTAAATCGACTATAGAAAAGAGCTAAGAGTAAGTTTCTATCGATAGCAGATCTGCGAGAGTCGAGCCTACTACGTAGTAGTAGTAGTTCTGAGGAGGTATTATTTACGCTAAAAACGTTTCTTCATAAGTGTGACGTCAGGGGTAATCTGTAGAGTGATTGATTAGACTACTCAGCTAACTCACCTAAAAGGGTAGAAGAATAAGGTGGAGACCTTATCCTTAATCGGCTAGAAGGCGTTACAAGCGGGGGGGATGCGCCCGATCGTAATATTACCCTATCTTAAGAGTTAACTTCGTCCCCGAAGTCAGAAGAGAGTAAYATRTAGAACCTTCTAGAATAAGCYATAACTYAAACTGGATGCGACTTCCAGGAATAGCCTCGAACTACTATATAACTATCGTTTACCCGGCTCCTGTATCTAAAGGAGTTTACGATAGCCACAGGTAGTGCGCTTCTCAGACTATTCAGAGTTTCTAATTATATATTCTCGTACTATTGCGAGTAGTTACTTAGAACGATATAACCGTGATACCTTATTCTTATGTAACGTCAGGGGTAATCTGTAGAGTAATTAATTAGATTACTCAGCTAACTCACCTAAAAGGGTAGAAGAATAAGGTGGAGACCTTATCCTTAATCAGCTAGAAGGCGTTATAAGCGGGGGGGATACGCCCGATCGTAACAATAAGCTCTTACTACCCCCTAAAGCTTCTATAGCTTCGTAATTCGATTTCGCTATTAAGATATTTATAGAGTAAGAGTATAATATAGCTATAATATTAGAGATAACGATTAGAGAGGGAATAGAGCTTGGAATTAAAGCTAGAGTCTTAAAAGTTATAAAAATGAATTTGAAAGTATTTAAGAAGTAGTATAATTAGTAAGAAGTATAATAAACTATAGAAGAGGAGGAGGAAGAGAAGAAGAAGGAGGAAGAGGAGAAGTAGAGAGCAAATTTCTAGTAATTATAGCTATTTATATGCCTTCTTCTTCTTCTTCTTCAAGACCTTAGTACCTATAATAGCGAAAATATGCCCTTGCTCTACGTTAAGCTTTAGCTCTAATTCTAATTATATATATAGCTAGTATTAAGAAGCTTTTAAACTCCTTCTAAGTATACTATTTCCACTTTCAATTTCTTCTAATCTATACCTTTAGATCTGCGAAACTCTCCTTAATTAGGTTAAAAAAGGGGCAATATAATAGGAGATATTTAAGCTAAAGACCGAAGGTAGCGCATAAGATAGCGACTTTAGGAGCTCTATAGATAGAGGCGTTATTTATAATAATAACTCTAATTCTAAGCTTAATATACTCCGGTAAGATACTCTTTTTAAGCTATTTAGTGAAGATCTCTATAGTAATAGAGCCTTAGAAGATYAAARGCTAATAATACCCYCTTATAGAGTATACYRGTAATATTRACTACCTTATCGACCTTTTTAGAACCCTCGATACCTCTACTAGAGCTCCTCTTAGAGCCTAACCTCTCCTTCTTTCTATAATACGTTCGTTATAAGCAGATTTATCGATAAAGTAAARGTARTAAGAATTCCAGAATACTATCTTACGCCTCTAAGTAGCGATTAATTTGTCGTTTCGTTAAGCCGCAGATACTAAGAGTATCTTCTTAGTATATTTAATTCGTTTAAGAGCTTTAGAGACTTAATTAATCGATATATCGATATCATAAGCTTCGTAAAGGTAAGTAGTAATCTTATCTAAGTATAGATCTATGTAAGGGGCGAGCCCCAGGATTAAGTACCGGCGATACCTGTGCTTACTAAGCCTAGCGGCACCCGCATGTTTTCCTTCGGAGCTAGGCTAGAACCTGACTCTCTCCTATATCGAACTTCTTAAATACTATACTTAACTATCTGCATATATATTACTTACCCGTGATATTAAGTTCGATTAAAATAAGCCGACCTATTCCCGTAGCCTTTACGCCGGATACCGGAATAGACTCGTCGGGGAACGTAAGCCCTTAATAGGAGGACTCTAACGACGAACTATAGCGTATTATATAAGAGATATACGAGCGCTAGCTCCTAATAGAGACTGAGCTAGTAAATACGCGTACCGCCCTAGAGATATTAGAGGCCGAAAGACTTAGATAGGCGCCTAGATCTAATAATACCGGAGACCTATCGTCTTCGAGTACCCTGATAAAAACCCTTATCGAGTCTCTCGCAGCGTCTCGGTCGAGCTCCGATAGAGAACTATTAAGCTCCGGCAGATAGATACCGCCTACCTAGGATAGACGTGCAGATACCTTTCGAGATTATCTCCTAAGACTAAGAAGTTCTTATCGCGTACGCTCTGCTTAAAAGCTATCTCTCTCCGTTAACTATTACTAGGATACTATTTATAATACTCTCCTACGGCGCGAACGAGCTCGTATACGATACTTCTAGGAGAGAGGAAGCCCGATAGATAGCAAGGACCCCGAGGCTTTCTTCGCGTAGCTCGATAAAATATTCGCAGATAGTAATAAGCGAGCTAAGGCCCTCGAACGGCTCACGAACATAAGGCACTCTATAGGATAGCCCTAGCACGAGCACTAGCTAGAATTCGACGAACTCTTACTAAGCGCTAGAGGAGAGAGCTAGGAAGACGACATAAAGATAAGTTACCTCCGGAATACGTTTTCAAACCCCGTCCGAATATATATAGCCTCTATAGCTAAGACTACGGATTACTACGAATTTGCCGGGGAGGTAGAACGGATTATAACTAACCTCGAAGAGATAGATTAGTTTAAAGTATCGAATAAGAAGTGGAATAATAAGAATAAGGACTCCAGGATAAATATAGCAAACTATATACGTCCCTGGAAAGCCCCCTTAAAGGCTAAGGTTAACGCCGATAGGGATATAGTAATAGCACTAGCGCGTATAGTAAGAAACTGAGAAAGGAATAGCAGAGCCCGTAATAATTCCGGTGGTAAATAAAAGGCTAAATAGGTAGATATAGCCGAACTAGAGAGACGCTATAAGAAAAAGCTCTGTTTCCGCTACGGAGTATCCGGGTACTATATCTATAATTACTTATACGCCTTAGTAGTATAACCTACTGCGATTAATATAACAGGACTATTACTAGAGGATAATAATAATATATTAGACCTTACTCTTTTAGAGTCGGGAAAAGACTAACTTCCTCTTAAAGTTAAGAGCTAGGAGTAAATAAAGTATTAGTAAAAGGATAAAGTAAATTCAAAGAGCTTATAAACGGAAACCTTATATATATATAGACGTAGTCCTTTAAGAAACGTTCGGAATATTTACTCTTATTAACGAAAGATACTAATACTATACTATAATAAATAAAGACCTTATAGAAAGTCTCGGTCTTATATATATAAGCTACGGAACCCGCGAGATAAAGAGCGCTTCAAAAGCTATACGGAACTTAAGGACTAAAGGAGTAGTCGGGTTCTAAATAAAAATCGCAGGGTTCGGCTAAAGGGTCGATATATATATAGTACTAAAACTAGCTTTTCTATTAATCTTAGGGAACCCGTAGAAAGCGCAAAATAAGATTAGGATAACGCCTAAAAAATAATAGTATTATTATAGCCTAGTAAAGAAATAAGTAATAGAAGGACGTAACTACTACTTATATATAGATAATAGTAACTATACCTCGGTATCCGCTATAACGTTAGAGGATATAAAGATAGCCCTTCAGGATAAAGAAGAGCTAACCCTAAACTAACTTAAAAATATTCTTCCTCCGGAGATTTAAGATATAGCTCCGCTCTTTTCTAAGCAGGAAGTAGAGAAACTAGCTCCCTATCGACCGGGTATCGATTATCGAATCGATATCCGCGAATAATCAGACGGGTCCCCTACTGCCTTACTATAGAGTCTACTATATAGTATATCTAAAGATAAATTACTAGCGCTAAGAAAGTTATTAAATAGCTTCTTAGAAAAAGGATATATCTAGCTTAGTACTTCAGAAGCAGTAGCCCCTATTCTTTTTATACGGAAACCCGGGGGAGGTCTAAGGTTCTACTGCGACTACCGAGCGCTGAACACTATTACGAAGCCAGACCGGTACCCTTCACTATGAATACTAGAGACCTTACGGAACCTTATAAGTACTAAATAGCTTACGAAGGTAGACGTGGTTTCAGTATTTTATTAAATACGTATAGCGTCGGGTCACGAGTATAAAACAGCCTTTCGTATAAGATTTAGGTCTTTTGAATAGCTTATATATCCTTTTGGATTATTAGGAGCTCCGGCGAGTTTCCAGCGGTATATTAATAGTTTATTAAGGGAATAATTAGACGACTTTGCCTCGGCTTATATAGATAATATAATCGTTTACTCGAACGGCTCCAGAAAAGACCACTTCGAAAAGGTATGAACTATTCTCCGTAAGCTTTAGGATAGTAGATTATACTTAGATCCCGGAAAGAGCGAGTTCGCTCGTAAGAAGCTCAAATATCTAGGATTTATTATATATACTAACGGAAAAAGTATAGGTCCCGATCCAGAAAAGGTAGTAGTAATTAAGAACTAAGCGTAACCTAAGACCTAGAAAGAGGTATAATATTTCTTAGGATTTATAAACTTCTACCGAATATTTATAGCGAACTACTCAAAGCTAGCGGCGCCCTTAATAGCGTTAATAGAGAAAGGTCGCCTGTTCTCCTAGGGAAAACTAGAGGAGAAAGTATTTAAGGCCTTAATAGAGAAGTTTCATAAGGCTCCGGTACTTATATACTAGGATCCGAGACTTTAGATATTCTTAGAGACCGATTATAATAGATTCGTAATTAGAAGCGCTCTCCTATAAGAAAAGAATAGAGTCCGACGACTAGTAAGCTTCTTCGCTTAGAAGCTGAATAAAGCCGAAATCAATTATAATATCTATGATAAGGAGATACTAGTAGTAATTACCTGCTTAAAATTCTAGGCCTCTAAGTTAAAAGCATATAGCCTCTTTATAATTTAGATAGACTATAAGAACCTTAAGTATTTCATAACTAAGCGATAGCTATCAGAGCGTTAAGTACACTAGTATAAGACCTTAGCGCTATTCTAGTTTACCTTAGTATATAGGCCGGGGTCCGAAGCTATCGTCCCGGATACCTTATCATAGAGGGAGTAAGATACGTTAGAGGAAAGCGATATGAACTCGAGGTTCCGCAGGTTTTTAGACCCGGACCGCGTAGTAAACTAGCTTACTCTAGAAAAGAAAAATAGAGTAAGAGTAATAACTATATTAACTTAGCCGGACTATAATATAAACTCGAGGTTTCGTAGGTTTTTAGACTCAGAATATGTAATATACTAGCTGGCTTTAGAAGGAGAAAATAAGATAAGAGTAGTACTTACGTCTACTTAGCTATCGACCGCACCTTCCGGCTAAGTCCCTACCTTAGACCTAGTAGTATCTAGAGGTCCTTTCTAGGATAAAGAACTAAACGACTTATAAGATACTATAATATAAGAGGACACGATATATTAAACTATACTCCGCTTATTATAAGATAGGGCCCGATCTTTCCTAAGCGAAATCAAGATCAAAATCTAAGTAAGTAATTATAGTATAGATATAAAGAACTACTTATATTACTATAGAAAGTTATAAGTGCTAGGCGCCTTAATTATACTAGAGTCCGATTATAAAGCGATAGACCCTGAGACTCTCGAAAATAATACTCTAAGGATAAGGCTTATCTAGTCCGTCTATAACTTACCGGTTTATAGTTATCTAAGGCAGGACTCTACTATATCGATACTAGGACGCTCCTTCTACTAGCTACTATAGTTAAGGTATATAAGATAATTCTTAAGGAACTATAACTATTATAGAAGAAATAAAGTATAGAGGGAATATAAGCACAGACTCCTAAGACTACTACTAGTTCCTGACTAATTCTTCTAGGAGATATCTATAGACTTTATAACTAACCTACTAAACTCTTAAGGTAACTATTACCTTTAGGTAATTAAAGACTAATTAAGTAAATAGGTAGTCGTCGAAGCGATACTTAGTATAAAAGCAGAGGAATACGCTAAGAAATTCATAGAATACTAAGTAAGAAACCACGGGATACCGCGAGCGATTATAAGCGATAGAAGTACTAACTAGATAAGTATATTCTAGAAGACCTTTTATCGCTTAATTAGCGTATAATAAAGACTTAGCTCCGGATACTACCTATAAACCGATAGAGGACTAGAAAAGCTAAATTAAGATATCTAAGCTTATCTACGAAACTTTATTAACTAAGAGTAATCCGACTGGAAAAGCTAGCTCCCTATAGCTTAGTTAGCGTTAAACAGATATTACTACGCGGGCCTCGGGATAAGCTTATTCTTTGCTATATATAGGTATAAAGCGCTATCACCTATACCGTTAGAGATAGAACCCGAGATTAACTCTTAGTTACTATCGAGCGAATAAGCGGTAGTATTCGTAGAGAAAATAAAGAAGATTACTAACTTATACTAGTTAAATATAGCGGCGTCCGCCTAGAAACAGGAGGATAGCGCTAATAAGATAAGGACCCTAGCCCTAATATACCGGAAGGGAGATAAGGTATAATTAGACTTACGTAATTACCGGATAAATCAACTAAAAAAGAGTCTTAATGCGAAGTATACTAAATATATAGTAGATGAAGTATTATCGCTAGTAGCTATTTATCTATCTAGGGTCCCCGGTAATATTCACCTGGTATTCTATACGGATCTATTACAACTAGCGAGCTATAACCTATTACTTAAGTAAGTAACTGATAATAGTTAACCGGAGCTCGTGCTATTCGAGACTTATAAAGAATAGTAAGTAAAGGAGATTCTTTACGCTAGAGATAAATCAAGGAGAAAAGGGAAAGGCAGGGAGGTGCTAGTGAAGTAGGCAGGTTACTATAAACCTACGTAGGAACCTATTAAAGACCTATCGGATACTATAGCTATAGACAAGTTCGAAAGCAAGTATAGAGATATTAAATACTATAATAGACCTAGATAAGTATAGGAGAAAAAGAAGAATAAGAGGGGATCCGATTAGTTTTAAGCGAGTTATAAGCGTTAATAAGGGGAGTTCGGATTTCTTTTATATTATTTTATTAATTCTAAAAAGTAATATAACCTGACGAATTTCCCTAGGACTCTATTCTAAATAACTAGACTCAGGTAGCGCAATAAGTATCTAGAACTAGGGCGAGAGGGACCCTACTAGTACTATAGCAGTTAGCGACAGAAAACAAGCGGACTACGGGAAGCTTACGTCTAACCTTACTAAGCGATAATATTAGTAACCGAATTAGTAACTTCAGTAGTAATAAGGCTAAAACAAGTAGTTAGTAACGAAAAATAAGCGGAGTCCGAGGATAAGTATAAGAAGAGAAGACCGGCAGCTTAGAGAGGCTTTAAGGCCTTCTAGGCCTTAAGGACCTTACCGAGATCGCGGTAGGTATTAGCGCTAAATAAGCGATTAGCGATAGAAAACGATCGGAGTCCGATAACTTATATAGTATCTCTATCGGCAGAGCGGGTCTAGATAGTATAAGTGATATACGCTATTTAAGGACTAAGCGGTTAGTGACGTTTTTCGGACGGAGCTTAAGATAAATATATAGGTTTTTATAGTTCTTGCGCTTGCGAGAACAGGTCGTATAAGTATAGGAGCAGGTAGACTATATAAGTCAGCGGATATCGGGCGAAAATAGGCGGGATCCGACTTATATTCTAGTCGATATAATCGACCCCGGAGAGAGTATAAGTAGCGCAGTAGATAATAGAAGCTATCTGATTCCGATTAGTAGTAAGTAAGGTATAGTGCTTTTAGAGTAGAGATAGGAGATAGCGAAAGGGAAAGAGTAATCGACGCTAAACGATCTTATTAACTTAYRGTTTATAATAGTTARTTAAGAAGAAGGGAATTAGTCTATAAAGTGATAGAAGGAGGTATATATAGCTAAGACGGGGGCGTTTACTAATTTAATTAATAATAGGAAGGAGAGCGATAATAAAGAAGCGGGAAGACGTATTCGGCCTTACTATTATTATTAGCGATAATAAAGAAACGAGAAGACGTAATAGGCCTTACTATTATCGTGGGCCGGAAATAAATAAAGGGATTACGTAAATAAATAACTAGAGGCCTTATACGACTTTACTAGTATTATTAATTGTTCCTTTACTATCGGTTCGCTATTATACTTTATCAGTCTGCTATTGTTATTAACTTCTAAGTGAAGTCGGCACGAAGCGAGAAAAAGAATCGTAGATATAACGGGCCCCGACTGTATATAATAGGGCGGGATGTAGGTCTTTAGAAGCGAACCCCGATATAAGAGAGGCGGAGGGAGGAGGGGAGTAATATAAGGGGCGAGCCCTAGGATTAAGCACCGGCGATACCTATGCTTACTAAGCCTAGCGGCACCCGTATGTTTTCCTTCGGAGCCAGGCTAGAACCTGACTCTCTCCTATATCGAACTTCTTAAATACTACACTTGACTATCTGCGTACGCGTTGCTCACCCGTGATAATCTAGATCTCTCTCTAATAGAGCTATAATATATAGCTCTATATTATCAGTTATTACTAGCTGAGGACCTCTCCGGCGTCGATTTAGAGCCTTATCTTATTAGATTCGACGATTACGCTAGTAAATTATCTTATATATTATTCTATACTCTCTTACTAAGGCGCGCAGGTCAAGATTCTCTCCTATACGTAGTACTTGATCGATTTAGTGTGTTTTCTATACTAGTAGATTAGGAGCTATAATATTAATATTATAGTAGACTTAATATATACTCTATAGATTAAGAGCTTTAAAAAGACGTAGTTTAGAGGTAAATCGGTATAATAATCATAGAGCTTTAGTAGTTCTTAGTTCTGATAATTACAGCATATTAATATTTAGTAGGGTTCATATCAAAAGGCAGTGTACCGGCGTTATTTACTAAAGAATCACGCTAAACCGAAGAATCACTGTACCAGTAACTACGCACTCCAAATAGTACCACCTGACGGCGGGCTGGTAGAAGTCTCAAGGCTCGAGTAGAGGCGCAATGTTCAGTGTGAGCTTGAGCTTGAGCTTGTCTGTGTGTAGATGTGTCTGATGACGGTATGATAGTCAGCGCAATTGAAAAGGCCCAGTAAATACAGATCTGTGAAGACACTCTCCCGTATACTGATTATCGCAACTCAAGTATGCATTAATATTCCAGGTTTTCCGCATGCTGGTCCTATCCCCACTCTAGCCCTACAACCGTCTACACACTTAATACTAGCTCTTCACTTGAAAACCCTGCCTACTAGTATAGCGGAATATATCGTGTCACGTATATACCAAGACTAGACATACTACCACAAACCATACGCAGATTCACTCACCAAACTACTCTCCTCTCTACCTTCCAGCAAGCAAAAGACGTCGTGGTACAGAACGGTTCTTCCCGTCCGTCACTCACTTACCAAAAATGTGATCGAGCGGTAAAGCTCCATACCTACCTCTCTCTACCTCAGGTACTGCAGAGAACGCGCTTTCTACCGTATCATAGCATACCATCCTGGTTTGTTATGATGCTACTTACGTGATTATTGGCTGGGTAAGGTAGGTTACTTAATCTTCGGGAATTAGCTATATACCTACCTAACTATTTACAAATGTGTATTGTGTACATACTGCTACAAATAGTACTATACCGACGCCCTGTATTAAAACATTTTCACCTGGGGCAGGGTGTGTGCCTGTACCTGTGCTTGTGCGCGTGCTTGAGCGTTTGCCTGCTGGGGAATTCCCTACCCGCCTGTCAGCCATCCTATTCCCCGAACCCGAAATAAGAAAAAGATCCGTGAGTGAGTGAGTGAGCGAGTGAGCGTCGGGATTCGGGGCATTATTTGTTTATTTATTCCGTCCCGGAGCTGAAGGGAAGAGAAAGCTCTTTTGCGAGATGAGTTGAGATAAGGGTGAAGGAAGAACTTGCCGTCTAAAGAATTAAAGGCCAAGGTAAGGTACGCAGGTATACCTACCTAGGTGCTTACCTACAGACCTACCTACATACCTGCATACGTGGGATTTGGTACCTGAATTTCATTCATGCAGTGTCTTCTATTTCCGGGATGGAGTGATGTGCAGTACACCGGAGAGTACAGTGTTGTCGCGCGCGTGAGAATGGATAGATGAATAGATGCATGAAGGGATTCTATTCGGACCATACAGTACCTTGTGAGTGCAGTGCAGTGCAGTGCAGGAAGCTGATTCAGGGCTGAGGATGAGAGAGAAAGAGATTGTTCGCATGAGAAGAGGCTGCGAAGAGTATGACATGAGGATGGGAAAGGAAGAATAAACAATTATCTCGACGTCATGCCTCCTGACTCGATGCGAGATCTGACTATTGAGGTGCTTTACTGAAGTATTGAATTTACTTGGTAGGCTGGCTGGCTGGCTGGCTGGCTTGCTTGCTTGCTTGCTGATTGATTGATTGAACTTATACATAAAGCGAGTAAAATCCCACAGGGGTCGGTTCGACCTTCGCACTTGCTAAATTCCAAGGATACAGTGAGGCTAGGTACTTATAACACCGTTTATGTACCGTACCGTCCGTCGTACCTTAGTTGTACAGACCTTTTCCCCGGCGTGCAGCCGATATACTTGTACCAAGTATCTACCTACGCTTACATGTATTAATGCTCCTAGTGGCTGGGCCAGCCGCCTTGAAAGAAGCAAGAAGCCCGTTTCTGTAGGTAAGTAATTTCGAGGCCGTGGATCTGGTCCGGGTGAGGTCTACAATACTAGAGTCTAGACTCGCGGTACGGGCAACGTGTACTCGGTAGAGCTTTTGAATATTGTACGGAGTTGAAAGTAGGGCAGGGCAGGGCAGGGCAGGTTGAATCGATACAATACAAGCACAACCCAGCTCGGCTCTAGTTGTGAGAAACTTATTGTCAAAACTGGATAGGCGAGACAGGGCGGTCCTTTCGTACTCGAGTAGATCGAAGAAATGTAAGCAAAGCCTCCCTTGCTTCGCATCTACTATTGAAGATATCGAACTCCTTCGACAGTTTCCAAAATCCCAGGTGCCAGAAAGTATTGATTCCTTACATATCCGCAGATCTTCCGATCGACCGATTGATTGATTGATTGATTGATTGACCTGATTGATTGATTGATTGATTGATTGATTCACTGACTCTTCGATGGTTGATTATTATGGTTCCCCAATCAAAACAACGAAAGTGTCAACAAAGACCCACCCATGCCGTCACTTTTAATATATCTTACTTGTAAATCGACTCTGTCAGGTACGGGTACTCGGCACTCCACTAGAACTGAAATCCACCGGTTTGGGCTGGCTGGCTGGCTCCACGATGCGAACCTGACATTGACAGAGACGAGGTGGGGTGGTCGGATCTACCTCGTAGTTCGAATCTTCTCCAGATGTTCTTTTCGTATTCTTCTGTGGCTCGTGTGGTCACTTACTCACTCGCAAGCTCGCATGGTGGCGGAGGTGGAGGTGGAGGTGGATGTGAGACAAAGGTCTTCCTTGTTGCAGATATGGAAATGAGGTCTTTCCATCTCGTTCAGTCAGCATCATCTCATCTGGAGCGGAGATCAGTCGGAGTAGGTCTAGTCCCCCACTTCCCCTTCGTACCTGCGTCCGGTAGGGCGGTGCAGTCCATCAATAAAGTGCGGTTGGTTACTCAGGTAAGGTAGCTTTACTTTTGACGGCTGCGGATGACAGCGCGTCCCCCAACGGCTCGAATACAGCGCCGGGCAGTGCAGCTTGGCTGGCTGGCCGCCTGGCGTAGGCTGCTGGCCTTTCTGGATTCGAGGGGGGCGAGGGGGGATGGATAGAGTTTGAGACATCGGGGATTAGGGCCTGGCTTCGGGGCGTTGAGTTATATCGTGCGTTAGGTTTCAGGGTTAAGCCCAATGTTTGTTTTTCTCCGGACGTCCTTCCGGGGAACCTACCTTGAACTCTCAGTCTCGAGTTCGGTTCGTCATAGCACAGCACAGCACTGCTGTGAACGTACATACCTACTAGGTAATCAATGAATAATCAGTCTCTTGGAGCCGAGTGAGGGAAAAGGAAGGACAAATAAATGTACCTACATAGTATACCCAGGTTCTAGTGGAAGCGAAGATGTATTTCGGAAAACATGACATCAAATCGCCCTTCTTCCTAGTGATTTCACCGTCCGTCTGTACAGAGCAAGAAGTACCTTACCTTAAATATTAGTACAATCCCTATAAACATCATCCATCACATCAGATCGACCCCTGCATACCCACCTGCAGGTACAAGTAAGTATCATTTCCTTCACAAGCCATTCCCCATCCCTCCCTCAAGCATCCGAACTCCTCCAGCCCCGAAAAAGTCCACGCTCGTCCGTCCGGCTTAACGATGCGTAAATAAAAGTCCACCGGAAAATCCACAGAGTCTACCTAGGCGGCTCATGCGCAGGGAGGATGCATGTTTATCAAGATTCTTGAATGCTTTCGCTCTCTCGCTCGCTCGCCTGTTTCTTCGGAACACATCCCCCTTCCTCATCCATCCCGTCCGCTATCAATGCCATTCGATTTCATCCAACCCCCCATCGACCGATTGTAAAATCCACACTACCTAGGTACCTTACCAAAGCTTGCGCAGAGCACCCAACCTCACCCAAGTGACCTAACCCGCCGCCCGAGCTCCCCATCTCCCAGTTCTCCAAAGCAAAAACAAAACAAAAAAAACAAAAAGACAGACTTGTTTTGCCCTACAGGTGTCAGAGTGCGAACGGACAGACCCATCTATATCCTATCCTATCCTGTCAAGTCAAGTCCTGTCATATCTGAACGAGACTGGGCCGAGCTATACCTCTAAGTACCTACCTACCTATGATACAAACAAAACTTACTAGCGAGAAAGTAGTAGATATACTTGTAAATCTCACAGGTAGATCAGATCAGACACCTTAGGCTAATCTTTCTCTCTTGCATTCGGCTTCACCTGCTATCTCTCCATATTTTATTTTCTTTTCCTTTCTTTTTTCTGTTTTCCTGCAGAAAGTCTTTCACCATCTACCTGCCTTTACCCACCCCGATACCTAGCTATCGGTGTCGGTCTTCTGCCACACCTGTCGTCGCGGGCTCGCTCGCTCGCTTCCTGAATCCGTGCTTTCGTACGAAAGTACAACCTAATCCAGCTTTGAATTTCATGAACTGGTTCGCTCGCTAGGGAGGAAGGAAGACTTCGTATTTTCGCGACTTACTTACTGTCTGTCATTTACTACTTGCTGTCTTTGCTTACGACTTACTACTACCGTCACGTTTCTTTCAATGGTCAACCAGCCCACGGCTGGCCTTCTGCAACCCCCAAATCCGAATCCGAATCCAAATCCAAGTCCAAATCCAAATCCGCAAGCAAAAGCAGAAACTCGTCTGTCTCCCACCTAAAATAGATAGGTACCTTCCTTGCCAGCTGCTCACACCTCAAAAACCTCACATCTCGCATCAAAAAAATCAGCAACTCTCAACCCAATCAGCACATAGTGATCTGGATCACAAAGATTTCGCATCTGCATCTGCATTACCGCATTACGTTCCACCACCTCAGGGCACACGGCTGACAACATTCATCTCCCTCCGAAAGAAGAAGAAGAAGAAGAAGAAGAAGAAGAAGATTGAAGAGTCCCTGTCCCGTCTGGCACACTGTATTGCCCTGCGCATACATTCATTCATTCATTGATTCCCACTCGCTCGCCGCCTAAACAGCCAGCCATACCAATACCCGGCTTTGAATAAGCACTACTGCTGTACCAATAACAACACCAACACCAATTTCAGCCTCTGGCCGCGATCCCGAAACCTCTTCGCCATACTTGTCTGCGCAGCTTGTTTATTTTTTTTTGTTTTCGATCAATCAGTTGCTCAGTTAATCAGAATCAAGTTGAGAGAAAAACAATCTTGCTTTTGGAACCTCTTTTGCTTCTTTCATCGGACTTGATCCCATCACCCAGGATACTGCAGGGATACATTGTCTGGACGCACCTCAAAGGTTCCCCGCCCTACTCACCCTGGGATAGCAGCAGCCCACACCCCCGCCAAAACCAGATATTTCATCATCCACTCTGGCCAGTGCAGTGCCAGTCCCTGTAACAACCCCAGCACGCGACGCGTTGAGGCTCGAGCCACACACGATCCAGCAAAAAAGAAAATTGTTTATACCCCCCCATTAGTCCCGTCCGTTAGGAAATATCTTGTTTTCCTAGATATATCCTCCTCGTGGATTCCCCACTGCATTCTTTGTGTGTTGTGCAAAAAACCAGTCATATCCGTACAAGAGAAATCATCACAAGATTTTGCTCTTTCGTCATTCGACTTTTCAGATATATCGATTTCGGCCTCCGCTTCCTTGTGTTTAAGCCTTCAAGGATCTCATCCAGTCGCGTAAGCTTGGTGGGGTGTTTTGTATACACACGGCCTTTGCCCTCCCTTACACATAGCAAGGCCACACGAGGAGTCCGGGAATGGAAAGACGGGAAAGGAATCTACCCCGCTGATAAACTCGACTTCTGGAAGGCCATATCATCCGCCGCTCCTTATCGTATCGCATCGCATCCGTTCATTCATTCATTCACTCATTCATCCAYCCATCTTATCCATCTTCCCAGATCCCGATTTTTCGTATTACCCAGCCAGCTAGGCCTGGCGAACGACCTGTCACCGACCGTTTTCGAGACCCTCCAACCAAACGTCCAACTGATTGCGACGAGACGAAAGCGAAGTAGACGCACAAAGCCTGTCTGCCACGCGATACGTACTCATCCACTGGTCACCTACTGTACTTCCTGCAGGCTTCCGGGCAATCCATGTACGGCTTCCAAGCGACAGAGTCTCACATTTCTGGAACCCGCAATCCAACCAAATTCTCTCCAGTGGGTAGAGCCTATTCAAGCAAAGCACGAAGACCAGCCCTATTCCGGCAAATTGACAGGAATTGGCTGTTTGGTGGCACCGAAACTGAGTACGAGAACACCACCTTAAAGCGATTGGCAATTGAAATTAGTACGATTCGTGAAACCCTCGAGAATATCAGCAACACTTAAGGAGAACTCGCGGGAATTGACGAAATTTCTTTTCTTTGTGAGAGAGGTGTCGTTTCAACATTTGCAATTCTTGTGGGTGTTGTGGCCGAAGCTCAAGACATTGTTTGCCTGTCGTCATTCGTTTGAGTCTTCCGGAAGCGCCAAATCTTGATATACCTCTCGTCCCTCTCAGACCCGTTCCACAGGAACGCGTCATTTTTTCCCCCACAGTACTCCTGAAAAATAGTTCTTTATCGCCATGGGATTCACTCGGGCTTTGCCTTTGGTGCTCGGTGTACTGGCAGTTTCCAGTGAGGTTGCGATGTTGACATTCGATATCATATTCGCAATCGATTTGTCCCGGAGTTCGTCGCCAATAAGGACGACTGCGGTAGCGATCGTTGCTTCCGGGCTCAGCACAATAACAACTGCTCTGCTATTATTCATGCTAGGAAGACAGGTTCAAGATCGAAAAGGAGCCCCGATCAGAGACCTCGGGCATAGAAACAAGCATGATTTTTTGTTGGCCGCGTTTGGTGGGCTCTTTGGAGTTCTTTCCGCAGTAGCATCTGCGATACTGTTGGGATTCTTGAGATGTATGGATGATCTTTCGAAGCGGACCATCAGTTCGTCGACGAATACTTTGGTGATCGCGGCGTTCATCATATGGGCATATTCTTTAGTCTCGGAGGCGATTTTCATCATCTGCATGGTCATCACCCCACGCAAGGAATTTCAACAACGAATTCAACAGTACGACCCCGAAGCAGGGCCACAGAACTTGCCACAGATGATGGAGTCAACAAGGCCACGAGCTTCAAGTGTCCAAACAAGCTCGGTACACCGAAAAACCCCTTCAATCGATTCCGCTCCACGATCGAGCGGTCGATCGCGGGCCGGGTCTGATACTAAGTCCTCATTTCGGTCGTCGTTTTCTCATGTGGTACGGCCTATTAGCTCCAAGACGAAACTTATTTCGCAGAGCCACAGGTCTCCGTACAGGGCTTCATCCATTGATTCGAATCAACGAGAAACGATTGTATCGATTGAGGATGGATTCGATTCATGGGATACATCCGCTGTAGATGCGCATTCGAGGGAGGCAGTCGCATCGGCCTCGCCAACTCTGCCGCGGTTTCTAGAGACTATTCCAGCAAGCCCTACAACCAGCAGGAGTGCAAGTCCAGGGTATCCGTTGGATCTCGAGCCTCCAAAATCGAGGCAGAGGAGCCGAAGCTATAGTCCTGCGAACAGTTCAAGGGATCTTGCCAAAACAGTTCGAAATGCGAGCCCAACAGAAAGTACGAATAGCGAAGCCCATATTCATCCTTTGTTTCGAACCGACAGTCCTACCCCTCCACCCGCTGCTACACCAGGGACTATGGTGACAGCGGCTCCGGGCGCTGGTCAAGTGATTTCGGATCGGGAGAGTATACGATCGATTCATCGGATGAGGAGTGAGAGTCTGCCGTCGAGTCCGAGTCCACTGGTGCATAGTGCAAGCTTGGAGAGCATTCGATTGGCGATAGAAAAAGAAGAGATGGAGAGAGAGAGATGGGACAAGATGGGAGGAGAGAGAACTTTGACGCCGCCGATTCCTGATTTCGTCTTTCGCAATAGCATGCAGGTCCATAATTCGAGGAGGAGGCCAATGGGACTGGGCATGGTTGGCGAGGTTCGCGATGAATAGATGATGATGCTCTCTCTGTGTGAGATGAAGGCTCGACGCCAGACGAATTTCCTAGGTGCATGTATGATGGATACCATGATATTAGCGAGGCGTTTGTTGCTTTCTAACAAGATATACCTTATTGCCTGACGAATAAAGACGTTTCACAATGCTTGCTAGACTCTAATGCTATTGATCAAGTGAAGTTTGGCGTATGAAATATTCAAAGCCCCAAGGAATGCTTCTGACCTACTTGCCTCATCGATAGTGGATTTGAGGAATTGTAAGAACTACCTTCTGATGTGCCGACACATGATTTCTGACATCTTTGATGTCGAGAAATCTCGAGACACGCTACACAAGGCACCGTAAAGTCCACGACAGTAAACGGTGGTGTTTCAACAAATCCCACTGTGTTCGATCAAAGTCGGCGTGGCTCGCTGAATGGTCCAGCATAGTTGGCCGCCACATGCTGCCGAGCATTGGGCCCTCTGAGATTGTTCCAGCATCCTGTCCTAACGTGTCACTGGCTCTCAGGATCTTATAACCAGGACGAGGCTGAGATTGATAACCCCGCAATCGATACAAGAAATCATAGTGATGTCCTGAGTCCCTGTGAAAGGGGCTCGCTCCCTCCACGATGATGAATCCTTTCTCCCTCGGAAGGAGTAATTTGGTGAAACAGTTTCAGTATACCAATCCAATAGATGTGCCTATGGATCAACAGATACATGGATTTCAATAGAAGCGTTTCGATTGATTCCAGGTGGGTGAATGGTAGGAGGCTGAAGAGCTTCGTGGACAAAGGCTGCCTCTTCTAGCGCAAGCGCCCACACATGGGTAGCGGCTGCCCGTGCACTTCAATCCGTCGCCTTGCATTATTGCTTCATCATCTCCATGTTGCCTTCCATCCCTACACGCACACCACGCCGTCCCGAAGTAAATCAGGACAAGCATTTGCAATCTCGATTATTTTGAATTACACCCAAACCACTCCCACTTTTTCAACCAAGCCCCTCTACAAGCGTGCAGTGTCGTTCGCTGTATACTGTCGCAAGCATGAAGCTCACATTCAAGGTGCGTTGACCCAATGTGCTAGCTGCATCCCACTACTTGGTAGCACATTTACTGACCTAGTACTTGCAACAGGACTTGAAGCAGAACAAGTTTGTCATCGAAGCAGAGCCATCAGAGCTGGTACGAACGTCCATTCTCCTACTACATCTACCTACTCCATCTCTCGCCTTTGCGCCGCTCCTCGAACTCTGCTGACAAGAATACTCGTAGATCTCTGATGTGAAAGAGAAGATCTCAAAGGAGAAGGGATGGGAGATCTCACAACAGAAGCTTATTTACTCTGGTAGTTCGACAACTGCTCGTCTTATGACATCGGCGCACAAAAGCTTACTCACAATCTCTTAGGCAAGATCCTCCAGGATGCCAACACGGTCGAGTCGTATAGCATCGAGGAGAAGGGGTTCATTGTCTGCATGGTAGCGAAGGTATATGGTGATCAATCCTACACTGTTTGTCAAGATCTAACTTTCATCCAGCCCAAGGCTGCTCCAGCTGTTGCGACACCGTCAAAAGCCGCCGCCGCTCCTCCAGCCACTCCAGCTGCGCCAATCGCCGCATCAACTCCCGCCCCTCCTCAAGCTCCAGCTCAGTCGAGTTCAACTAATTCAGCTATACCCGCTACTCCATCCCCAGCTGGCTCAGGCGCTGCCCCTGCTGCTATTCCATCTACACCATCCGGAGCTGCCTCTGGAGCTACCTCTGGAATATCGATGGGTGCCGAGCGTGCTTCGCAAATCGCCGAAATGGAGAGTATGGGGTTTCCAAGAACGGAAATTGATGCTGCTATGCGTGCGGCCTTCTACAACTCGGAGCGTGCCATTGAGTATCTTCTTAACGTAAATACATCTTCACGTTTTCACGAACCAGAATACAGCTGACATTTTATTAGGGTATTCCCGAAAGTATCCAACAACAGCAAAGAGCCCCAGCGCCGGCTGCTGCTCAGGGTGAAGCTGCTCCAGTTGCTGCAACTGTCAACCAAGGTGGTAATAGTGGTGGCGAGGAGCCAGTAAATCTATTTGAGGCTGCAGCCCAGGCCGGTGGACGTGGTGGCAGTGCTCCCGCTGGAGGCGCAAGATCTGGGGGCAACATGTTTGGTGGCGGGGGAGCTGCTGCAGCTGCAGCTGAAGGTGGATTGGGCAACCTCGATTTCCTTCGTAACAACCCACAATTTCAACAACTCCGCCAAGTCGTCCAGCAGCAACCTCAAATGCTTGAGCCCATTCTGCAACAAGTCGGCGCCGGAAACCCTCAGTTGGCTGCCTTAATTGGTCAACATCCAGAACAATTCCTCCAGCTATTGAGCGAAGACGCTGGTGATGACGCGCCATTGCCACCCGGAGCCCAGGCTATCAGCGTCACCGAGGAGGAGCGTGCTGCGATCGAGCGGGTAAGTAAATTGGCTCGGAGTCTTTTTTTATTGCTAATATGTCTGCAGTTAGTTACTCTTACTGGAGCCTCCCGTGACCACGTTATTCAGGCATACTTCGCTTGCGATAAGAACGAGGACTTCGCGGCCAATTTCTTGTTCGACACTCCGGATGATGACATGGAGGGCTGAGAAACTTGTCACTTTTGCGTCTCCCATTCCTCAGCGATGATTATTCCTTGCACAGGTTGAACAGGATTGTCTTTTGCGTTTGCAAGTACAAGCATATATAGGGGTTGACTTTATCACTTCTTTCAAAGAGCTCGTCGACTTGGCCTGAAACATTGGTATTCTTCTGCTTTGTTCTGCACCTTTGTGCATACTGCATATCCCCTTTTCTACATGACGTTCGACCTCTTATACGAATGGATGAATCAACGGGAATGATGAATAGAGGAATGGATGGTTTTCTGGTGGTTTTCTGTGTCAAGAAAACTCTCTACAGGAGCGAAGCTTTTTTGCATGTTTGGTAATGAGAAATTTCCATCTACAAATCAGACTACTTGAGTCCTTGTTGAGGCTCCGTAACGTGATTTCAGTGCGTCATCAATTAATCGACCATTTTCAATCATGAATAGGCATTTACCCATTTCAATGCGAAATATAGCTGACCAATATAAAGCTTTTTCTCATTTCTTCTAGCCACTCTCAACTTGCTCTATATTCAAGAGCCTACATGTAGTTATAACTTCGGGATATCACAAGGCGTATGATGGCTCTACGTCGGCTGGCAGCTTCGCAATATTCAGATTGACACAATATGAGGTAGTACTGTAATGCGATATCACAGCTGCTTGCGACGAACTGCATTGAACATCCAGAGTCGCACAGTTTCTGGGTGGGCATAGGGAGGGACGGCGGAGGGGTTCTGAAAAGGATGCTGGAGAAGCAAAACTTGGTAGAACCTTTGAAGACCCTGCTGGGATTAGGGGAAGAGCTGGAGGGGTATCAGCAGGTTACAGCATGTAGATCTGGTCGTGAAGACGTTAGACTTGTAGAGACTCGAGAGATCTCGAAACGAAAACCCCATCACTATAAAGCTCATTCATTCTCTTTACTCGTCAGAAGGTTATTCTTGGAATACCATAGGGGGGAAATCCTCAGAACTGTGCAAGCGTTTAATGTATACCCACAGGAAGCGGAGAGTCAGTTTGCGCATTTATAGTAAGGTCCTAATTCCAAAGAGAGAGATTTGGTTTTTCCGATCAAATTAGCAAATTATCGATGGTGACGTCCTGAAATCGAACAGTTCCCCCACCCATCATTCATGCCGCCGGACTTGGACTTGGATATTCACTACGATTCGATTTCAGGTTTGATTTAGGCAATTACGAGAACGGAAAAGCACATCCTCGTAAATGATGGAGTGAAGTCCTACCTTAGGCGGGCAGCTGTAAATCCGAGCGTTCCATACTTTGGATATCTTCTGAGGCGGCCTCAGACTAGCTCAATTTACTACCTAGGTACCATACCAGCCTAGGTAGTTATGAAATATTTATTCTAGAGATACGCTACGCTAGAAGCTACAGAACATCAATTTATTTCGATTTTTGTTTAGAGGTGAGATAACCTGACGGTACTCAGTGGTGAAGTCTTTTCTTCGGAAAACCCTTCCTAATGTGAAATAACAAATCAAGGGGGCTGGGAGTTAGTAAGTGAGGTTTCCAGGCGAGCCAGGTCACTATCTGACCGTGAGAGCTGCATGGCACGGTCATCAATAGTGAAGCAACAGTAAGCATCTTGGTCGTCATACTGAATAGACTTGTAACGTTGATTGAGGTTGTGTAGTATGCCATTTGAACTTCATCACGATCTACAAGCAGAATCTTGTTCCTAGTTAAGCCCGTGCCAAGCATTGACATGACAGTGACTGTAACAAGACCGAAGTGTCTTTCTAATCTCCCTCGACGCTCCGAATGTGATGAAATACTCGGAATTTCTCAGTATGTGATGAAAGATATCTTCCGCCCTGATTCCGCTCTTGAAACCACAAGCTCAAGACATCTTACAAGCCCATAATGCATTTTCAGATCGGGCGCTGAAAAGGTGATGATCCGTGGCGGCCGGGCTCCCGACCAATCAGAATCTTTCATTTTCCCTTACTCGCTTGGATTCTGGTCTCGTCCTGGGACAATGCGTTTTCTGCAACTATTCACATTTTCAATTCACTCGACGTCGACCCCCCTTGCTATTGTCACTCATCATAATTTCTCGGTCAATAACTACGATCCCCACCATTCCAACTTAGCATTGTCGTCGACCTTCTAGCTCCTCGCACCGATATCTCGCTCCACCTGAAGTTCTTGCTTCTTCCTCTCCAGTCGACCTTGTCCCATCTACCAACAACACGTACTTCGACATCAATTTTCTCCCATCAATTAATCGTTGACTTCACATAACACAAACACTTCTTGCTCTACTCACGAACACTCATACACACGAATCTACTTACTTGCCCCATTACTCGCCTTCTGATCGTGTTTTCGACATCATCAAGATGGCACCAGCTCGTCACGAGACTGGCCCTCCCCAGCTGGATGGATCAGATGATAAAACTCCATACGGCACCAGAGCTTCCAAACGCAAGGCTTCTGAGATCACTTCCGGTCCTTCAGGTCCTCATCTTGCTGCCTCTCCCCCATCAAAGCTATCTGCCAGAGCTGCGAAGTCAAAAGTTGGCGCAAAGAAGACAGTTACAGCCACCGAGTCCGAGCCCCACCAATCTCCAACCAAGAAACGTCGCTCCTCACCACCAAACGAACCAGAACTCTCCAACTCCTCATCATCGATAAATCAAACCTCAGAAGTCCCAGTCGTCGAGGAAAACTCTGCGTCTTCAGGTCACCAAAATTCTTCTCAAGAAAATGTCGAGGTGCCTGAGCCAGTTACCGCTTCGGCTACTCCACAACCCGAGCAAGATGCTTCAGATCAACCGATTCCCGAAGTCCAAATTGATGGTCCCAGTGGATCTAATGAGGATGATCTTGATGCTGATGCTGAAGGTGAGGACGATGAAGAAGTTCGACTCCCAGGTGAAGAATTTATTGAACTTCCAAATGGTGCACCAGAAACTACCCGTGGTCGTGGCCGGGGACGTGGTCGCGGTGGACGTGGTTCTAGAGGAAGTTCTCGAGGCCGCGGTGGAAGAGGTGGTAGAGTCAAGGCCGCTGTTGGTGGTCGCGGTGCTAAATCAGCTGTGCCATCTACTCGCGGACGAGGCAGAGGTCGCGGTGGGCGAAGGAAGAAGGTTGAAGACCATCGCATTGATGTTGCTCTCAAGCGCAAAGTCGAATTGAAGGCTCAATACAAGTTTCTTGCGGCCATGCAACGCAATGCGCTGTCTTTTCTGGCCGACAAATCTCTCGAGATGTTGCAGAAAGACCCCTTGTACCACGAAAGTCTACCCGAATTTGAGTCTGTGACAGACCAGCTCAAGGAGACGTTCGACGAAAACCAATCTCAGCTTGATACGTTTATTGAGCTCGAAAAGGCATTGGCCAATCGTAAACGCGATTACGACGAATATCTGATTGAGCAACAATACAGAGTAAGTCATCCTCCTTTCTAGCCTTGAATGTACTAACACACTACAGTTACAAATCGAGGAGATCGAGGAGAAGTACGAGGCTCGGCTCATGGAACATGCTGCCTATGTTTATGCGGCTGCCAATGCTAGCAACGATAATGTTGTGGACTTTAATGAGATTCCCTTTTCTCAAGGAGTAAGTCTCCCATCCAAAATCCTTGGACCACACTGACACTTTACAGGAGGACGGTCGCTTGGTAAAAAAGACTTCGCCTCCAACGAAGAAAGTACATGGTACTGGGATGCCTTTCATTAATGTAAGTTTGTTCTGTACCTATGTACAACCATTACTGACATCCGACCAGCCTCCCATTGCAGTCAGCAATGTCCGCAGCACTGCAGGCGACAACGACTACGAGCAACACCCTGCCAATTGGTGGCAAGCCAAGTCCAAAAAGGAGAAGACTGCAGCTCTCAAGACTCAATCAGATTGCGTTGCTGAGAATCAGCGTAATGTGGGTGGTAGAAAGAAGGGTGGGCGTCAAGCTCTTTTCTCAGCCCAACAGGAGATCGCTGAAGGAGGCGAATCTGCTGATGCGCCCGAAGGCGAAGAGGAAGCTGAAGAGCAGCCAGAAGACGGTCCATCTCGTGCTGTTTCCTCAGGTGCTTCTCGTGGTCCATCTCGCCCCCCTACCAGAGAAGGCTCGTCGCCCGATGAAGAGCCAAACGCCGGCGATGATATCGAAGACAGCGATGCTTTGCCTCAAGAACCCGACAAATATCGTACCTCCATTCCCCGCAAGAAGATCCGCCGTGATCAGCCTGCAGCTTTCAACCGCATCGTTGCCCCCACCCCAGTCATATTTGAGGAATATGAAATCGGATTTGCCAAGACCCATTATGTGAAGCAACCAGATGGTAGTCTCAAGAAGCTTGGACGAGATGCCAACCCCAACCCAGCCAGTGGTAAAATCTATTATGACCAGCGACAAGGTCGACACAATGCTGGCAAGAATGGACCAGAGGATCTTGATCCACAAATCGTTGCTGCCCACAAGCTCCATCCCCGATTCGGTCTGCCACTTCCAAGATCCCGTAACCCAGATCGTGAAGAGCTCAAGCGTCCATACTTCAAGGAGCGCACTGATTGGGGAGCTGAATGGCAGCCAACCGATCCTGTCATGTTTATACATCACAATGCTGATGGTACTAAGTCTATTTCTCGCACATCTCGTTCTGAATGGAAATGGCGGGCTCAGAGAGCATTCGATCAGATTCCCGTCTCACGGAAGATGGCAAATCTACTTGCAGCATCTGGTGATCTTCATAGCAGGCCAGCCACACCTCTAACTCCTGAACCTCCTCAGTTTATCGCCAAGGACCTCATTGACGCAATCGAGACAGCAGCCGAGACACAAAAGGAGGACGAGAAGCGTGCTGCAGAAGAGGCACGTGTCCAGGCTACTCGACCTATCCAGCAACAGATGATATCACCAAATCGCCCTCCTCAGACTCCCATGTTCACCAGCCCTTCAGCCAAAGTCCAGTCACCAAGTGGATACCAATTACAACAACAACAACCTGGAATCTCTTCTCACCAGCCTATGCCACCACCAACCCGTACAGGATACGATCCAGTCAGAGACATCTACGTTACACCTTACGCACAGCAACGCGCACTTCCTCCCCCCCCACCACCACAGGTCTCACATGCGACCTACAACAATGGCGGCGGCAATCTTTCCGAGCTCGCAGACGCAGCCTACCATTACGGCGGCGGTAGCAACACAAACGACCAGCACACCCAAAACATGTCACCCCCTGGCCCTCCTCCTCAGGCTTACCAACCAGGGAATCCTCTCAGCGCTCCTCCTGGGCACTTTCAAATGCAAGAACCGCTACATCAAATGAACATCAATATGACCACGCATATGGGCCCTGGTATGGGTGTCTTCGGTCCGCAGGCGATGTATCAGAGCCACGCTCATACATCGCCATATGGACCTCCTTCACCACCTCCCCAGCAACAGCAGCAATCTCCTCGTTCCGCTGGCGGCCCGGGAAGTAGAAGGGCGACGAGGGAATTGAGACCGGCTCCTCCAGCTTCTAGGGCTCTTCAGCCACATCCACCACCTCCAAATCAACAACAGTATCGCGGATATGGATCGTATCAATGAATGATAGGTGCCTCGGGTTTCTGCACATATGTATATAGATAGGTATCAAAAACACTTTCGGAGGAGTTATAGGATTCTTTGGGCGGGCTTTGTAGGAATATGGCGTATGCTGGATATGGTTGATGATTTCTTCAGTTTTTCTGTCGTCTTTACAAAACGTTATTCTCAGTGTCACGAGAGTCCCTTGGGCTTCAATTATGGTGGATGATTTCTTCAATTACTCTGTCGTCTTTACAAAACGCGATTCTCATTGTCGCGAGAGTCTCTCAGGACGGAATCACTTCATTCTGGTGGATGATTTCTCCGGTGTTTTCTGTCATCTCACGAGACGCTATCCCCAATGTCACTTGAGTACCTCTAGACTATAATAAAAGGAAATTGCAATGTCTTGATAATATCCCGTCGCTTCGTTATTCTATTCTGTGCATGACGGGGAATAAACCTGAGATTTTACAAGTGCTCCTGCTTTAGAGCTCGCAAGTTGTAACCGCAACAGCAAACAGCAAGCAGCAGCAATACCGATGATATGAAGTGTCTGGATCACACCGTTGGTCTTCATGTAAAAGCCTAAGTTCTTTCAAGGATTTGTTTTCATGACTCTTCCTAGGTATTTTTTAGAGGCTGCTCAATTCCGTTGGACGAGGATAGGGCACTTGGTAGTGGGTGGGCGTGTGACATGATATTACACGTATATAGGTGTGAATATGAGGAGTTTCCAAGTTTCTTCAGACTGTATGGGGCTTCTATTGGAACTTGAAACGCCATTCTAAAATCACTGCTGTTTTGGGACTTCGTTGTGCGAATCTCAGATGTCTTAAGAGAAAAAAATACCTAGGTCATTCTGTGATTTTACTTGAGTTGTTTTCGCTCGTGTGGAAGATATCATGGGGAGGGAGGATTTGATACGGATGGGCTTTTTGAATGTGATCTTCGAGATCATTTTGGGGTTTTATTTTGCAACAGCAAATTGTGAAGTCACATCACGACGATACGGATTCTGGGGATTCGAAAGGTCGTCCTGGGAAAGTCGGGTAATTATTTCGTGGCTGTAATGATCCAATCGATGCTGAAGGTCTCGAAGATGATGTTGGGATTTGTAGTCTTTTAAATCGAAATGCTGGGTAATTTATTAGGCGACTTCACAAAAGTCTGTAGCTTAAGTCTCGAATACCTTGTTTAAAGAGAGAATACCCTTCTGAAGTTCGGGAGTCGTGTTGTTCGATATTTGTGATAGTTCTGTGGTTTTGAGATTGATGGAATACGGGAACTACCTAGTCATGGTTACAAAGCAAGGTTTCGGAAAATGGGGATGAGAGAGGATGAGCCATACCGTGTATATTATGTCTAGTGGCCGTGTACCAACCTGCAGATGCAGTCATCCGAATGATTCGGGGCCACGAGGTAGAGAGACATATTACAGGGTGTGCAAGTATCTGGGCCTTGAGATTGAGTCACTAATTGAATCCTACTTCGATATCAAGGTCTGGAGAGTTCAATGCTTCTATAACATGATATATTCCTCGGAAGCAATGGTCAAATCCAAACCACAATCAGAATCAGACTTGTGCATATTGAATGCCTGCAATCAATAGAAAGTGACGAATCTTGAATGAAGCTTGGGTTTCTAAATGCGCCTCCACAAGTGACTCACCAGCCTCAAGGTGGGGTATAAATGGCACCGCCACCTGTAGCCCCTGCTAGCCCACTTTTACACTCAGCGCAAGAATGTCATGAGCGTCAGAAAGGAAAAGCTCAAAATCGATTGGGACCCCTCACTTTTGCCGTAAGCAACCATCCACCACCACCGCAAATATCTGCTTCTCCGTATATCCTTAGGAGATAGACCGTAAACTCAGTACTCAGGTACCAGAAGGGAAAGACTTTTTACGACGCAAAAAAGCAGAGATATTGAAAAGATGGCGGTTCGCGCACAGTTTGAGAATTCGAATGAGGTGGGCGTCTTCTCTACGCTGACGAATTCGTATGCCTTGGTTGCCGTTGGTGCGAGCGAGAACTTCTACAGGTATGTCGGATGGTCTTGAGGTCTGCATGTGCTTTTCCTTCTGGGCTGTTTGGTATGCGACCAGAAGCGCAGGAATGAGCAAGCAGGAATCTGGTAAAGGCGAAAGATGAGAGAAGAAAAGAAGCTGATAATTCTACCTCGCAGTGTCTTCGAAGCCGAACTTCAGGATGTCATCCCCATCTGTCATGCTACGATTGCCGGAACGAGGATCATTGGACGTTTGACCGCTGGGTATGTTGCGATCTCATCCACGAGTTTGATGGTGATGAGGGGTCATGCACAAGTTGCTGATTGAGGGAACAGTAACCGAAAGGGTCTATTGGTACCTACGTCCACGACAGACCAAGAGCTGCAGCATTTGCGGAATAGTTTGCCGGATGAAGTCAAGATACAGGTAACACAACCCCTCCTCGACTCCTTCTCATGATAGTGGCAAAGCGAACGGGAATACCCTACATATTATCTACACACAAGAAATCACGGATAAAAGCTAATGCCTTACCAGAGAATAGAAGAGCGTCTCTCCGCGCTTGGCAATGTAATCGTCTGCAACGACCACGTCGCCCTTGTACATCCCGACATCGAGCGAGAGACCGAAGAAATAATCGCCGACGTCCTTGGTGTTGATGTATTCCGCCAAACCATTGCCGACAACGTTCTCGTAGGTTCCTACATGTCACTTTCTAACCAAGGCGGTATCGTCCATCCCAAAACCTCCATTCTCGACCAAGACGAACTCTCTTCTCTTCTGCAGGTCCCGCTCGTGGCTGGCAGTGTCAATCGCGGTAGCTCGGTCGTAGGAGCTGGTATGGTGGTCAATGATTGGTTGGCTGTTACGGGATTGGATACTACGGCTACGGAACTGAGCGTTGTTGAGAGTGTATTCAGGTTAGGAGAGGGACAAGGGCCGGGGAATATCAATACCAGCTTGAAGGATACGATGGTAGAGTCGTTTTACTGAAGGATGGCTTGGGTTGCTATTTTCTCTGCGCTGGATTTCTATGAAGCGAGATATGGAACGATCGCGGTCTGTGGACTGGATCGGTCTGTCATGATCAAACGATGGTGGATGAAAATCTGACATCGTGGTTGACTGGATTATTTCATGGTTTTCTAGAGGATCTGGTAAATCGGGCCGCTTGGCGCATACATGGCGTTGCTGGCTGTATTCCCTTGAATTGAAATGAAAGAGCCTTATCTCTCTTCCTGCAAACTCGAAAATACGTGCCACTGAAGTCCACAGAGCCGTGATGAAGACCGGACTTTTCTCATCAATATCTGCATTCTTGCTAGTAACATCAGCCAAACTAGATTCTGGGCTCTGTATTACATTGACTGTATGACTGCACACAGTGGGACATCTGAGTAGTCCTGAACCGAAGCTCGACTTGAACATGCTATTTACGATCACGTGATAAGGATGTATCTTCCTTCCAAAAGCGGAAGGGACTATCATGCAACCGACCTGTCTACTTCTTGTCTCGTAGACTCAAGTCACTGAGTCGTTTCGACGCAGTTATTAATACCGAAGAAACTATGTCAGAAATCGAGGAAACTGATCTGCCTGTTCTCAAGGCAGAGGATGCAGCCTCTGGTGTGAACGGGGAGAAGAGTATTCGGACTGAGATTCAGGACTCGGAAGCTGATACTGAGGAAGCTATTAGTCCTATGAAAGGTCCTGCTGGTGCTGTTGAGAATCGAGCGAGTGATGAGAATATGGATGTTGCTGAGCAGGATGGAGAGAAGAAGGGTTTGCCTGCTTCAATGGCGAGCGCAGGTGGGATGGAAGATGAGGCTCTCAAGGATGGAAACCAAGAGGAGCTCGAGGATGAAAAGACTGGGGAGAGGCAGACGCCTGGCTTACAACCTGTAACGGGGGATGAGATCAGTCCACATGTGGAGAATGATCCTGCAAACCGGAGCAGCAATCTATCTTCCAATGTTGATATCGATAGCATGATCATCTTTCCGGAACCAGATCTGCAACCTACGCATACGCAAGTTTTGACACAAATGCAGACGCAGACGCAGACCCAAGAGGAGGTCATAGACTCCCATTCTGCGGACGCTCTGGCTGTCATGTCTAATGTTGGAAATGGAACTCAGGACATCATGTCTTCTATTGAGGCTGGTATTCAGGGTGCGAATAGTGGCATGAATTCCTCTGGGGACATTGGTAGCCGTCAGGCTAGTCAAATCGCGAATGTCGCGGACCAGAAAGATGACATTACTACTGGAGATGAGGTTCTTGATTCGACGCCGGGCGAGGGGTTATCTTCTGACAAGATTATGGATTTAAATGATGTCGCAGCCGTTTCACCTGATGTGGCTCTATTGGTTCCGGAAAGTGAGGAGGATGAAGAGATTCCGGATACCGGACCGCCTTCAAAAGAGACAAAGGACGAGCGAATCAGCCATTCTATGATTCCAAGTGACTCCCAATCTACTCCTTTTGCCCCAAATACAGGCAACGAGAATGACACCACAGCTGCCAATACCTCTTCACCTGCTGAAACGAAACAGGTGTCCAAAATTCAGCCTCTACAAGAAACACCGAATATTTCTTTCGATATCCCTCCTCACTCTAAGACCCCCGAATCTGAGTCTCCATCCAAAGAAACTACTTCATTGCCCTTGAAATCCGAAGCTACAGCACCCACACCTGCCAAGCCCAAGTCGGAGAAACCCAAGTCGCCAATGGCCATGAAATCTTTCAAGGCTTCGGATGTGTCTCAGAATAAAGATGTGTTAATGGCAGAGCTAAAGGCTATCAAGATTGTAAGTGCGCAAAATGATTTTGAGGAGTGTAGTGATGAGGAGGCTGGGCGGCATGGAGTGATGGTATGAAATGCTAATTGGGATTTTGTCAGGCTTCGATACAAGCTCGTAATGCCTCCTTGGAAGAGGAGATTAGGAACAAGAGAGCTAAATTGGAGGAAGTCACTCGGGAGTTGAAGTACGATTGTTCATTTTTTAATTCGCTTCTCATCCTCCTTCACGTACAGCTGGCGCATCATTCCTCATATGTCGCCCCACCGTCAGATCTCCTATCTCATGTCTTCCCTCTCTCAACCCCACCTCAACCCGCTCTACCCAAAGCTACTCTTTGAGTCTCATGCCACCACCAGGAAATTTTTTCTCCGTCTTTACCGCTAACCAATAAACCAACTAGGCACCCAGCAGCCGAAACAGTCAAACTACACATCAAGCTTCTGCACGACTACAACGATATCCGAGACGTTGGGCAAGGACTTGTGGGAATGATCGCAGATAACAGAGGGGTCAGGATTGGAGAGCTATATGAGGAGTTTGGCGTTGGTTTAAGGGATTGATATGCGAGCCCTGGAGGAGAGACAGAGTGAAAAATTCAAGTGGAGAGTGCTTTGCGTTGCTTTTGTATCTGGTTATTGTGTGGTATTTGTGATATACAGGACCCTGGAACGAGCTTTTAGTACAACGGAGAGGATGGGAAGGATGGATGGAGGTGTAATAGGCGCTGCTGTGCTGGTTCGGAAGGAGGAGATCGGTCGTTAGGTAGATACCCATTTGCTTTGCTTACTTCTTTGTACAATATAGATCGATGGTGTACTATACATTTCATTGGCCAACTACAGAAACCGGAAGGGTCATTCATACCCACCATCTAAAATCGTATACTGAGTAGGTCTGAGTGAGCCCGCGTGTAACTGAGGTTGAGTTTAAATGAGGCTGAGTGTGACTTAGATGGAAGCAAACAGGTAGCGCTTTAAACGATGGATTCTTTATATAGCTAATTCAAACTATTGAAAAACAGGGTATCGAACGCAAAGACCTTCCTTTCGCCAACCCGTCTCGAGAACCAGCCTAGTCATTAATCATAAAACATAAACGTCGAAAGGAAGACATTTGGAGAGTCCGACCTGGACTTCTTTCTCTCCGATCCCTATCCTTTCACCCCATCGAGCCTGAATTCCTTACATGGCCTCATATCTAGTACTCCTTACTGCCCCTACTTTCACACACATTTTTCTTCTGCTCAGCCAAGCTACTTCTTCTCATTTTCCCTCTCATCCAAACAAACACATATCGCTGCTATAAGTGCGAGATCCACCCCAGGGGCCACAGTCACGTAATAAGTCTGCTGACCTCCGAAGATTTCTCTCATGTTGAAGTAACTTCGTGATATCTGCGCTACGACGATGTTGCCCATTGTTATGGATGCGCTACGGTCGAACCAATCGCCTTTGATTAGGAGTCTGGCGATGGGTTAGTTTAGTCCTTGTTTTGTGAAGGGTTAAAATTCGGAGAGTGGTTTGGGAGAGGAATGCCGAAGGGATAGGGATTGGGAAATGCAAGACTCACTCAATGTTCTGCTTCGTGCTAGCGTTCACAAATGTAGCGACCATCTTACTGCTCCCAATACTGAACTTGCCCTTAACCTCAAACAAAACCTGTCCGTTGGCTCCCTCGGCATAGAAACTCTTGTGTAGCCTCAATAACCTTGTGCGGAGGCTGAAAAGAGGTTGGCCGGTCGAAGAGGCAAATTGTTTGCGATCGGAGATGGAGAAGGTCTGCCCGCGGCATTGCACGACTTCGTGGTTGTTTTCGTCCACTATGTGAAATGTGTCGCCTGAGAGTGACCTGGTGGCTATTAGTTGGAGTCTGAGAGGTTTGCAATTCTGGGAGAGGGGATGAAGCAGATGAGAGGGGGCCCAGGGTTGGAGAGGTAAGTACCAGACTTTCTCCTTCATCACGAGGGTGGTTTGTTTGTTGACGCAGTAGGCGGGATTTACACCTAACGCTGGCTGAATAGGTGGGAGATTGATGCGAGACATGATTGCGGTTGCGTTTGTATATTCCCTGGCTTGGTGTTTCGCAGTGTGTGGGTTGGTGAGTTGCGGTTGTGGTGTTACGGGGTGATGCTTTCAGCTATACGGCCACAGTGATCCACAGAGAATGGAAGGCAAACTTCAATTCTTGTCCGTAGAATGAGTAGTATGAGACAAAGAAAAGACAAAGGAATTTTATAGGAATTTGCTGTTATATATACTTACTAACCCACCTCGTTCAGCTGAGCTATCCGCCAAGTCGTGCCAACACCAACAGCTTACTTTACTGCGCCTTGAGCAACTCGCTGCATACTAGCATGATCGTAGGCCATTCCCCTATCACTTGATAGATCCTCCAGTGATCTTTCGTGGTTGGCCGAACCGTTCGATCCACGAGACATAGCTCAGCCTCGTGGTAATCCCAGCGGTCCAGTACAGCATGCAAGGCTTAGCTGCTGCTGCCACTTGGTTGTCGAAGATCAGTAAGATATGATTGGATTGGATGCGACGTCTGACGCGGCGCACACGGATGGTCTCCCCGGGATTTTGGTAGGATAGGACCGAGACCGAGACCGATAACAGCAGTTGTGATATTGTGAAATATGAAGCTGGGCAATCCTCGGCATGTTGTCGCTGCTTCTGTTAGACATCAATCAAGGGCTGGGCAGATGTCGGGATACGCAGTCGAAGGCGCTAATGAGCTGTGCTGTGGCGCTACGCATTGTAGCGTGATGTGGCTAAAATGGAAGTACAGTACATAGCTGGCTTGAAGAACTCTCTTGGCATTCCCAAACTTCGTTTAACGGTTGGAGACTTTCTACTATTTTTATACCTACACCTAAGTACCTAAGTACAGTTTGTTGGCATGTAGGTGTTTCTTCAATACACTCAGATGCCGCTTGATACCAGTGAAGATGTTTCTTTACGAATCGCTACCAGCTACTGATCTGCACGTCAAGATATTTGCACTAAATGGACTTTTTCAATCTTCTCAATATTCAGATCTCCTGATATCGAACTACGATAACCCAACTGGCTTACCTTGCTGGACAGTTCCGATATGCATGATTTCTCAAAGCACGAATTGGAAATTTATAAGACTTAAAAGGGAAGTCGTTGGCCAAACAAAGTATGCTCTTCCAGACAAAGATAAGCCAGTACGAAGACTAATTTCGCGACAGCTTAAGCTCCCGTTTTAGGTGCCTGGTTGGACCAGAGCTAATGACGAGAGCATCTCTCGACGCTATCTAGACCTGAGACTATCTACCTGGTGTTGATAGTATTGCTCTTTGAAATGCCATCCTTCGGTAGATGCATGGCTGGATCAAACAGACGGTGCGTAACCACAGCTGGATGATAAATTGGGTCCAATAAGCATGATTTAAGACCGTAAGTGGTAACCAGACGTATTTGTATTAACTGTCGGGACATGATCGTGTGAAAATGTACTAAGAAGCAGGGCAGATTCGTTATGAGCCTTCTAGCAGAACATGATCTGTGGCAATTCTATATTGCCTTTTCAAGGCAAAGATGTGGTCTGGTTTTCTTCAGAGTCTCAGGAGAGAAATCTTCGATTGATTACGAAAATCGACTTTGTCCAACGTAGGTTGCATTTTTGAGATACTCAAGCTTAGTCTATCAAATAACAGTTAGCGAGCCCCTCTTCTGGCCTCTACTACCCTTTCTAGATCCGATGCTTAAGCTTCTGTGCAGGTTATTTGTTCGATGATGATGATTATGACTCTCAGGTAATAAATCATTCCAGTACAGTGTTTCGCGAGGAATTGTAAGTAACGTCTGGAAGGCGTGTGGTGGCGCGCCTTGAAGAGGGTTCAATTGCTCTTGTAACAGGAGAGAAGGACTGATCCCTGTTGTGTCAAGAGAGAAGGGAGAAGATTGGTATGATACTTGCGAGGCTTATGGCTATAGTGCCATCCAAGGAGAGTTGTGGGATGAGGCTCAGTGTAAATCGATGCGGCTGGTATGAGATAAAGCAAAGTGCGCCTAGTGTCTCGAAACTAATGAAAGTCTTGAGGTAAGACACTCTCAATTTTTGCTACAAATTAGCACGCTTCCCTCCGTTTAAGCAGCTTTGGCCAAGACTCGATGAATGTGGTGACTATCACTTCAGACCTTTGCAGGAATTTGTCCTCTCGGTATATCCAGACGTTTATCTCATAACGCAGCCAGAAATGAGCCGTCTTCCCAAAATACTCATATATCAAATGGCTGGGTCCTGTCACACCCGGTGAATTTTGGCCATGGCCCAAACTACAACATGCTGTAAATCAGATGGAGTCGTCAGCACCATACCCCGGAAGCAACAGAGACGTTGTGACTCCGAGTCAAATACGTACTCAGTTAGTGAATGTTAACGATGAATAACAGAAAACTTCATGACAATAGCAGGTGGCACCAACGATGCAGCATGCAAGCTCGAATAGAGAGCTTTACCTCAGGCTCTCGGGATTAAGATACCTCTCCAACATCGACTTACGCGCAAATGCAGCCTTGTAGAATGATACTATGTGGGTGGACTAAACGAAAGTGGCTTGAAAGCCGAAGCTCCGTCTAATACACTACAGTATTGCTGACGGCGTTCACGCTGGCAACTTGCACCAATGAGGTGATACAGAAAAAGGTTTCTCGAGAAGAATCAAGCCTTCAGCTGGAGCTCATGTGTCGATTATATAGTTGGGCCGTCACCGATTTTCATTGTCGACTTCTCCTTCTTTAGTGCTCTCGGTGATCAGACAGTCTTTATTGAGATCAAAGACGCTGAGCTACAATGTAATATTAGGAGGCTCGAGATGTCTATAGCTCCATCACCTCCGAGATTGACTTAGATGACATCTGGGAGAAGCAAATCAGGAAAAATGCTTCGAAGATCAGCAAATGTTAGTCCTCGGTCTTTCTTATAACAAAGATCTCTACTTCCACAATCCAGCTCCGTCCGTCCTCCCCCAGAATGCTCCGACCCAGATGGTAGGAAATAGCGTGCCCCAAGGAAAAGTGACCGACCGTCCTACTAGTAGTGCATCCTGCAACAATACCGTCAAGATGCGAGATCAAAATCCGCCAAATCATTGCAGGATTTAGAGATTTAGGCGCACTAACAAGGCATTTCGCTATCCTGGGAAGCATTTCACTGCTCGTTAAGGACGACACCTTCTGTACAAAATGTGCGTAGATGGCTGCATAAATCAGTGTGAATCCACGAGTCGCCTACATCGCCGTTTCCAACGCTATGTTTATCCGCCCATACCTCTCTCAAACACTGTGTATGATCACTCCAAGCAAATCTCCGATTCTAGTGCCTCGTCCCAAGCCTCCCATCCATGACAACTTGTACATAAGTAATGGTTTTTAGCATAGGATGTCTGAGATTCTTTGGGACTTACGCTTCACCAATCAATCTATAACGTGTTCCTGATGAGTGCCGGAGAATGAAGGGAGTCCTCCCGCCTCTGAGAAGGACAATCCAGTCCTCAGGCTCACTAACTCGCGGGCAAAGACTAATCAAGCCTTCTGTTGGTCCATAGTCACGTGTTAGTCGAGTAYCTGCACCGGGGTTTAGCCGGCCAGATATATCTCCCTTACGGAGTCTCGACTACCTAGGAAAGACAGCCACGATATAACAGATAATACTACTACTATTATCACTATACTTTAGCTCACGCAGACTACTTAATTATACGTACTGCAACAGAGTGATACTAATATTAATTAATAGACATATAGATTATTTCACTCTTTAAAAGCAGTTAAATTCTAAGAATTTCGACTACTGAAAAGAGCGCGCTAGTAATCTTAAAGAGTAGAGATATCTACTACAGCAATAGCTCAAGTACTAGAGAAGATATAGTCTTCTCTTTACTATTTAACTTGAATTACTAAGATAATTTGCCTAGATTCTACCTGCGATATAGTTAAAGGATTCGAATTCTAGTATATTATACTACTATTACCTTCTACGTACTTCGATTACTACTATAACCCGACTTCAAATAACGCGCTTTTAAGACTTCAATTTACGCTGATAAACTCGAAGTCAAACTTGAACGCGCTACGCTAGCGCTTCCCTTATAACTTAAGAATATAATACTTAAGAATAACTCTATAACTACTATTATAAATAACCTCGGAATAGCACTAAAATACTTATACGAATCAGACCTTTAATATAGTAAGAGATAATAATACCCCCGAGGTTAGTGCTTTTAATATACCTGCGAAATCATAAGAGCCCTCTGGTAAAGACCTATTAGAACCGGAGACTATACGGAAATAGGGAGAAAGTCTTATTAGATAAATCAAGAGCTCCGACTACGTAGATAGACCCTTATACTCCTTATTTAAGAAGATCTATAAAAGTTAGATAATAGACTCTTTCAAATCTATTAAGAAGTTATTAAATAATAATCTTATATTCACCTTACGTACTAAAGGCGTATTTATCGCAGAAGACAACGAACTTGCGCAAGAGCTATATAAGCTTCTATATACTCTATAGAATACTATACGTAGTAGCTAGACCTTGAAGGAGCTAGAGAGTATAGTAAGAGAGAAGATACTCTCTGAATAGCTATAGTATATAGTATTAAACCTACTTATACTAGAGAAGTAGATATCTGCATAGTAATAGAGAGATAAAAGAGAGAAGGAGATAATAAACGATATAGCTACTTAATAAGACGAATTAGAGTATAAGAGATTAAAGAAGGAGTTCTATAGACTACGATAAAGACACTGTACTATACTCGGCTTACCTCCTATTAGCGAATTCGACTTTAATAAAGAACACTACGAACCTCTATAATACAACTGAGATTCTACCGAAGGAGTATAATAATCTAGATAATATAAAGAGACCTCCTCTAACTAGAATAGAGAAGAGTAGTAATACTATAGAAAGCGTATACCGAAGAATACGAGGAGTAGAAGAGGAGGAGGAGCTAGAGGAGGAGAAAGCTACTAAGGAGCTAGGGGAGGAGAGGGAGAGTACTATAATACAGTACAGAAGGAGAAGGAGAAGTCATATAGAAAGGAGATCGCTAGCTTCTCTTATATATTTCCAGAAGAGATAAAATTTAAGGGAGATAGAGATAGCTTTAGTAATAAGATCAGAATATTCCATAACGCCTACTTAAGAGCCGAGATTCTACCGGAGGAGTATAGTAAGGCGTTTCTATTAATACTAAAAGGCACTACTCTCTAATACTACTATTATAGTCTAAATAGTATCTTTAGAACCTCTCTAATTATCAAATTCGATACTATACTAAAGAATATAATAGATTAGTTTAAAAGCGAGGAGTTTAGCAGATCTTCTCTAATTATATAGAATCTTCTTACTCTTAAATTAATTAAGGAAAAGAACCTTAGAAAGACGACTTCAGAGTGTTTTAATATACTCTCTACGCAGATTAGAGAGCTATATTATAGTATACCTTTTGAATTACGCTATAAGAAGTTCATTATAAATAAGATTATTACTACTTACTAAAGCTTAGAAGCTTACTAAATTACTCTAGCTTAACTTATAACTTCTACTGAAAAGACGATTACTTCTATTAGAACCTCTATCGTTAACTACGAACACGTATACCTTATAACTAGTACTACTTTCTATACTAATCGAAAATTCCGAAGCGATTCTAATAAAGGATAAGTATATAGAGAGAAAGAGAAAAGAGATAGTAAAAGGTAATTCAGAATATAAGAAGAGAAGAAGATAAATACACTAGATAAGGAAGGTAATACTAAGAAGTACTAAGTATATAATACTATAGATCATATGTCTTTCGACTATATAGTAGAAGAAAGAGAGAAAGCTAAGGAGAAGTTCAAGGCGAAGAACTCTTCTAAGTTTAAAAGTAACTTTAGAAGAGTCTTTAAGAAAGCATATAGATAATACGTCGCAGAGTACGAAGGTATAGAAGACGAGTATATAGCTACTGCCTTTATCTTATGCGAAGCCGGGAGCGATATAGACTATAATCCCCTGATAATAAAAAACCGGAAGCTCTATTTATAACTTCCATAGGACCTATCTTAATAGAAGCCGTATAGCTAATAATAGAAACCCTAGTAAATATAGCTTTTAAGCACTTAATAGATACTGCCGAAGAGGCTACACAAGAGGACCGGACCGTAGAGATGATAATAAGCAGCTCCTAATATAATTCGTTAGTTTTCTATAGAATTATAATTAATACTAGAGTAGTAAAGGTATCTATAGTAAGTAAAAGTTAATACGAAGCCTATAAGGCTCTATATAAGACTGAACTCTTGCCTTCCCGTGGAATAAATATTAAATTCGGTATTAGTAAGGCTACTTCTATTAGTATAATAATTATACTTTCTCTAATTAGAAAGATCTAATTTGAAGTTATAGCTATAGATACTCCGTTTCTACTCTATTTAGATAATATAGATAAGCTCAGGGTTATATTAGATAATCTTCGTAATATACTTATTATACTATAGGGAGATATACTAGTAGTACGGAGATTCGGCTACCTCTTCTTACTTTAGAAGGAGTTACTTAAGATATATATTACAGAGTATTTCTAGTTAAATACAAGAGTACTTATAGAGACGGATTTACGTCGACTTTACTACTAATTCGGATACCCTTTAGTAAGAAAGCTAGAAGATTTACTATAATGCCGGTCACGAGTATAACTCAGGGGTACTAAAGGAGCTTACTAAGCTCTATAAGTACTACTAGCTATACGGAAGATTACTAGGCAGATTTAAGTTTAAGCTCTATAATACCGATAATATATATTTCAATTACGAAGTCGTGATCGATATCATATAACTAGACGATCGATAAGTCTTATATATAGTCGATTAAGGTACTACCTTCTAGAACGAAGGTTTTCTTACTAATATATCTATAGAGTACGTATAGAACTGATTTAAGCAGGTATAGATAGATACTTACCTTAGGCTATCTGATTTTATTATTATAGATATAAGTACGCAATTTAAGTCGAAAGAATTCGTATAGAGTACTAAGATAGAGGGTTCTATAGTTAAAGTTATACCTATAGAGGCTTACTACTCTATTAGTAAGGTAGAGAGATACTATAGCCCTCTGAAGAGAGCTTATACGATAATTCGGAAGGAGTTACTACACCTCAGTTAAGATATAGTACTATAGATAGTATTCTACGTAATCAACTATATTTCTAGACCTAGTGGAATTATACCTGTTTTACTAGTATTTAGAGTATACTCCAGAATAATAGAGATAGACGCCCCTTTACTATTAGTCTTCTAACGAGCTACTACACTTCATAAGGCTATAGAAGAGATTCGCAAGCTACAGAGTCGTCAGTAAGTTAATAACGCCCTGAATACTCGGAATAGACCTAGTTCTATAGTAGTAAGAGACTTTCTATTGAACTCTCTAGTACTAGTTTAAAGAGAGAAAGGCTTCTGGGATAGACCTTGGCTACTTATTTCTATAAACAGAGAGAACTACGTAGTAGAAATCGATAGTAGACTAATAACCTTTCGCTTTACGTCGATTAAACTATAGTATAAAGAAGAAATCGATTCTGACGAACTAGAGAGTATTTTACCTGAAATTATACTCTTACTATTACTTAGTACTACTAAGTTAAATCGACCTATACTAGTACTAAAGAAGTAACCTTATCGAGATCAACGAAAGCTAATTCGATTCAGAGACGATAACATTAAAGTTTTCTTAAATTATATAGATAAATTATTTATTAGTTTCCTAGTAGTAGAACCTTAATACGCTACGTTAAGACGTAAGGAGATTAATAGTCTAATCGCTACAGGGATCTTTAAATTAGTCTATAAAGACGAATTACCAGCCGGAGCTAGGGTTTTTAATACTAAATTTATCGACTAGACTAAATTTAAAGGTATATAGAAAGCTTACGAGAAGTCTATACTAGTTATATAAGCGTATAACAACTCTAGAAAGAACTAAGTACTTACTATCTTACTAACTATTCAACGAGTTAGCTAACGATTACTACTAGTGTACGTAGTTATATACTCTAAGTTTAAAGTATATAGCTATGATATTATATAAGCTTATACTTAGTCTACGTTATATCTAATACGTGACTTCTTGGTGCGCCCTCTAAAGGAGATTCTGACTTAGCTATATTAGTTTTTGCAGTGCGTTAGGCCTATATATAGTATACTAGAGTCAGCGAACTATTAGTTCGGTAAATACTATAGATATAAGGTTAAGAAGCTCTATATAGTACTATCGACATTCGATACGTATCTACTATCTGTTTCAGGTAATAAAGCTAGTATAGGAGTTCTTAGTCTTCAGATTAATAATACCTTCTTCGTTAGTAATAAGACGTTTATAGACGCAGAAGAAAGAGAGCTATAGAAAGCTAGATTCAAGTCGAACGAGAGAGAGCAATTAACTACTTCATATCTAATTGACTTTAATAGAGGTTATATTACCTTAGAAACTGACAGCTCTATTCGACTGTCTTAATAATCGTACGATAAGACGCTAAGACTAATTAAGAAAGAACTAGTTAATCTTACTAACTCCCGTAGAGGTATATGATAAGGTCTTATCTAAATCGAGTAATATGCTACCTAGAGAGCTAGGGGTTTATACCTAGTAACTATTTCTTAGCCGGAAGTATCGTTTAATATCTCTTTTGCTATATAAACTATAAATCCGATAGAGAAAGACTTTAAGCTCTTAAATAAGCGAATCTTATAGTAAAAGCTTAACTATAGTAAAGGTCTCCGATATATCAAATTAGATAAGAAGTCTCTTAAACTTATCGTATTTACTAATAGTTTATTTACTAATTTGAAAGACTTCTACTCTCAAATTAGCTACGTCTACGTACTTATAGATAAGTATAATAAGATAAACGTTATTTACTAGTCTTTAGTATACTATAAGAGAGTTACTAGATCTATACTAGCCTCTGAACTATACGCTATATCAGAAGGTTTTAATATAGCTAGTACTATTAAGACTACTATTAAACAGATTATAGAGATCACAGTACTATCTTTAGTTATAGTTACCGATTCTAAGTCTTTATACGACTACGTAGTACGACTTAATACTATAAGAGAGAAGAGATTAATAATTAACCTTATATATCTACGTTAAGCGTACGAAAGAAAAGAGATATCAGAGGKGATTTAGGTAATAGGGCTAGATAACCCTACGGATGCGATAACTAAGACGAATTATAACAGAGCTCTAAAGGAGCTATTATATATAAATCAATTAGTTATTAAGCCTATAGAATAAGTAAATAGAGGGAATTTAGATAACTTAAAGCCAGAAGAGAGCTTATGAGGCGTTTAGCTTAGTTATCTTTTAAGTAGAATCTTTAGACCTAATCACGTGGAAACTTATATACTATATAATACTTCTGCACGAGTAGTACTATAGTACTACTCTTACTAGAAGGCAAAAAGCGTTACTTTTATAC
>FJUX01000042.1:328003-357867 GCA_900074905.1 Rhynchosporium agropyri | reverse complement strand
GGGTTTAGCCGGCCAGATATATCTCCCTTACGGAGTCTCGACTACCTAGGAAAGACAGCCACGATATAACAGATAATACTACTACTATTATCACTGTACTTTGGCTCACGCAGACTACTTGATTGTACGTACTACGACAGAGTGATACTAACACCTTCTGACGAAACAAAGAATGTCCGATTTTCGAGATATGAGCGATCGGTGGTTTGGAAGATCTCTGAAAATGAACTCGTGTCTTGCTGAGACTTCTCTATCCTCTGAGCATACCCGAACGCAAGTCGCTGCTGATCCGCTAGGACTGTTCTCCAAAAATTATCATCAAGTCTCGGCGACTTAGAGGAGCTACTTGGGATCGGAATCCGAAGTAAACTCTTCCCATGCTCTCGTGATTTTTATGTAGCTTAGGGTGGCTTGATGAGATCTTTCTTCTAGATCTTGCTGATTGATGCAAATTGCGTCTAACCAACGTACACGCGGCCCACGCCCATTGTATCGTCGCAAATATCGCAATGCTGCTTCAAGATTTTTGGGAATCCATATTGTGTAGCCTTCGAGAATGATTGTGGCCACAACATCCGAGCTGCCCCAAGCGTATGAAAGCGCTGTGTAATGTGGTGTATTATATAGTTCTACATCCTGTAGTCGGTCTACCAGCGATTCGTTCCATGTATTAGCTGGTAGAAGAAGAAACAATCGAAAAGCTTTGGCTGAAGTCTCTAGACGCATGTAGCTGTATCTGTGATCGGTCAATGATTGAGGCAACGCACGCTACTTGAAGATTTGGTCCTTTTGGAGATGATCTAGTACGCTCAACTTCTAAAATGTGTATTCACAGAACGTTAACACTACATCCCTCCTAAGTGCTTTCAGCTTTTGTCAGGTGAGAAACCCGCACCTTTAATTCCTCCTCAAAACGTGCACCCGCGTGCTCTAATATAGAAATCAGCCCTTCGATACTCTAAGAAAAATCCGGCTCTAACATTTCTTGGGGCAGAGACACACTTGTCTAAGTCCGAAGATTTTTAGCGCACAGTGTGGCTATTCTCTGCCTTTCTGGATGCTCCATATAATTCTCGGTAGCAACTTCTATCATCGTTCTCTTTTTGTACTCCTCAAGTCCGACATTTTGACACCCTTGATCGACAATGAATCGAAAGTATCGCTAGGTTCCATCCAATTTTGTCAGATTTGGGTGCTCCGACTGAAAGTCTTTTCCGGAACGCCTTGTTTGTGTGAGCATGTTGGCTAGCGTATCAATGAAACACTTGACGCTTTTTTTCAGGTTCTCTGTCTTAAGTTCTCCGGTACCGATAGATATGAAGCATTTCAAGAGCGGATCTAGACGAGCGTTGTAATCATCTTGTATCCAGATCTGTCTTGCTTCCATCCACACCTCGTTGACTGGGTTGTTCGCTCCAAAACCTCCAACACGATACAGGATACCTCCAGTATCCACCGTATCCACCACATCAAAAAAGGACGTAGCTGCGGACGTAGCACAAGCTGCATCTATAAGTGTGGTCTTTTTTGTAAAGATCCTAGATCACAGCGTGGATAATCTCTGAGACGCTTGGTATTTTGTTAGTAGGAGGTAGTTGCACAGACAAACCTTGCTCAACTATCAGCTGAAAACTTGGTAAATATCAATCGCGATTACATACGTGCGACAGCTACGGCTCACCCCATCATCAAGAAGTATCTTTGAAAAAGCAGCATCGAATGGAGCTTGAGGCGATTTCTTAGACCCAGAGAGATCAGTAACTCTCTTGATTTCTCCCTTATCTGATTCAGATATGTTACTAGATTCTTACAAAAGCTTAAGAATATAACGACACAAGATTTCCGAATCGTACTGCGATTGTATTTGTACACCAACAGGCACCTTGTAACGGACTTTCTTGCTGAAAATTTCTTCGAACAAAGAGACGTACGCATCAATACACACCTTAACATCCATCTTAAGTCGACCAAGCATAATGGCGATCAACCTATCGGATTTCACAGATATCAGCACATCATAACGTGGTAAAGTATGAGGGACGGCCCTGTCCTCCGGTACTTGTTCCTCCGATCAGATCGAATACTTCGTATGGCTTCCTCTTCTCGTGAGGGGGAAGACCATCATGGATGTTGGCCATCAGATAGCGCAGTATTATCAGCGTTGATAGTCCTCGTACTCGAGCCCCGTCAAAGAACCACAAGCTAGAATTTCAAATCTGGATGACAGATTCACTCAAGTGCTTACCCAGAGATAACAAGCAAAGGCCGCGAGTATCTACTGAATCTTGTATGGGCAGACCCGCAGCCTTGCTCAGCTTGCTCGACTCTCCACTAAACCCGGACATGGCGATGGATTTGACGACACCCAAACAGTTCTCTACGAAAATAATAAATCGATACTCCTAGCTCTACAAAGAATGCCGCAGACCTTAAACCTTCTTCTGGGTCACTGACGTCCTAAGACGTTTATAAAGTGGGGTTCAGAACTGAGCATGTTGGATGTCGGACAATCCGGCTAAGTCTAAAGAGTAAAAGCACTATTTACATGGTTTGCAATATCCAGTTTCGTCCAGGTTGAGTCCTTGTGTGATTGGCTGTGCCTGGCGGATTTAAATATGCGGGAATGAAATGCTCATAGGGATTTGTGAACGGCAGTCAATGATTTTGAAGCTCAAATATTAGATCAAGACATTCTCGTGACTGGAAATTTCTTTCAAAGGTCTGACACACTTGTTCTGGAAAATTCCAGGGAAAAGCCATCCAAATTTTTGATTATTGTCGATTAAATCTGCATATTCTATGAAGCAGAGAACATTACGTCTGAGCAGAGCTTTGAAGTACAGGAATTGATAGAAGAAGGAACCTTGAAGGAGTCTCAATATCCACGTACTCCAGTTTAGTGCATACTATCGCCAGCTCATCAAAGGCAAGATGTCTTTCACGTCAATTCACCTCGCCTAGGCGTTTTCCTAACCGATTGCCTGGGGCAAACATTTCTCTAGAACTCCGGCCTAAATTTCAATATGCCCTAAAGTCCTTTCCTTTACACAAATTTCTATGTCCATGCTAGCTCCAGAGTATGGGTAATATACGCAGTAGGTCTCTCACTAACAACTAGAACGCTGTCCTGCATCTAGAGCGACGTTGGCGATTGTCCCAGACGTGTCATAACCAGGGAAATTATCTATTCACTCAATATGCATTAACGAGAAGACGACTTGCAAAAAAAGCTCGTATTCTATGAGTCCGTATGTAAAACACTCGTGCTTTATCCAGCAATATAAGCCACGTTGTGAAAATTAGCACAGTACACAAAAGAGAGAGTGCTACAAGACTGATAGATGCTTTTCCTATTGTTAGGCTGTTTAAAAGAACAAAAGTTTTAGTGAGCTTCGCGTAATTTATAGTTTGTAGTTTGTAGTATTGAAATCCATACTCCATAGACACCAAAGGATAACCTATCAACTCTAATATAGCTTCTGTAATAGTGGTCAGTTCGTTATAAGAATTAATTAAGTGAGACAATAGTACCCGAAAAACGATATCGCAAATTACGTTCTCCTTACTGGCCTTTCCTCAAACCCCGTGTTTGTGGCTACTTGCATACCGAACATCAGGTCTATAATTTCTACACTATCACAGCAACCTAAATTATATATCTAGTCTTATCGACGATCCGATATCAATGTCCCGAAGATTTCCCATGATCTTAGCTGATTATCAAGGTTATACTTACGTCTTTGTTACCATAGGTAGTTAATTTTATTGCTAGCAAAGCAAATTGATTATGTTCCGAATATAAGTTAATTCTTATTATTTTCAATAAAATACACTAGATAAATTCAAGCAAAAAAATTCAAGATCAGCATATTATGAAGTTTGATTAGTATTTGGTATACTGCAGTATAGCTAGCTGCATCTGGCAAACATTCACAATATGGATGCCTGCTTGCAGGCAGTGTAATAGTAAGGCTTAGCGTATATTTGACCTATAATAACGGAGGCTCTAGGCTCTGATAGCTGTAGATCTCTCACTTGCCCCCAGTCTCCCTTTCTATCTTTGCTTCAGTAGAGCGGAAGGTCCTATATAGAAGACTTGGCTATATCGTATTCTATGAAATTTAAGCTGACCCCATAATCTAGTATATTTATGTCTTAATTTCATCAACTGAGACATGAAGGTACTATTATAGTGTCACGAAATTGTTTTCTGACTATGAATAAAGGGGGAGTCCAAGTTACGAAAATGCCTAGGGACCTTCATAAGGAGAATTAACTCCCTACTAGTTACGAATATGAAAAATTCGCGATATACATATAATCCTCATAAGCAACAAAGCAGTCGGTTTAGCTTGCAATAAGATTTGCGACAGCTCAGAGTCTCTGGTGGGGCTGAGACTCGCTTCGATTTCACTAGTGCGATGTCATATTGACACTCTCACCTTTCGAGCAGCCGCAGCGTCATCTTCCTCTTCGAACCCCAAATCTTCTCATCATCCGATAACCACAAAATGACAAATAAACCCCCATCTCTTGCATAACAAAATGCTTCCAATAATCGCTCGATATTCCACAGCAACGAAACAGAAATTCCCGGATCCAAGACAAAAGACTACGTTTGTGAGTCCAATTCAAGCGCGTCAATAGTGTCACAGAAAGTTGAAGTTGGAACGAACACGGTTTTGACTACGAATTCCTCCCGATCGTACTCTGCGACTCAGATACCAGATACCAGATTCTCAAGGCCTCTTGGATCTAATGCCTCCCATCGACCATGACAAGGTTTACGAGACTCGCCGGGAGAGCCTCACAAAGAGAGCTGATTCCCTGAGAGTATTATTATTACAAACTGCTGAGGGCACATCCCCAGAGGTCTTCATGCGTATGAGGTTACACTCACAGATACATAGCGAGATGGTAGAATTGCACCGGCAGTGCTATGATCTTGATCGAACAGACGGAGAAAGGAGATGGAATGTGGAGCATGACGAGGGCATGAAGAGGCAGCATCTCGACTTGACTACAAAGTACGAGAAGGAGCTTCAAGCTCGCATGTAGGAAATTAAACAAATTAGATCTACAAATGAGATACTGAAGGTGGACAACCAGTCAGCCTCAGAGACGGCAATGGAAAGCACAACAACAGTCACTTGGCTTAAGGCCCTCAATTACGCTCTCCGAAAGTCTCTTCAGAAGCACAAGTCTGTGGCCCAACAGCATATGGAAGTAGTCCGTATCATTGCTCTGAGATGCGCCCAAGACTCCGAGGAGTCTCAGAGCAAGGAGACCGAACTCATAGCTTCAAAGGCGGAACTTGCAACCCTCAAATTGAAATTGGCAGATATGACTGTGCAGAAGGATCAGGCGGAGTTGGATACTGTTTCATGGGGGCATGATAAAAACAACCAGATAAAAAATCTTGAGCAAGAGGTTGCAAGGCTGATTGATGATCGAAACAACGCAAAGCCTCTCGTAGCGATCGGGACTGCAATTCGCCTACGATACATGGCTACTGTCTGTAAGCAGGCTTTTGGGGAAGGCAGTGCCATAAAATATACTATAAGGCACGGCAATACAGCAGCGAATTCGGACAATGTCGAAGCTGATTACGCTGTCTTCGAAGCCTACCCAAAGTTCGAGGAAAGAGATGAGAGACACTTTGCTCATATCTATGGCACAAGTCCAAAACGCTACAACTCTTACGTTGCGTATAAAGAGAAATTCAAGATCCTAAAAGACCAAGTCCTGAGGATCCCAAAGCGAAGCAACAATACCAACAGTATGCGCGAGGCTTACTCTACACTACGCGAAATCGACACAGTGATTGCGAAATTCCAGGTGGGTAAAAGACGCTTTGAAGGAGCTGCAAGGTTTTGCGAGAGTGTAGCGGAGTTGGAAAAGGAAGCTGCTGATATTGGAGATATGCAAAGCGAAAGAGGTAAACATTCAGACCACTTGGTAAGCCTAATAAAGGATGTTTCAGATATTCTTTGCTAATATAGAAAACAGTCTAGTGCTAGGCACGAAGATGATTGCTCGTGTTTTGACTGTGGGGAGCACAAGTACTATAATTCGGCATTATCTTCACCAGTTTCGGATAGCTGGTCAACACAGTATGCAAATAGCTACTAAAGAAGCTCTTCTCAAAGCCTGATAAGCTACTCGGTCTTTTCCACGCAGTGAGCAGGATGATGTCACAGTACCTGGCGTTTTGTGTGAGGGATCTGGGTTATGTTCTGACCTAAGATCCCAGAGATCAGAGGGACAGGTAGACGGAAATTGCCTTGCACAAGCTGGAGAATAGGAGAGGATCTGGGAAGGGAGGCTGTACTAGTGCCACTGTAAGCCTGCAAATGAAACACTTGTCAAAAATCACAACTGTTCATAAGCTGCCTCCTTTCCTCTGCAGTTGAAGGCGGATACCAGAAAAATCAGGTGCATTTGGCTCAGGTAAACATCAAGCCTTGTCTAGTCTGATTCACCTGTTCGCTCACTTGTTTTAGACGAAGAGATCCCGGGAAGGACTAGTTGGCCACCTTGCATGCCCAGGTTTTCTCGCAACGTCGAAGGTAAACAATCGTCTCTGGATTTCTCCGCCAACTCGCAACCGCGTGCCAACCACAAAGAACAAAGCAGCAAGATGGAGGCGCAAGACAATCCCGGGGGCTCCATGAGCAAGCCATCGCAAGGTAAAACTACAAGGTATAATTTCTACTAACCTCCTCACGCTGACAACATTCAAGGTGCAAAAGACATGGCGGGCTCTACTGCGACCGAGAAGAAGATCGAGCCAGACTCGATGGTGAGCCTGCAGGGACAAATCAGAAAGCTACATCATGATTTAAAGACCGCCAACAATCAACTTTCGCTCGTCCGTCAGCAGAAGACGATGGCCAATGATGAGGTATGTACTCTGTGTCTCTTTCTTTGCCTTGTATCGAATGAGTAGATAGAGAACACTCTGATTCTTCTCTGGATTCTCTGACCATACATCATGGAATCATCATGAATTTGAAACGGCGCGTACTAATCTGGTGGTGTTTTGTAGCTCAAGGTTGTCGACAACAAATACGAGAAGAAAATCAAGGGTTTAGAGAAAGATGTCGAAAATCTAATCAAGCAAGCACAAAAGGATAGTCAGCTGGCTAAGAAGGTGCAGGGTGGGGACGATGAGCAGGGGAAGCAAGTTACTGCTCTTATTACGAAAAATGAGCGATACCTGAAAGAGTTGGACGAATTACAAACGGATATCCGAGCCATCCATTGCATTTCAAAAGGCATCCATCCCGACAAAGTTGACAAACAGCCAGAGAAGTACAAAGAACATCCACACAAGTGGTATAAGGTACCAGTCCATTCCTGTCTACAAGGATCGAGTTGTGTAGTGTATTGACTATCGAAAGGAATCTCTGGAAAAATGGATAGCCGATCATGCGAAATTGCAGGGTAGATACAAGGCACTGGAGAAGCATGTGGAAGATCGAAAGAAAATCGACACTATGGAGCTCAACGCCTCTATTACCAGATATCGAGTGGTTGCCCTGATGAGAGTTCTGGACGCCATTTTCGAAACTGCTGGAGCAGATAAACTCGATCCCATTACCTGCATTGCCAGAAATCAACATCTTCGTGACGATGTCCAAGGGCTTAGAGATTGTATGGTCAAAGTCATTGACTTGGTGCTTATGGAAGCATCTGATCGTGTCGCTGGGGGGCCCACAGTAGAAATCAATTCCATCTTCAGGGATGAGATGACGAGATTTCCTGCTTTTGACAGATGCGAGAGGCTGCGACAAGTACTAATTCCTGGCTTTGGCGCTCCTGCCCAACAAGTGTCTGCGACGACTACTCCTTCCTCAAGCGCTCCAATTGGAGAAACTACGAAAGTAAATGCCAAAGGAATTGTGGTGCAGCCCTCGGATTCACAATCAAACAAGATGCCCATCTCAAAGAAGGCTAAGAAGGCCAAGAAGAAAACGAAATCCGCGAACGCCGCCACAGCTAAGCCGACTGCGTCCTCGTCAAGCAGTACACCCGTCGCAAATGATGCCACTCTAGGATCTGGCCCCAAGAAGTCTCCGGCTAAATCCATAAATGAAACAAACCCTCCAAAGCTTGGCCCAGCCAAAATGAACGGTTCGGCTACAAAAAATGTCGACGCTACTTCAAAGGCTCTCCAAGATGAGAACCAGGCCCTCAAGACAAGAAAGGTTACTGGTAAGCAACCCAAGATCACCCACGTCGACGCCTCGAAGATCCTTAGCCAAGCACAATATCCCGTTACCGAAACCTCTTCGGAGGAGCATAGACCGATTCCATGTTACACAGAAGAGGATATGCGAAAGATTCAAGACAAGGTAGCAAGGCTCGAGGCTAGGTTGCTCCGGAAGGTGGATGATAATTTGATGGCTCGCATTAAAATCTCAGCTCTCCAAGAGAAGCACTGCGGTGACTATCCCAAACCATGTACCCATATTACTAGTACGAAGATCAACTTGCAGAGCAATAACTGCGACCGAGTCGATTGCGAGCGCTATAGGTTGTATATACGCGAAGCTCGTGAGCGTGAAGAATATATGGAGAAGTACGTCGAAGTCCTCAGTCCGATGTTCCTTGCCGGCCAGGCAGTTCGTCTTCAATTCCTCGAGGAGGCTCGCGCTGCTTTGGCTGGAGAGAAGCCAGATGAGAACATTGTCTGCGAGGGTTTGAAGGCAGCTCGAGCAGCGAATGGAGATCTGGATAATCTTCTTTTGACTGAAGCCCGAAATGCCGATGACCACTTCACGTACCAAGCTTTCCAGGATGTTTACAAGGCCAAGAGTCATGAGGATTGGGAGGCTCTACCGGAGTTGCTGCAGAAGACACTCAATTGCCAGGCTACCATTCGTTTCGCTAAGAATCTCCCGGCTGTTGACGGCATGCGTCTTCTGCTTAACGCTCATGAGAATCTATGCGATCGGTTGATTAAGAGATTCTACAAGTATGTGGATGGGAAGACTGCATTGTATGAGGCCAATAGCAATCACTGGGTTCTGATCAACCAATTGGAGTGGTTGACGGATGAGATTCTCATGTTTGATGGAGAGAACAGTGTTAAGAAGTATGAAGAATTCATGGTAAGAAATGCTTCCGGAGTCATGTAAGGTATTCAATGTCAGCTAACATGGCTAAGGAGAAGGAGAACAAGAAACCCAAGGTCACAGTGAAGCGATATCCTGGAGCTGAGCGAACTTGGCGGAAGAGAAACCTGGAAACCGAATCCGCAGCTGAATAACTTGTCACTCTCGACGAATAGTCATGCGACAAGCCTGGAACGGGCAGAAATCGCTTCAAACCAAATGTGACTAATGGACTCGCTGCGAAATGTCTACAGTAGGGATTAGAAAACGAAGGCAAATAACCAAAAAAAAACCAAGGCAATTTTCAATGCAGAGACAGCACCTAGGTATTTGAAATTAAGCAATGATCGGACAGCATGGATGAATGGAAATGGTTGTTATGAAGCTCTGGGGTTTGTTTTTGTGCGTTGGATGGAATTGGGGCTTTTTGTATTGATAGTCAGGTATTAATGTAAGGATATTCGTGATTTGGAAGGTCCTTTATTGACTTACTGCGGGTTCGGAAAAGGGGTTCGCCAAATACGCCAAGCCGTGACCAACATCATTGCAATGGCAAGCTTACCTCTGAATTTGAACATACAAGCCGCTCATGCATTCGCAAATAAGGTGACGAGTAAAGCTTTTATTTTGGGTTTTATAAGAAGTGTTAAAAAACGGTCAACTTGGGAGAACCTGAGAGGCTTGACGACCTTTGCAGGATACGAAATGAGCCAACTTCGATGACTGGTGCAATCGAAGTCTGCGTCGAATTTACCAAGTTCAATTCCAAGACTAAGACACTGACGGTCTCGGATTAGGAGGCATGCCGACTGGCTTGAAGTAAAGGGAATTAATTGGCACGCGAAGCGTAAAGCAAATCCTAGCCGCCAACAACGTGCGGGCAGGACAGATCTATAGAGAAAGCAAGGGTTTCAGTTCCTTTGGAATTGAATCACAGCACAAATAATGAAATCATCTCATCAATCTATAATTCGGGTTTCGAAAGTCATGTATGTTTCAGGAAAACTGAAAGAGCAGTTCCGAGTTCGAGAACGCAGGATCTTGCGGGATGGCGGGGAATCGTTTGGTGATGAAAGTGCTATAGAGGAGGAATCTTGCGTTAAATTCTGGAGAGAAACTTTGAGTGATTTGATAAAGAACTGAGAATGCCTGGATTCACTTGTTATTGAAGGGTTCGCAACGGGAGAACTGTCTCGAGATACTACTAAATTACCCAGTACGGAATTAACTCAATGCACGCATTGGGGCATCGGAATGCTACGAAGATATCAGACTGGTGGAGCGGAAAACATGAAACAAGCCCAAAAAGAGGCCTCTTCAGCTGTTCTCTTGAAGCAAAGACGTTCACTCAAAGCTCTCTGTTATTGAGATGACATTTCTCCATGGGATTCGTACGGGTCACCATTAAGGAAAAATACCAAAGTGAAGGGTCTTTTCAAGTAAAAGAAGCTTTCCTACATATCACTTGAAGGCGAAAACGAACAGAGGAACAGCCTGTACTATCCAAAGATAATGAAGCACATTTTAGATTTTAGAAAGAGGTGTTTACAGAGTAACATGATTAACAACCATCCAAGCGGCAAAAGTTATGCTTTTGATTAGGAAGATTGAACATAGTGGCATCACCTTATGAAAAGATTTAGAAAGGAATTTAGGTAACCAATCATGTAAATTTTATAGTGTCTATGCGATAGTCATGGTACTGGGACTCGGATGACTTGTTTGGTGCTCCCTAGCCAAAGCTACAACCTGTTGTCGGTCATGTAATCGCATCCGCGAGACTGCACGATGAGGCCAACGAAAGACCGAGTATGGCTCAGGAAAATTAGACCAGCGTTGTAGATAAGGAACGCCTGAGAATCTTGTAGAAGCGAGGACATAAACTGCTGGGTGAACGTCCGCCTCTAAAGTGCGATACACGCTGGTTGACCCACCTTTCGTCTTTGTTGTGAACAACGGGCCGGGACCTCCTGTCACTTGACATTTTGCATCCCTTTCCAAAGCTTGCTCACACTCCTATCATCAACGACTAAGCTCTCCTGCATTGTTTGCACAACCTTCCTGGAAGTGACATCCCATACCACCGCAGGTAAGCAATATAGGAACTTACAAACATTGAATCATACCTACGTAAGGATCGAGAAGATCATTGCACACTTGAAGCCACCTGTTTTGGAAACAAGCTTCTTCCTCCAATGCACTCGCCCTCGCCTTCAAGAGCCGATATTACCAAAGGTGAACTCCCTGCTAATACCCATGATAGCAATGTCCAAACCAGGCGCAGATGACGATGCAAATGCTCATAAGGCCATAGTCGTGGGCATAGTAGACGGAAGCCAGCAGAGAATCAAGGATTTTAAGCACATGCTCACGAAGTTCGACAACCAGTTAGCTGGTCTGGGAGGGCAGATCGCCAAGGAGATTTCTGTGAAGGAGGCTGCACTACGTGACCGCAACAATTTGGCTCAAGTCAACGATGATTTTTACCAGCAGAACGGAAAAGATAAGGCAGTAGATCTCGGTCGCTTCAAGTCACTGATGGAAGATTACGCCGAGATTCTTGAGGATAAGCGTCGAATCGACTTCGAGATTGAAGAGCTCAACATTTTGAATCAAAAGAAAGATGAGACACAGCGAGGAGATTTAAAGAAGCTAATGGATGAGAACAACGGCAAAATTCAGCGCCTCGAAGACAAAGTAAAGATTCTCACTGCGGAGATTGGACACCTGAAAGGAGTAGAGCGGATGTTCATTCTTGAGCTTGGCAACATTACAGAGAAGCATCGGGTAGTTCAGCAGCTGACAGATGAAGTTGGAGCCCGGAAGGTAGAAATTGAGATCTTGCAGCGCTCCCGGGTCAAGGCGAAAGAAGAGATTGCCACTCTCCTCCAGAAAGATTCAGCCTACCTTTCACGAATGGAGGTGCTGTCAGATGGCAACGATCTCCTGGAGGATGCTGACAGAAAAGTAACTTCTGAGGCAGCACGAAGCGACGAGCTGCAGAGAAAGGTCCAGAACACTTTACGAGATTTTCTCATGGATACTGAGCACCAGACTTTTAAGGATGAGGCCAATCATAAGAGCATGATGGCGCTAACCATATCCTTGAAGGAACGAATTCAAGCGTTGAAAGATGACAAAGCTGCTTCGGACTTGGTCATTCAAAGCCTTCGGTACAGCCAGACGACCATGATCAAAGAGAATGAAGTGTTGAAAGCACAAATCTGTTTGTTGAATGGTGAGCATCTTGGTTCGCTCGCAGATATTCAAGCTCTACAGGACAGTAAGCCAGCGGCAATCGAGAAGAACGAAGCCGTGAAAGCTGATGTGTCAGCTCCCAAGAGTACCCATCAAGCTTCCCTCTCAGAACTCTTGAATCTCAAAGGCAGCCAGCAGGCGATGGTAGAGGATAACAGAATTCTTGAGGCCCACATCCTAGCTCAGCAACACCGTCCGGCCATGATCAGCCATCAAACCTCCCACGTGGAGTCTCATGACCTCAACGCAGAGATTCAAGTCCTTAAAGACCGAATTTACGAGCTTGAGGATGATAGAAAGTTGATTGAGCCTTTGACGAAGTTAGGAGTATCGGTTCGAAGGGCCTACCTCCTGTATGGACGAAATCAAGCTCTCCTAGACAACACCGTCGGTGAGGTCGCTTATAGAAAGAACATCATAGCTGATGCAGCACTTTTTCAGGCTGGATTTCTTTCTGAAGAAGGAGCTGGCGAGCTCTTCCTGGAGTGTTATGGATATCCGATCTTGATGTCGCTGAGTTATGATGAGATGCCGAAGTATCGGTATGTGACACAATTATAACATAAGTTTTTTTTCTTTTTTTCTTCTTCTTCAGAAATCGAAGCGGCGAAGCCCCATACTTGACCCACGATCAAGCATTGAACAGGCAATATGATACTAACATCATATTAGCATGATGCTAGACCTATTTACTCAATTTGACAATGTCAAGGGTTGTGTAGCAGAGTTCTCTCAGTTGACACTGTCATCTGAGTGGGCAGAGAGGAAACAGGTCATTGCCAGCTTGCAAGCTGTATGGAACGAGGCAAGAGCCTCAGACTCAATGCAGTTCGAGGGCTGTTGGAATGTTGACTCGATGCTTAAGAAGCTGGAGGATCTTAATCAGAAGCTGCACGTGAATTTGATATCCCTCTTGAATGAGGATGTAAAGGATCTGCTAGATATGTGAATAGGAACGAGAGGTACGACAAACCCGAGACGTATGAGAGCATCTGTTTGGAGTGATTGCTGACGAGCCTTTTAGCTCAGGGCTATGGATGAGGGTTTGCCGGAGTATGGAGATTCGTACTGAATGTACGATTATACAGAGACGACTAAGAACCACTGAAAGCTGTATGGGCCGATCCACCAGGCGAGAGACTTACATGATGGTACTGGTAGATGTTGGATTTCTGAGGCGTGACATTCTTGATGATGGAGCAGTGGTGGCTGTAACTTTCTTGCTGCTTCATCATCTTCAATATGATATTAAATTTGTCGACTATAAAGAAACATCAGTTGAATCGATAGCACATATCAATCAGTCCTTCAACTTTGAGTCATAATTCGGGATTTTCGGAATTATCTGGATCATGGTATTCAGTGATGATGATGGTGAGAAAGAACTTGTGAGTCAATTCTAGAAGTTTCATTGGAGTCAGGCCACAAGCTCCTTCCCCCGCCAATTGACGCAGGCTACGTCAAAGATAAAGATCAACCCCAGATTCTTCAACTTATCCAACTACTTTAATCGCAGATAAGATTCCAGTCCCGAGATCAAGCATTGCTTCTTCTTGCTTTCTTAAACAACTACATTCTGTTCGAGAACTATATCTGCGGCAACTCCGAACACAATGGATCACGACCATTCCCTGACCGGAGGTTGCTCCTGCGGCCGAAATCGATACATAATCCGTATCCCAGAGCACGCAACAGAGAAGCCACAGGTATTTTTTGACAGTGGTCATGGCCATCGTACGTCTCTTCACCTTTCCTCAATTCCTCCATTCTAGGAATTATAATGCACTCTACAAGAACACACTGACCATCTCCAGGACGATTCCAAGCCACCCCTCTCTCCGCATGGCTGCGCATCCCCATCTCCTGGTACGAATCGACGACCTACGCTTTCATGGATGATGAATCACACTCCTCTATCCGACGCACATATACCTCTCCCAGCGAACAGAGCAGTAAACGCCATTTCTGCGGTTTCTGCGGCACACCACTATCTTTCTGGAGCGAGGAGCCACCTGCAGATGCGCAGTACATATCTTTGACGCTTGGAAGCCTGGCTGGTAAGGATTTGAGGGATTTGGAGGATATGGGTGTTCTGCCGAAAGAGGCTGTCGAGGATGCTGTTGGTGAGAGGACGATGATTGGGGAGAGTGCGGGATTGGTGAAGGCGGATGGGGGTGGAGAGGGTTTGCCGTGGTTTGAGAATATGCTTAGAGGGAGCAGGTTGGGGAATGTGAAGACGAGTTGGGGAGAGAGGAGGAGTCACAATGGGAGGTTTAGGGTGGAATGGGAGATTGTGGAGTGGAGTGAGGAGAGGGATGGAGGAGATGGTTCAAAGAGTCCTGCGAAGAGGAAGTTGGGTGAGGTAAATGAAGTTGACATGATGGAGCAATGAACGCTCTTGCACTCGAGCTAGGAGTTATAGGATCGATGTTTGGGGGGTTTTGAATTGTGAATGGGTTGAGAGATGCCTAGGACAGGGCCAGGGACACGACGTGGGGTTTTACACTACACACTCTGGAGAGCTTTTTCAGTGCCCTAAGAGTCGTCAAGACTTGCGAGGTCAAGACTTGCGAGGCTCTTTGATTATCAAGTAAGCGTCGTCGAATGTTCTCAAGGGCGAAACTCTGAACGACTTCTGGAGTGTGGTACACCTCTACGCAAGCGATTATTATGATCTTTGAACACGGCATGAATAATGATGAAAGGAAGGACAACCTGGCTATAATGAATGAGCTGCGGCATTGCAAGGCGTTGTACTTTAGGGAGAAGATGTACCATCAAAATTAAAGCAAGAACTTTCCTCACAAATTGCCTAGGTGAAATCCATTGCATCGCGAGCCCATATATCATACAGATCTCCACAAGTATCAGATTCCAGGACAAAGGCAACGACAACCTCCTTGATCCCCGAGATGTACTCCCGGCCGCGGCGGCTCCATAGGCTCGCAGGGCCGTGATCCGGATAAAACAAACCTCGCTCCAACTTCTCGTCTCCCCCGTTCGACCATCAACCATCAACCCCGCCATCCCCTTCATCCAAGCTCAAGCACCTCATCTGCACAACTTAATGCGCCTGCACCTGCACCTTGAGAGTAGCGGGGCAATTGAGGGATCGGAATATCTCAAAAACGCCTCAAGGAGGCATGATCATTGATCCGGTCTATGCGGTCCGGCGTATACAGCCCAGCAGGAACAATAGAAGTCCTAGATAATTATTGGATTCACGAGGCTGGGGTTTGGATTCGAGCACTGCGGACAGCCTGATCGTGGGTTTTACAGATGCAATTACGTTTTTCTGGGATGTATGGCACCGATGCGTACCGGAATATTGGGATGTAGGTTACGTTGGTATTATTCGTCAAAGGTGAATGTTGCTACATGCCAGATCCATACTACACGACGGACGAATACAGGACACGACAGGACATGGAAACGACATCCCACTAATGTGAAAGCATTGACGGGACACCTATATATCTAACTATATATGTAACTTCCATCCCTCGTTTCTACCTTTCCATTCCCCCTCTTGCATTCTCTCTTTTCATATTGAGTTCTGTTTTGCTACTTCCCAGTCTAAGTCAAGCGCCAAGTATAAATTTCATTTACCCGGAACAAACCAACATAGCATAACGCAGGACTGATAGGAAGAATTTACTTGTCACCATGTCGAGACTTTCTCTACCCAAGGACTTCCATTGGGGCTTTGCTACAGCTGCGTAAGTCGAATAATCTTCTGCCTCCCCCCGCACAAGGTTCAGCTTTCGGCGAGGGGTAAAAATGCAAACCTAGCTTCCATAACGTATTCTCGCTTCTAGACTCAACACTGACACACCACCCAGCTATCAAATTGAAGGAGCCCCAGAAGCAGATGGCCGAGGACCATCAATCTGGGACAAATTCTGTGCCATCCCCGGTAAAATCGCCGATGGATCATCCGGCGACGTAGCTTGCGACAGTTACAACCGTACAGCAGAGGACATCTCCCTTCTCAAAGAGACCGGTGCAAAAGCCTACCGATTCTCCATCTCCTGGTCACGTATCATTCCACTAGGAGGTCGCAATGACCCCATCAACCCAGCAGGGATAGCCTTCTACAAGAAATTCGTCGACGACTTACTCGCCGAAGGAATCACGCCTTTCGTCACTCTCTTTCACTGGGATCTACCCAACGCCTTAGACGAACGCTACGGCGGACTTCTGAACAAAGAGGAATTCGTAGCTGATTTCGCGAACTACGCAAGGGTTCTTTTTGAGGCTATCCCGAAGGTGCAGTATTGGATTACCTTCAATGAGCCGTGGTGTAGTTCGATCTTGGGGTACAATACTGGCTTTTTCGCGCCGGGACACACGAGTGATAGGACGAAATCCGCGGTGGGTGATAGTACTACTGAGTGTTGGATTGTGGGGCACAATTTCTTGATTGCTCATGGCGCGGCGGTGAAGATCTATCGAGAGGAATTTAAGCCGAAGAATGGTGGCGAGATTGGTATCACTTTGAATGGTATGTTTCCACTCTCGAACCAAATGTTGGAAGCACCTGAGCTGTTCTACGTACATAAGTATGTGAACATACTGACACCGCCAAAGGTGATGCCGTCTACCCCTGGGACCCAACCGACCCTCTCGACGTCGAAGCCGCCGAGCGTAAACTAGAATTCAGCATCGCCTGGTTCGCCGACCCCATCTACCACGGACGGTACCCCGCCTCGATGATCAAGCAACTCGGTTCCCATCTCCCAACATTCACGCCCGAGGAAATCGCCTTGGTTCAAGGCTCCAACGATTTCTACGGCATGAACCACTACACCGCCAACTACATCAAGCACAAGACCACCGCTCCAGAAGCCGACGACTTCCTCGGCAATCTAGAGACCTTGTTCGAGTCCAAGACAGGCGAGATTATCGGCCCTGAGACGCAATCGTTCTGGCTCCGTCCTAATCCCCAGGGTTACCGCAACCTGTTAAACTGGATCAGCAAACGGTACAACTACCCGAAAATATACTGTACCGAGAACGGCACCTCTCTGAAAGGCGAGAACGATTTACCGATCGAGCAGATCCTCGACGACGAGTTCCGCGCCGAGTACTTCAGGGGCTACATCGATGCGTTGGCGAAGGCTGTTACGCTTGATGGCGTGAATGTTAGAGGGTACCTGGCGTGGAGTCTGATGGATAATTTTGAGTGGGCGGAGGGTTATGAGACGAGATTTGGGGTTACGTATGTGGATTATGAGGGTGGGCAGAAGAGGCATTTGAAGAAGAGTGCGAAGGTTATTGGGCCGCTGTTTGACGCGCTGATAGAGAAGTAGATGTGTGGACGTGCGTTTGTAGAGGCCTGCTTTTCATAGATCGATGATGAGGACAAAACAAGAGTGAATGTCAAAATGCAAAGTTCTGTTTTTTCTTGGCTTAATTCCTGTGCTGTGAAACACATATCTAATTTCCTAAATCTGTGTTCATCAATGAACATATCTCATTTTACAGCATTGTTCCCCTACTCCTGGTATCTAACCAATATGAATGCCTTGCTTCTTCTTTGCGCTCCATGATCAGTAACTGATCGTTTCAAGCACGGTAACGACGTCTCCACCAGCATAATGACTGTGCTTATTCTTCTTCGCAGTTTTCTTTGGCGGCCGTCTCTTAGGCAGCTCGGACTGTGTCTTCCCTCTATTCTCCTTCGCCGAGCCCGCTCTTGGATCATCCTCATCGTCACTAACCGTAGCGAGAAGCTTCCTAGCAGCTGCAGACGTGCCTTGAATAGCAGCTTTCTTCTGCCTCGTAATCTCCGCCGCAGCATCCAGCTCCACCTTCTCCTTCGCCAGCATCTCGTTCTCATACTCGTCATACTCGGCCTCGATGACTGACACTTCTACCAGCTTCTCATCGGCCAAACGCTCAAAGTTCTTGAGGTCAATATTCTTCTTCTTAGGCCCAACCATGGCTCTCGTGACGCGTTCCGGGTGAGCTCGTTCTTCTTTATTGAATTTGAGCTTAATCTGCCGGCGATTACGGTGAGGGAAGAGTTTGGCAATCATCTCGAAATCGGTACCGAATTGAGCGAGGCCTTCGTAGAAACGTATTGTCGCTGCGTGATCCCAGAGCATAGACTTCTCACGCTTCATGTAGGTACCCGATGTGATGACACGTGTGAAGTCGTCTTCGATTACTTCTTCCATCTCCTCAGCCATCGCGCGAGCTCGGGCTTGCCGATCGATTTGGAGAGAGCTTTCGTCGAGTACGATCTGACCGTCTACGATACGAATTTGGGGCCCTTGACCTGCTTCAACGGAAATTTCAGGACTTGGCTCTTTTTCTGGCGCAGACACAGCCGCAGCCTCAGCTGCTCCGGCTCCAGCTCCAGATCCAGATCCAGGTGCTTCAACTGCTGCCTCGCCCATAGGAGCTCCATTTGGCGCAGGGCCGACCATGCCATCAATTTCCGGATTGTTCATGATCATCTTGTTCTTCATATTTCTCTCTTTGTTCTGGGATATCCGGTCCTTAATCTCTTGGTGCCTGCTAAACTTCTTTCCAATACGTAAGTCTCTGCAAAGATCCGTCATGGTAAGTGTAGACTGGTCAATTTCTTCATCAGAAGCTCCATCCGGTGTCGTCGCACGTTCCTTTCTGCTTTTCGTTCCATCCTTCCCTTTCGTACCCTTCTTCATTTTTCCCGTGACACGTCGCGGCCTATTCAATTGCATTCCAACCGTCGTTCTAGCATCCTTCATATCTCCAGGAGGCTGGACCTTCTTCCGCTTCGTGTACTTCCTTTTTGGCTTTCCTGTGTCTTTGTTGGTATTACCCTCAACAGCAGGAGGTTCCTCAGCTTGAACGGCACCAGATGTACCGTCAGGATTTAAAGCTCCGACTGGTACAATAGCAGAGGCTTGCGTGACCTCCCCTGGTCTCAGTATTATAGAGCCCGAACCATTTTCGGTTCCCATACCACCAGCTCTGCCCATGTTTGAGGATTCGGTCTGAGTTTCGTCGGCCAGGCGCACGATATTTTCTGGCGAGGGGTACCGGTGTCTTGGTGGCTCTGGAGATCTTTCAGGCGACGACTCCGGCATATCTCGTTCAGTTGTCTCGATGGGAATGTCAGGTGTAGGTGTTCCACTTTGTGGTGGCTCGGTTTGCACAGAATTGGCCGAGGAAGCTGGAGGTGTTGGTATTGAGGTGTTGACTTCTGAAGTTCGAATGGTGGGTTGCCGTACATTTGATAAGCTTTCATCCTGAACACTTGCTGTACCTCCACTTGGTTCATCTAATGTTCCCACTTCCGGCGATACTCGTGTCACTGGAGCTTGGGCTTTCGGTGAAGCCTCGACGTTTCCCTTCGAATTTAGGGGTATGACCTTTGGCGTCGCCTGTGCTACTTCGCCAAAAGGCTCTGCCTGGGGAACTGCTGTAGTACTAGGGACAGGTTCTGTTGGTAAAGGCGAATCAGATATGGTAGCAAGTCCTGATTCGGTTGAAGACGCGGTTGCCTGTGTAGGTCTAAGGACAGCTGGTGGTTCATTCTGCGCCGTCAAAGAAGCTGGCTCCTCGATCGCAGTCGAGACTCGTTTCGGTGGTGGAGGGGCAGTAGCATGGTCTCTCTCCTTCCTCTTCAACTTTAACTGAGCATTGTTTTCTACATCCAGAGTCGCTGACGTATCTACCTGCTGCTGGACTTCGTGACGGGGCAATTGCGGTCGGACTGCCTCAACTGGCGGGGGAACATTTTCAACGATAGGGTCGAGGTCGATAACTTTCTGCGATGCCAATTGAATGTTCTCCTGCTGGGCTTGTGGTGCTGTAATCTGTGATGGACGATCGACGAAAGGGCGCGTGGAGGAGGGCGCCGAACCCTGTGGCTTTCGGACCACCTTCTTCGGAGCAAATGTCTTCCCTCTTCCTTTCAACATGATTGCTATCCAGTACTGCGCATTGAGTGTGTCGTTGTGATTGCTGTTGGGAGGATCTTTGACTGTCGAGTAATGGCGGGGAGGAACGGCTAGAATGGAATTCTTAGATGCAGCCGCACAGACCAGCTGGCTTAAGTGCGGTAAACCACAAGCCTCCTCGATTCTAGTCACGTGAATGTGTACTAGTGCCTTGGCCATATCTGGAAAACATCTGCGACCTCGATTGCCCTCAACCTCAGACATCACAGACAACTCACCTATTCTCGAACTCGCAACAACCACTCGGCAGGCTGCTATCACTGCAGCAGGTCTCCCTCCCATTCTCTACGCGCCATTACTCCCATGTGCCAGTCGGCCCGCCCCGTCTGATGCCGATTTCAACTCCCCTTGCCCCGTCTCATCCATCCTTCGTGAAGAAGATGGAGGATAGGAAGAGATCCGCCGGTGAAGACTTGGCTCCGCCTACGAAGAGACAGGCTGTCAATGGTAAAGCCTCACTGGATACTGATATGCCATGGTCATCCGATCTTGAGGTACGTCACTGGCGCTTTGCTCACCTCCCCCTTTCCATCAACCTCGGTCTCCCCCAATTCAATCACACCCATTTGCCCCATCTGTTCCGGACTTCAGATCCTCTGCTAGTAAATGTATTGAGGGATATGGTCTATCTGGCTGGTGCTAATGCGCAGCTTGCTGTCGTAGCATGTTGCATAGCTTGCAGATCCTTCTTGTCCTACAGCGTCGTACAACATCCCAATTTCTACATCATACACATAACTTTCTTCTTCTCGTGCTGAAACACACGTCAGACTTGTATATGTGCTGACAAGGGCACAATGCAGGAATATCAGAAAGATGCAATTTACCGTCGTATGCTCGAGTACAAGCGCGAATCAGCCGCACTCCAATCACAAATCAAAGAGCTCCAGAAGCGATCTACTGATCATGATGACCATCTTCGAGTTGCGGATCAATGGTGGACTCAGGTATATTAGTCTGAGCACGTGCTACATGATTTTTGTCTGACGGATAAATAGCTGCTGGACGAAGTTTCTCTCTTGGCGCAGGATTTGGTTCCCGAAATCGATAACGATGGTATGCCGCTCGCCCCAGTTTGAAAAAGACGTGCTGACAAAGGCAGCCTCATTCCCCACCGCGTTAAGCTTCAAGGGAAGTGAAGATTTCCAAAGCCACCTTGCTTCGAAGGCCAGAGATATCAAGTCTAAACTCCAGATCATATTCACACGACTAGCCAGTGCCCGAGGGGAGCAATCACCCGACATTGAAGAACTTCAAGGGAAGCTTACCAAACTCTTGGCATCGCAACGAGAATACGTGGTTAAACTTGAGCGCATGCGTACGGAGAGGGATCAATTGGAGGAGCGACTTGAAAGCGCCTCTCTCCGCTGCATCAAGGCCGAGAAGAAGTTTGACCGAGCTAAGAGCTCAGCGGTTGCGAAGTTAGAACAGCAGGCGATCAATGCAGGTGGTGCAGCAGGCACTAATGAAAATGGCGACACCGAGATGACCAATGGGATTTCCGAAGTCAGTGAAGCCTCACATACCGCTTACAAGGAAGCAGCTGCAGTTGTAGAGAAGCAGAGGGAGCAACTAGACACCATGGCTGCTGAGAACAAGACCTTGACGGAACAACTTACGCTCGCCACCACCCGATTCTCCAATCTCACAGAAGATGACTATGCACGAACGGAACTCTTCAAACAGTTCAGAGCCCAGCACGAAGATGTAATCCGACGTATCAATCACCTCGAGGCTACGAACATTCAGCTTCGGGAGGACGCCGAGAAATACCAAGCTGAACGAACTGCTTTCCGGACACAGGTCGAAGGAGAATCAGAAGTCATCACTGGAGACCTTGAAAGCCAACTCCAACGCGTTGAGACAGATCTTACGAGAATTCGAGCAGCTAGAGACGAGTTGTTGGCCGACCAATCCATTCGCAAGGCCAGCCAAGATCACGAGCGTCCGTCCGCCACCCACTTCACTGACCTTATTGCTGGAAGAGATGAACGAATCACAGCTCTAGAGTGTGAAATTGAACGATTAAAGGCATCCATCAATGAACAATCCTGCCAATTGACACCTCGGTCGGACGTTAATTCTCTTGGATTGGAACAGTTACGCAGAAAATACGAAGCTCTGGAACTTCAATTCGAGGCAATCAACAAAGAATTACCAGCTATGCAGAATGCATACACCAAAGTACAAGCTCTTTCAACTAAAAAGGTTATCGATCTATCCATTCTGGAGGAGAAGATTGCGATCATTCATGCGGAGAAGGCCAAGGCAGATCAAAAGTACTTTGCAGCTCGGAAAGATATGGACACTCGTATTCTGGAGGTCAGAGCACTCAAAGGGCAGAATGCTAAGAGTTCAGAAATCATCTCGCAATTGAAAGATGTAGAGACTGCCAATCGAACACTTCTTAGCAACCTCGAGAAGCAGTTGAGCGACATGAAGCAATCCAACACTTCGGTTATGGCAGAGAACAAGAAAATGGAATCTACTACCCGAGATGCGACTAGCAAAGCTGAAACACTTGGAAAGCAAGTCGTAGAGCTTACCAATATCTTAAAGTCCAAGGATGCCAACAACCTGAACACCAAGGAGCGACTCCGAACAGCCGAGGTGGATTTGGAAAAGCTTCAGGTCAAGTATGACCATGTCCAGAAAGAGAGAGATCAATGGAAGGCAAAGAGTATGGGCAAACAGTCTGGCGAAGAAGAGATGCTTAGAGTACGTTTTGCTCAACCTTCTGATGACCGCTGCTAACGTAAACAGACGCTCGCTCTCTGCACAATCTGTCGCAAGGACTTCAAGAACACGGCCATCCGATCTTGCGGTCACACATTCTGCAATAACTGTGTTGAAGATCGCCTCGCCAACCGGATGAGAAAGTGCCCAAATTGCTCACGAGCTTTTGATAAGTCGGACGTCATGACTATCCATTTGTGATATTTCAGCACCTAGCTCCTCTCTTACCTTGCTATATCGAAGAGATTTGGGTAGGGGAATATTTGGGACTTCTATGGACCTCGAAGGTCTGTCAATGTACGATTGCATAAGAGGGACAGGGCTGGCGTAATTCTTTCTACATGGCTAGAGAGATGGCCTCTTCACTCTGTACACCACAATTTCACTTGTCATACACCTTAAAAGTGTCACACTGCAACATGATTCCTTCCGGATCTGCCCTCATGTTGGGTACAGTGTTTGTACGTTATTTATACCATGAACGATAGTCAATCCAAGAAGCCATGAATTCTCGTAATACATATCTACCTCCTTGATGTTGATCCAAACCCTGTACTCGAGTGTCGTGCTGAAGAGCTTGATCCAGAGCTGCTTCGTGTTGGTGGCGAGGGACTGTTGAACATGCCACCAGTACCACCACTATTTCCTCCAAACCATGAACTGCCCCTTGGTTGTTCTTGTTGCCTATTGCCTCTGTTCCCTGCCATGTAAGCACCTGCCGCTCCAGCAGCTGCTCCAGACCAGAACCCAGGTCTCCATCCTTCTTGCTGAGCTCCATATCGCTTTCCTGGGTATGGAGGCGGAGGATCATACGGATCGCCACCCCCAGCACCCCCGCCACCCCATCCTCCTCCTCCACCTCCCCATCCACCTCCCCATCCCCTTCTAGCCTGTCTAGGTAGTCCCCCAGCCGGCAAAGCCTGCCAAGCTGAATAAATAATCCAGAACAACACGCCCAGAAAGATGAGCATAAAGAGCGCACCACCAAGTTTACTCCTCTCTGCCTCCCCACCTCCGGTCCACCCACTACCACTCTTCCCGTACTTCTCCTCTCCCTTCTCCGTAAAAAGCAACCTATACTCGACCCCACAGCTTCCCTTCAACACATACGGATCATCTCTACTCGCATACCCCTCACACGCCACCTCCGTACTGCCCAATTTGAAATCTTCAGGCATATCAGCCACACAGCTCCATTCGATATCTTCCTCATTGTAAGAGGCGCCTTGGTTCGTGCAGCGCATGCGTTCCACAGTGTGGTATTTACAGGCTGGTCCAGTGCATTTTAATTGAGGGATGGCAGAGACGCGGCGGTGGGAGGTTAAGGCGTTAGAGCGGAGTGTGAGCGTTTTGACGGAGGAGAGCAGGATTGCGTCTTTGGGTTTCTTTGCGCAGAGGGAGGGGTTGGAGAGAGCGAGGAGGGCGAGAAGAATAGGGTAGAGGAGCTGCATTTGTTGCTCGAAGCTGAATCTCGTTATGTTGTTTCTAGAAAGTTGATATTGTAGTAAGTGTGTGAGAGGTACGAATACGTGAGGCTTTTGTGGATGAGCTGTGAGGACAGATTGCGAAAGTCTTGTCGCCTCGTCGTTGTGGTTGCCTCTAGATCCCCAGCCGTCGATGAGGCTATGAGAATGTAGCAAGTCGGGGAAATAATGCGGATTATCCTTCTTATACGTGTACTGAAGACCTTCAAGCCAAAGTTTTATGCAAAACCTGTGAATGGGCAACTAGATGATCGCTAAGTCACAAGAAATGATGTCGTTCCATATTCGAAGTAGGAAGTCGAGATCCAGCTCCAGCTTCGAGACTCGCCCCCACGTACACCGCCTTGCAGGGGTAGCTATTCTGCCCAAGCTGTCAGCTGTACTGTCAACTCAATCTGCAATCTACCTCTCCGCCGCACTCCAACATTCACTGTTACAGCCATTTCAAAATGCGCCAACGAATAACCTTCCTCCAAGACCCCGCCGACTCTATCGATCCGAGCAAGCTCCTAGTGACTTCGACATCCATTTCCACACCTGAGCTGGTAGCTGCGCGAGAAGAACGCATAACGTTTGCCTTCGACGAGTTACCCCAGGAGTTATATAAGGTGCTGAAAGCTAGCCATGAATTGCACATACGATGGGTTGGAGAAAGTCTGTTTCAGACGAGAGCACCGCTTGTGGCGAGGTTGAGTCCGGGATTACATGTTTTCTATACGCCGTTGAGAAATGATGGGTTGTCGTATGTCGACCCTCTACACTTGATTGGGTGGTCGCTGATAGTGTAGTGAGTTTTTATGTCCGCTTTTGAAAAAAGTATTTGGGAACTTGGACTGTCTTTCTCCTGTGGTAAGCGAGTCAAATGTAAACACCACAGGATAAATTATTAATAATTTCGAAGGAATCTTTCACAACCCTCCCTCGAGACCGCTTCTCCCACTCCTCCGCCTTACAATACTTCTCTCCCCTACCCAACTTACGGGACTTCAAATCCTACCTCGCCCATAAACTCTGTCCCTCCCGCTCCTCCAACACAGATCCAACATGCCTTCCCCGTGTACAAGCTCTCTCTTCAGCCTCAACCCTCGAAATAGACTTCGACACCATCTCTCACGCCCTGACACTAACCGCCTTCTTTCCCTCCATCACACAATCTCTCTCACTCTCCAAACCGTCTTCTCATCCGTCCTCGCGCATGGAAATCGGAATTTTGTCAGTCGAAAAAGCAAAAGAAACAGAAGAACTCTCCCTCGGCGGCTTCCTCGCCGTCCTAGGCGAAAATACAAAACCATCACCAACACTATTCTCCTTCCCAGCACGACATCATCCTTTACCTATCTCCCAGACCTTTACATCCAACTTCATCCATCCAACAGGACTGCATCCGACGCTAGAATTGAACATCACGTCGAATATACCGCCACTAGATGACAGAGCATGTTCTTTACACGCCCATCTTACATTGCCGCGCGCGGTGTTTGTGGATAAATACCAAATTTCCGAGCCCCTGTTCTTGGCTTCCAAGAATCTGGCGAAGATACATTATATAACCATGCCTATCGATCTCGAAGCACCAGCTTATACGTTAACATCATGGGGGTCGACTGTATTGCTTGAACTCTCTCCTCCCCTCTCGAAACCCAAATCAAAACCAAAACCAAAATCCAAGTCTGACTCGACATCCTCCAACCAACACCAAGTTTTCACATCCCCAGTCCCACTTCATCTCCGGTACCTCCCACCTGCACACAACTCGTCCGGCCTCACAAACCTCGAGATACCATACCCAATCCTCTTCTGGGCCTGCACAGCCGATGAGGGGTCAAAGTTCCCGGTAAATCCGTTTGATAGGGTAAATCTGGGATACGATGGGTTATTTGGACCTAGGACACTGTTCTTTCATTTGAGTCCTAGTGTTGCTCAAGGAGATAGATTGGTGAACAGTTTAGAGGTGCCAGTGTTGGATTTAGATAGGAGTCGGTTTGTGGAGAGCCTCACTGCGTTAGGAGTCGGACTTGGTTTTCTGTGGGTGATGTGGTGTTTGCTGAGAGTTTGGAGGGCCGCCGGATATGGTTCTGGATCTGGAGCTTTGGAGGGTGTGAAGAAGGAGAAGAAGACGGAATGAAGGGGGACTATTATGAAGACGACATGTCGCGAAGAGATGTTTAGTTGGATACTGCATGATGTCCAAGGTGAAAACAGTTTTATAGCGGTCACTTAGATGGTTTTTGCATATCCATACAATTAGCCAGTGGCAAAGAGTGCCGAAACGAAAAATGCCTTTGAAGTACCGAATGGGTGGGCGTGAGTTGATTTCCAACGGCGGGACACAAACAGGGTTATAAATTCAATCGCATTATCTGCCTCTAGGGTATACGTATCGCCACTCACAATCACTCACTAACGTCTTCGTCTCCCTTCTCGCTTAACCAGCAACAAACACAGTGGAGGGCACCTCATGCACATCCCTGCCCAGCATATCTATCCAACCCACCACCACAAATCTATCTATCCTAGCTTCCCTCACCAACCCGCACAGCTAATAATTCAAGCCCGTATAACTCCGACTCCTATTCAAACTGATACTCCTCCTCAACGCCCTCCTCGCCTGCGTCCCTCCGCCACTCTCTCCTTCCTCATGCCTCAACTCTTCCGGCAGCTCAATCTCATCTTTGATCCTACTCGTCAACCAAGCCGCCACCAGCGTACTCAGTCCCCCAGCCGCCAAGACAACGGAGATCGAGCGATCACCAGGTACCCCGCGCGGTTTCTGCAGAAATTTAAAGATCATAGAGGAGGCGATAGTGGCGAGGATCTGGGGTGATGCGATCGCCATGTTGTGGATCCCGAGGATGACGCCTGCTTGATCTTCTTCTTCTTCTTCTTCTTCTTCTTCTGCATGTGGTGGAAGAGCGGATTCTGCGTCTGCGTCGGAGGAGGCGACAGCGTGTCGGTGCGCCGATGCAATTTTCCTTGAACGACGTAGTGCGTCGCGTTTACTTACTTCGGCCGAAATGATGGCGAAAGGTGCCCAAAGCGTAAGAGCCCACGAAACACCGACTACGCCTATCAAAATCGTAGCTGCGGTGATGGAGCGCACGATTAGAGTGCTGAACATGCAGGATGCGAAAATGAGATGCGAGATCATCCAGGCGCGGCGGAGAGTGAGCCATGGGATTACTAGGCTGTCTAGGAAACGCGAGAAGCGGGTTGTGTAGCTTCTCGTGGATGAGGCTGAAGAATCGAGTGCTGCGTCGTAGGAGGGGGCTATGAAGAAGGGGAGGATGACGTTAGTTGCTAGCGAGGTGATGGCGTAGACTAAGAGGGCGAAAGTTCCTACTCGCGTGGCTTTTTCGTAAAGAGCGTCGATTTCATCAGCGGTCATGTTCGGATTGGCGAGTAAGTAGGGTTGTACGTAGATGTCGCCTACGTAGGAAGATGAGTAGAATAGTTGAGGGAAGAAACCGATCCAGGCGAAGAACTGGACTTCGCATACTTGGCGCGTCAGAGGGGGAAGACGTTTAATGGATTTGAAAACCGTGGTGAAGAAGGCTATTAGACCGCCTTTGCCTTTGGGGCGAGCGGGTTCGAGACGCGGGTCTCGCTCGCGAACGGTCGAGATGCTGATTAAGAGAGTGCTTGCGAGTGATGTTGAGGCTATGACGGTGAGGATCTTGAACTGCGTGTTGCCCAAGAAGGGAAGGTAGTTTGGGAGGTCGACGTAGCCGGCGACGTAGCCAATGATGTTACCTATACCGACGATGCGACTTGCCATAGAATTCGCAGTTTCTGTGGACATTAGCTTTGTTCGAAAGTTTGGAAAAATTACTTACCTTGTTGATGACTTGGACAGCAATCCAAGATGAAAGCTCGGATTCCAGCCTGTACTGCAGGATATTAGTGGTAGCTTACAGGGTCAAGAAATTACGCATACCGGTATTTATAGAGAAGTCAAGGATGTACACAAATCCAACGGCGAACACAATAATCGCAATCTTGACACCTTCCGACTCTCGACTTGCGCCAAAGAGTCCTAGAAATCCACCAACAAGCTCTCTTACCCAAGCAAGGGCAAGAAGGGATCCTATAGTTGCTAGTCCCCCGGCTATCATAAATGGTGTACGTTTCCCCCACGAGGACCTGCAGCGATCACTCAGCATTCCAACATATGGTTGAACGAGTGCCCCCGAGAGAGGTCCTGCGATCCATACCACTGCGACAAGTGATTTACTCAATCCCAAAGCTAGCAGATATGGAGTTCCGGCCGATAGCTCTACCGCCCATGCAAGTTGTAATCCTCCAATACTGATTGTCAGGAGTACCATGTAAAACAAGCCCTTGGTTTCTTGGTAGTTGTCGACGAAGTCATCTTGTAAAATGGATTCCCGTTCGAGCAACCCGTTCGAAGAATCGTCGTCGTCGTCGTCTGAGGCGGGTGAAAGTAGTGGAGATTCTTCGTGGAGAGGTTTCCCCATCGGTTCTGCGATGCCGTCTAGCTGCGTATCTCCAGATAGTGCTGGGGATGTTATCTGCTGGCCTTTGGGCTTGTCTGGTTCATTGGTGGCCATTTGATACCTTATTTGGGTTCAGCAGCGCTCGCTGATAGACTTGTTCAACCCCTCTTGGAAACCAAGCTTAATCTAAACCCTTATGTATGCCTTGTATCAGGGATGAAGGTAGCTCGAAGTCAGACGGCGCAAAGGCTGGCTTGGTATCTATTATAGCATATACGGATGCATGGACTTCGGAATAGCTTCGAAGCTGTCGCGGATTATTTAAAGGTATCCTATGCGAACGAAGGTATTCTGGACGGGGCTTCGAGTTTGAAACAGCAGCGGCTGTTAAGCGTTCACGCGTTGCTCATCATTAAGTAAGTGATCGAGTGGTGGATAGCTGGCGTATCGTGATTCGGTGATCCCTGCACACAAGCTGCAAGCTGTAGTTGTAAGTAAGGACGCAGTCAGAAGATGGTCCGGCCTGGTCTGGTTTGGTCTGGTCTGACGGATGACAGAAGGATGTTCCACTGCGACTCAGGTCAGGTCAGGTCAGGTGAGGTGAGGAGAGTAATGTCTGGCGAGGATGCGCGCGATGTTGGAGAGCCAAAGTATGATTGATATGGCAATTGAGGAATACTGTAACAAAGTATGTACCTAGGTAGGTAAGGAAGGGTAAGTAAGGTATGAATGATACAGTACTGTACTGTACAATAGACCTCGAGTCATGCCAGTGCTGATCCCCCACAAGGACTCGGAGCCGGATGAATCGAGAAGGCTGGGGGGCTGGGGCAGAGGCTGGGGCGATCTCAATTGGGG
>FJUX01000042.1:304108-323219 GCA_900074905.1 Rhynchosporium agropyri | reverse complement strand
GTAGATGGAGGGGTGGGAATTTTTTTTTTTTTTTTTTTTTTTTTTTTTAGGTGTAGGGTGATGGGTTTGTATCGATTCAGATCGTTTTATTTTAATTTTATTTCATAACTAGTCAATATTTCGTGAAACTGTGATTGATTGAGTTCCCAGGTGCCTTGGTTAGTGAGTGATTCTGGAATCGGGTAGTGGGAGCTCGTGGGTTATCTGGAGGATGGAGATCAAGATTACAATAAGTCGACTTAATCTTTGTGTGTGATTTGATAGTCCCTTGCTTCAGTTCCAGAGAGTCGTGGTGATTCCGATGGAAAGGAATTTTCAGATAGATGAGTGAGAGTTCGAAGCGCCAGTTGCTTTTCATGTGCGGCGACTACTCGCTTCTGCAGTATTTCGCGATCGGGGATGGAGATTGGGATTTGTCGTCTCTTTGACTCGCTCTAGATAAGTAGATGCTAAGATGGGTAGGCATGATGATTTGGACTAAAGCCTCCTTAAGATCTCGGTATTTCTTGATAGCTGGCGATGTGTTTTTCTTGGAGGTGTGTGTATGTGGGTTTGAGATGAGGATTTTGTCCGGGGAGGGATCAATCGTGATTCTTCTGGGTTTGGCTTATGTCAAAAGTTTGTGAGAGAAGTTCGTGGAGGTGCTGTCTAAACTACATCTCGAAATTACTCGTTGTCGATGGTTTGCGAAATTATTGATTCCGTGCGCGGCATGAAGCTGCGCTCTCTCATTAAGGTGAGCTCACGTTCGTAGTTGTATGGTCTCTTCCTCGGCCATGGTACGAGCTTAGATCTCGTTTTGCAGATCTGTATTAAGGGCTTCGATATAAAAACCGATGGCATGATGAATTTCTCATAGTAATTAAAGTCTGGCACTGCTGGTAGGAGCTGGAGCGGAGGAAGACAACGATGTTGAAGTCTCATTTGCTGATAGGATGGTAGATGAACCATCAGGCTCGAGGATGCTTCCAGTAGATTCTATCGTGGTGGGACCAGCAATGCTGAATTACTACATATGTAGACAATGCGATCTTTAAACCTCTAGCCCACCGCAACTTTCGACATATACCCTTGAACAACTCTCTTTAAAGACGTGCAGAGGACTTGATGGTATAGTGTAATGCTGTGTCCCTAGCAAATGTATTCATAATTTCAACATTGCCTATTTGAAACTATCTTAGCATCGTATCTTGTGCAATTACAAGCAATTTCTAGCCCGCAAGATCATATTCCACTCTGCACGCTACTGCGTCGAGTCGGCCGTAGCATAACATTTCTCAAGTCTTCGACTTCTGCAACGATCCCTAAGACTTTGCCATCCTCAGAAAAGCGTGATACATTTCCTCCAATCCCCCCTGTGTTCCATAAGTCCACAAGAGATTGTATCAGGGCAAAGCATACTTTTTTGACGTTGTAAGGATGGTGGGTTTTCCTTCTCGCGACTAGTATCGTAAACATGACATTGATGCAGTTGATGATAATTATCGGGAAGGTGCCCGCCTTCAAAGCACCATGCATATCGCCGAATTTGTCAGGTAGAAGTCCGTAACTGTCAGCCCGAAGATTGAACAGATCCGACTCGCGATCAAATGATTCGAGCGATATATATCCGAAATGGTATAATGAAGCGTCCGCTATCCAGTTGCCCTCATGAGCTGCGATATTTCGTTTCTCAATGATATCCTTGTCGGCTGTATAGCCGTTGTACTCAGCCACCCTGGACTTTTCAAGGCAGCCTTTTCGGATGTCAACCCCAACTTGGAAGAGTGGCTTTTTGAGGGCTATCTCCTCCTTCAATTCCGGTACAGCTACCACCTTCGTTTCTAATTCTTCGCATAGATCCAGGATCTTAACTTCCAGCTGCCGAATTTCATGTTGGCACTCGCAGACTTTCTCCTGGCACTCAGATTGGAAGATATGTGAGTTTGAGAGGAAGAGACGAATCACCTCTCCTTTCTTTTCAGTTTCCTCTTTTTCTTTCAGTTCTTCATATCCCATGATCCTCTCCCGCAAACTCTCGTTTTCCTCTTCAAGACTCTTGATCTTCGCCTTGAGCAATCTCTTATTCTCGACGAGCTCGGCATTCTTCTTTGCGCAGATACGGGTTTCGATTTCTTAGTCGAGCGCAGCACGGACGGCCTTGAGATCTTCGATGACGCAGGGCGATTGGAGCAGTCGTTCCTGTAGGGCAAGGATACTTAGCGGCATAGAATCGGATGGGTATTCATCATGGTGGATGTCTGAAGGGGAACTGATCTGGAAACTTAGAGATGTTTAGTCGCATCGACGAGATGAGTTTGTGTAGTGGTTTTGGAGAAGAATTGCGGTGTTGACAAAGATGCGAGAGAGGACTAGCGGCGAATGACATTGGCTTCCTTAATTCGGAATACAAAATGTGATTTCAGATCTCACTCAATAATACTATATATCCCTAATGTGTAAAGCTTCTCATTTTTGGTAGTATGTAATATCACCCTGTGGCCTTTCGACCTTCTATACTCTTCGATAGAACGTTCAGCGATCCTCTACTAAATTATCACCACTGCTGAAGCTCATTTACATTTTCACCATCTCTTGTATTGCTGATCCTTCTCTATGTCCCAACGGAACTTTATTGGGTCTAGTTCCAACAAGTATGCTCTTCACAATTGACCATTTCGAGTCAGCCGGTTTATCTGTCAGGTGTAGCTAGCAGAAGAAGATCCCCATCCTACCTTGATTCCTTGGGGTAGTCTCAATTTTTGGTCTTTCGGCATAGGATTTACTATAAAGTTTCGACAATCTACTTCTACTCCACTTCAGAACCTTAAATAATAAATTTACCTCTGGTACATGTTGACATGACTTCAATGTACAACAGAAGCAGCTTGATGGTATAGAGTAATCTCCTTTCCGCTATCCAGGCAGCACATTCTTCCATCCGACAAATGCATGACAAAGTATCTGAAATACAGAACCTTGTAATGGGATAATGATCCTAAGCGTATGATCGTGGTCTGGGTAACGTTTTTGCGTCCTGGGCAGGCGAATTTCGCCGTGGGCCGGCATTTTTGCTCTTGAGCAGAGACTGGTTATCCTTAGTGGGGTTGTGATTGCCATATAGGTACCCATGATAGTAGATACCGTAGTCCTAATTGTAGATCCAAAGTCCTCCGCCCGTAATCAATCGTGTGGGCAATATTCCCCCAAACATCTGGGAGACAACTAGGAGAGGGAACATACCGTGTCATGTCCGACACTGTTCGAGTACTCGAACTCTGCAGACGCCGCCGTGTGAATGTCGTTTGGCGAAGCACCGAGAAACATCCCCATGCTTCTGAGCTTGATAGCTTTGAGGTCTGGGGCTGACGAACCTCCTTAGTTTCGCGTGTCGATGGATGGGTAGAAGGGCTCGGATATCTTGTGGTTCACAAAGTCAGTCAGGAGTTCTCGTGTCAAGCATCGGCTCCAGCTTACTGTGATACGCACTTGGCTGAGAATTACGACCTGGAATATCGGAAGGGATTCGCTGCTTGTAAAGAAAGGGTAGCTCTACTGATCTCGTTGACTCTTACGTCGCTATCGAGTTCTCATTGCCGTCCTGCAACTCGCTCCGGGGTGCAAGCACAAATACTTGATAGGATGAACCATGCTCTTCGTCGAACGAGTGAGGTATATTTGGCGAAGGATGTTACATGACTCAGTGTTCGGCTTCTCCGAGTGTCACAATTTAGTTTTTATAGTTGAGTATTTCAGTGTGCAGTTGTGAATCATACATCACAAGCAAAATATTTCCTCAGGTATACTTTTTCTTGAAAATATAGGTATCTGCTATTGTCACTAAACTCTAAACTCCTTCCTGCTTCACAAACGTTTCTTCACTCATCTGGCAAATGCATCATCATGTCAGACACCATTGTTCAACTTCACTACGAAGTCCCATATTTGAAATTTCAAGTCAGATCCCTGCACGTGAAATTACCTGATAATGCTGAGCCCTCTGCGTTTCGCAACTTCTGCCGACCTCGATGTCTCAGTCTGTCACCCTACATACAAGCAGCGAAATCCTTTACTCCTGGAATACAAGTACCGAGAATCCCCTCAAAACATCAACCGCTCTAATCCAGAAGACATGCAACAACAAACACCTGAGCGAGAGTGGGATGAGTTGCCTGGACCTCGGGAAAACAAAGTAGCAAAAGAAGATAACATGGCCGAACATGCGGAGGATAGGGTTCTGGGAGCTTTACGATGCCACCTGTTCAACCTGGGCATGGGAAACTTGGTTACAAGCGAAAAGGTTGACGCAAAAGTGGTATTTACTCTGCAGAGTCTAGTAAGGCTTGAAGAGAATACTGGCGCAAATTTCATTGATTCAAAGGTCCAACCTGGCCTCCTAAGAGCGATGTTGTGGATCTCAGTGATGAGGGGGGGCTGGTTATGGAGTTATATGTGCACATGGATTTGACTCGTAGACATGGTGCGAGAACAGCCTCAGATGTTATCGATATGGCAATGAAAATTATTCGATGGGCTCATGAACGAGGAAGAGTAGACAGCTAAGGTCAATCTTGCTTGAGTGATATACAAAGCTGGCGCTGATAGCTAGAACATTTACATCGTTACAAGCCGTTGTTTTCTCATACATATTCTTGACCAAATCTTATTGATATGTGGGCCGTCAGGAGTCATACTTTGGCCAAAATCCTCATTTATTAGAGTTGAAACATTGCTATACTGTGGTACATACTTCCACATCATCAGAATTGTAGAAAACAACTGTCCCGTTGATTCGCATATTCTCTTGAAGGCAATGGAAGTCAGAAATGAAAGTCGCAAACAAGCCTGTCAGTGGTTAGTGCATGATTCATGGTCAATATCAAATTCACATACAGACTACAGTAGGAGCGCACTGCAGTGACTGGGACAAGGCTCTGACAGATTTCTCCAGCCACAGATTTTTTGAGCAACAAGCATCAGTCACTTCATCCAACCACAAGTTCTTCGAAAATGACAGACTTGAAGACCTGCTGTGTATATAAAAGCCCAGAGGGTTATAATATTCAGTTATTTTCCATCAACAGCTCTCGGACTGAAATCGATATCAMCTCTTGTGCACGGCATCAATAAGCAACTTCAACTCTAGATACTAGAACATACATCAACATTTCAAGTCCAGACACGCTTCCACAACATGGCCTACCCTGTGCATCGAATAGATTCCCTGACCTCTGATCTAGTTATGGACGACGATATGGAATTTGCATGGGACCTCTGTCATACTCTATTTTCTCAATTCAAAGTCTCTGAGCGTCGAAGGCTGTCCCCAAGTCCTGATCAAGTTCTGGATAACATGGTGGCGACTGCACGGAAATTGCACGACACTCTCTGTAATGAGAGCCAAGATTTGTGTCGACCCACCTCACATGTTAACCCACAAGACCAGTTGCAATCAGACCGATCTCCACTTTTCAGTGATAGTGATGGTTGCTGCGGACATCAACGGCGCTCTTCGCGTTCTTTGCATCTAGATCAAGCCGCCTCTATTCCATCCGGCTGCAGCTCAAGCACTGCCAATTGTGGCAGTTTCTCATGCAGCAATTCGAGCCGTTGGATCCACAATGCGATCGCCAAGTACTTACTTGTCTCTCCAGAAGTTAACCTCACAAGGGAAGCTGTCGTAGCTCTCATCGAGGTTTACAATGATCGAAGAGAACACATGCAGGACCCAATCCAGATCGAGGCAGTCAAAGAAGAAGATATCGCTATCGAAAGAGCGATCCATCGCCTTGAACTGTTGCGGGTGGAAATGAGAGACGCTGAAGACAGGCAAGAGGAGTTGGAAATGGCGTATCTGGAAAGTGACTGTGCTTGTTCCCATCCGGGTTCAGCAATAATTGATGAAGTAACAGGACTACTCGATGTAGCAGACCAAAGGTACAAAATTAGAGAGAGATGGCTCCTCAAATCTTTACGGTCCAAGAACTTGGCAAATGACGTTGTCAAGGCGAGGAAAGATTTGAAGGATATCGGAAGTCACGAATTGATGAAAGACATCAATAACTTGCTTGATGAAGCTACCAGCCTTCTTTTTAGGGACACGAAGAGCTCATGCCCTGCCGATCATGCTGATCTTCCAGGAGATGGGGCGACATCTCCAGGCACACAGAACCGTGGAAATGAAGAAGAAGTACCCGAGCTCATTTCTGCAGATATGCAAGGTAGCAATGGGGGAGATGATGGAAAGGAGAGCTTTGTGGAAGCCAGTGAATCTTGGTGATATTCAATTTCCTCAATGACAGAAAAGCATGGGCGAGTCTTTCTGCAATCTAGTTAGCAATCCTTTGAAAATACGTACATCCTACCTAAAGGAATATTCTTAAATAAATTTGAATGTGAGGAAAGAAGGACTTGAGGAATTCCTACGTCTTTGGTCAAGCTAGCTGAGATTTTGACCCTGACAAAGAACATCTTGCAGACTGTTGTATCTCTATCGAGTCTACAGGACTGGGATCTGCGGTACGCCGATACTTGCACCTAAGTACCGTAGATTAAGCCTGGGACCTGAGATCATAAGCCTTCGAACCGATGGACTGAAATGTTATTGCTGGTGGTAGACTATCAGGTGGGAATTTAACGCCAAGTAATGGATGTTGTAGTTCTGAATTTGTTGATATCTGCCTCATGACTTTAGTGAGCCGAGACGCTAATCTAGTTTTGGCTCCGGCTATTTTTCTGCCGTGAGATCCGACCGCCCTGTCGCGTGACGTTCGCCAAGATCACCGCCACGACAGGCAACGCAATCTGAAGGTCATCACACCATGATTCACGCAACACAGCCAGGATGTGCCGCCAGAGGCTGGCTCAATCATGAAGTTACTCAGTATGACTGTCTGGGCAGATGATATGGCTCCGTGGGGTGATAGTCACACGCCAAGACGGCTGTGGCAAGGCACTATCTCAGCCTTGCTCTTGGATCTGCCCACGAGTCTGCCTCTCATGAGTACAAATATACTTGATAGACTAGTGAATAGCAGCATTTGAAATCTTCAACTAACATAGTCAAATTCCTTGCATACGAACCCGTTCTCAAAAGCTTCTTGTACACCTTCAACAACCACACATATTCGACCTCCGCGCTCTCCAGCACCGTACAAACATGTGTGGATTGTTTTCAGCTATATGGTTCGAAACATACGAGCTTTGGTACGTACTGATGAAGCCCATTCTCTTCTCCTTATCTTTTCTTGTGGAAGCTTTTTCGGACTTGCCATGCCCTTTTTTAAAAACAGAAAGTCTTTGCTAATCTATGTTGCGTATAGGGATGCGTTCCTCACAAAAGTCGGCGGAGCCATGATGAAGCTTGGCCTTTAAACACTAACTATCTTGCTTGAACACCGAAGCCATCCATTTTGCGAATTTTCACCACTTTAAAGCTACGCAAGTGTCAAGATATCAATATCATGACGATTTCGTTGTCACCGGCAATCACCGAGACCTCTTCTGAGCTATAGGTGTTTAGCAATCCGGCGAGAAGGGCATCCTATAAACACTTTACGGACGCCGCGGTACGATAGAAAGCACACATGAATGTGGATCAGTCGAAGAACTTCTTTCTGCAGGACTCGCGGAATCATGAGTCCTGGCAACAGTTCGCTTGGGCATTTCGGCTCTTCGTACAAGGCGTATTTGAAGACCAAATAAAGCACACACATAATTCAGGACGCATAAAGTGGCGATAAATTCTATTTCATTCGGCATCAAGCAAGCACAAAATACTGGTAGACATTTTCTTAAGTTCTCATGGCTGCAATGTGGCTTGGCATTTACCTAGATTTGGTACTACACTTTCATGCACAAGTAAAGGCCTTGGGGTTAACAGAAGTGCGTTTAAAGAAACCTACTTTGGATACTACTCGAAAAGACTTCTCACGAACTCATGAGTCCGGAAGCTATGTTTATCCATCCCGCCGGTGTTCCTTAACGCATTGTCATCACCAGCCATGGAATTCCCAGCCTCTGTATGGACAGAATCCTGGCTGCGACTTTACCCACTAGTTGATCTTCTTCGATTCAGTCGTAGTCGCTTGCGCAGTTGCGTGAGGTGCTTCTGGTTGCGCGACATCAACCATTTCAATTGGAGCAGGACGATCAGTTGGTAGCTCGCGTCCATCATAGCCTGTTCATCACCAGTTATCAGCATGAGTTAATATTTTGCGAAATTTTTCCATTACTTACCGACTTCGAACTCCTGGGCTTGAATGTATTTCTCGGTTGCCATCGACTGTTGGTTTTGAACTTCTTGGCCCTCGTAAACTATATAACATCAGTATCATTCTGGTTGATATAAATCTGATACTTACTGAACGACAGTTCTTCCAGAGTGCGGTTGTATGTCTCGGGAAACAAGAAGTAGACGACGAATGACTCAAAGAGAACCCACACGACAAAAACAATGAGATACTTCCAGGTGATCGCTTCCAGGCCGATGGGGTTGACAAATGTGGAGAAAAAATTGGCTCCTCTGCTCCAGAACTGAAAGAATGCAAGACCACGAGTACGCTCCGCGTATGGGAAGATTTCGACCAGGTAAGCTAACGCCAATTAGCATCACTTTCTCAAATGTCGAGATGCTAAACTTACTGTAAGTCAATGAGTTGTAGCCAACATTGTACATGGGCGAGTAGGCGAATATGAAGAATATCGCCATGATACCGGCAGCTCTGTTTACGGAACCTCCTTCAAGGTAAAGCCCCATACAAATAGTCCACCCGAAGTAGCAGGCAAACATTCCGAGAGTACAGACTAAGAACATTCTACGACGAGGAAATCTTGTCACTACGAGTGCGATGGATGTCGCATTGACAAGGCCCCAGGCTGTGTACCCGACATTGATTACCTGTTTAGTATGTGAATTTTTCACGCCGAGCATGTCCAGTACCCTGAGGAAGTAGTATCTGAAGCAGTTAGCGATCATGCTGTGGCTATCTCGAAGGAAACTGGTCAGACTAGACCCAGCCGGGTTTCACTTACGATATCAACGTGTTTCCGCTCCACTGGGTGAAGAATCCTATCGCCACGGCTAAAAGCGCGCGCCTTCTCATTCCTGCGGTGCGGAACAGGTCGAGGTAGGTCTGTTTCGAGGCGTCCATTTCCATCTTGATCGTTGTTTCGATCTGAGCTATCTCTGCTTTGACAAATAGGCTGTTCTGGTCGCCTTCCGAGTGATAATGAGCTAGGATCTTGAATGCATCCTCCCGACGGTCTTTGCTCACGAGGTAGCGGGGACTTTCGGGCAGGAAAAACACGAGCAGCAATTGGACCATTGAAGGTACAAGCTGAAGATACGATGGGATGCGCCATGCTAGGTCACTCGATTTCCCGTTATCTTTCATGAGAGCGGTTCTCATGGTGATACCAGCAGCCGTGAGAGATCCGATGAAGTAGGATGCGTTGAAAAGCGCCGTCATGAATGGACGCTCCTTCGGGTAAGATAGTTCTCCCAGCATGGCTGAGCCAGCTATAATACAGAACGGGATGCCAAAACCCAGAATCATTCGAGCAATGATGTACATCGGTACTAAGTTATGTTAAAAGCTGTGCTTGAATTAGGAATTCAAGATGGTAGGCTAATGGGCTTACGATTTTGAGAAGCCCCTTGCAACACAGCTCCGAAGATTGAGACAGCTGAGCCGAAAAAGATTGACCATCGACGTCCGAACCTTTGATTGAACATGGGCACAAAAGGAAGAGAACAAATTGCGCCAAGAGCGTAGCAGGCGCCAATTATACCGGTCAAGGAGGAACTGAAACATACAGTTTCCATCTTTTTTTTCACCATCACTTTCTGGCAGTCTCCGAAATCTGGAAATGCGGAAATTAGTTTCTAATATCATACTGGTATTCATAAGACGTGTTCGCGATCTAAACGAGAGACGCGATAGCAGCAGATGGCAGGCTTACAATTCTTCCATGAGTCTACGCCTTGGAGACTGTTGATAAGTTGCGAGTCAAATCCCGACGTGATCTCGATTCCCATACAAGTTGGGAAGAGAAGCAAGTAGAGGTTTCGAAGGTTTTTCTTCTTGTACCAAGGAACCTTGTCGGCGTCGACAAGGCGAGTGAGGACTGGATCAGCCTCGGTAGCAACGACCATCTTGACGACTCAGATATCCAATAGATCGATTTCAGAAGACAGTTTCAGGAGCTGTTTGGAGCACGTCTAGATGGCTACACAGTGTAGCTTTGTTGGTTCAAGAAGGAATTCGAAGCCTAATATACTCATATTTAAAGTCGTCTTGGCGGGAAACCCAACTCCGCCACTACCTTTCGCTTCTCGACTATCAGAACTTTGCGGGGTATCGCGTCGTATACCAATCAGGCTGTTACGGACCTCAACCCTTCGTGAGGCTGCTGCAGTTCCCAAAAGAGATGGAGGAAGCGCTCGTTACCTGAGATGTGAACGTATAATTGGGCAGAAACTCACATCTTGATTGGGATTCTCCGGCTAAAGTGAAGTGTTCGGTGAAACGGGGGAATTTCTATTGTTTTGGACTTGGCGAATAAATTGAGGAACTTGGCATTGCCCTGTGAGTTGTCGACATCCTTTTCATTGATCCTGGGAATGGGAGTGCATCGAGAATTTTCTATTATGTAACACGAGCTTTGAACTGCCAATTCGCTGTAGATGATGAGCAGCTCTGGTGGTTTCCGGGCTGGGAAATCTAACTTGCCAAAGTGTCAAGCGACAACAACGGCCTCACAAGTTGTCGTGGATGATAACCTTCGATTCGGTCCTAACTATGCAAATGCATCGCGCATACTTCAAGGGGTAACAGGAGCTTCCAAATGTCAATTTGCCATAGATGATGAGCGACTCTAGTAGATTCCGAGATAAATATCTACACTGCAATAGCATCAAATGACAACTCCGAGCTTATGACCAGTTTTGCGATTCCGAATCAGACTATCGTTCTCCGTCGAAACATTTCTAAGCAACAAGAAACGTCAACAAAGTCCTCTTCTCCATATCGTACGGCTTGTACGAGGAAATGAAGTGCTAAGTTCAAGTTTTCTGTCTTTGGAATCTTCCATATTATGCGCTGTCGCAATTTCTACTTGCTCGTAAGCACGATCACGGTTCCTCATCCCGTCTCGCCGATTAAGCTCGTGTTTACGCCTTCAAAACGACATGTCGGCGCACGGCGCAGTCGTCTACTAACGCCTCATTTCCGACCCGGTGCACTCAACACGAGTTTGCACTTCAAACATCTGGAACTTGGCAAAGAGTAAATGCTACTTCTCCGCATTCCAGCTCTGACTAGCTCATTATTCGAAGGATGAAAGAAAGTGGGTCATCTTCTGCTTACATCGGACGCACCCACACCCTTCTGGAAGCTTCAGCCTTTCAGCCCTATTTTCTCCTGAAACCCTTGCACACTATCTGTACTCACGGAGATTATCCTGAAATTGTAGGCCCAAACGATTTTGTTGCATGTCGCAAAATGCAGCTCGCCGACGATGATGCACTTTACCGTACCGAATGTCTCGGCTAGTATGAGCATCGCTATCGTGTCTCTGAAACACTATAAGTATTGAGGATTCCTATGAACTATCAGCAAAACCAGTCAACTCAGTAGTACCACTTCATCTAACGAGCATCATGTTGTATGCACAATAAAGTGCTTCGTGTGTCATGGGATGCTGACTTAAATGGCAGGAGTAGAATTCATAATTCTAACGGGAGAAACCTGGTCCGGGGATACCAAAATTGCATGCAGTAAGTATTCTGTGCTACTACTCGGCAAAGATCTAGAACATAGTTGGGTTGAATTCCGAATGCCAGGATTCAGAAGATCTATAGCCCAGTTCTCAGTGCTCACATACTGACAACGCGCATGAAGCCGTTCATTTTCTTCTCCAACTAGCTGGATTCGAAGCGCCTTCTCGACGAATAAGTGGACGATGAGCTCGTGTTACTTGATGCCTGTTTCTTTGTGCTTCATGGATTGGTGGAACTTTGTGGACTCCGATTGGCAGTGATGAAGTTGAATTCTTTGTTTGTTGCATGTCGTGCCCCGCTCGACTGTAGGGCTTACATTCGTGGCTTTTCATGGCTGACAAGCCTCTGGCTGGCGTTTTGCTCGAGCCAAGGCACATTTGTTGAAGCACAAGTTGGAGACACTGCCACGTATAAGAGATTATATTATGGAAAACTGACCTCCGATCAGCGTCTTATCAACCCTCTCGCAATAGATGAGGAGGTGCATTATCCTGTCTTTTCTTGAAACTAAGGAAGAGACCGGACAGAGGTATTAGTCACGTGACCCGCACTGCGGAAAGAAACAGCAGAGAGTACAACCGGGAAAGGTTCAGAAAATGAGCAGTCCCGAATTAAAAGCAATCGAAGATGTAGGGTTCGCTTCCAAAGATTCTCGGAGGAGATTCTTATTTAAATCTGAATTTAGTAGCGTGTATTGAGATCCTGTAAATGAAAATCAGGTTGGCGGAGATCATATTTGCTGAATATTGTTTTTTTTTTGGAGGACGATAGAGGAAGTGGATAGACCTTGAGAATCATAATTAAATAGTGAAATTAAAGGAATGGGGAAATGCAAGGGATGGAGACTCTTGTGAAGGTAATCTGTGGGGAGATTTCTGCGAAGTGAGCAGATGATAGGGAGCTGCGTTGCTCACGAGAGGCTGTTATTGACGTTTTGAACAGGATTTCATGGAAAGGTGGAAGAGAGGCTATGAAATCATGGCCCAGCGATTCTCTGTTCGGGATAAGCAGGTCTCGCTGCATAGCAATTGTATGACACTGGCAGACAAGCAGAATAGTCATGGTACGGATATCAAGAAGCCTATGGAGAGATAATCAAGAAGGTTCAAGAGTAGCGAAGCTAAGTGTAAGTTTGATAGGAGTCAAATGGTAGTTGGAAAGACTTTGAATCCTTGAGGGCCTGTCCAATCAGCTAATAGATCAGAAAGAGCAATAACTTGGACGAAAATTCAGATGTTTGTGCAGATATTATAAGATGAATCAATTTCCAAAGCTTTCTGGTCATCCGTTCCTAGGCTTCTATAAACAAACGATATCCTCATCTCTGTTGTTGGCATTGCCTTGTCTTTTGACGAGTGGAGAAGGAGGGGGGCCCTGTTTCGGCCCCTCTACTGTAATCGAGCCAATATGGAAAATAGGTGAAAGTTTCCAAGGATGTAGTCAACTACCAGAATCCTTTCGCGGTTCCTTCCAGCTCAGTTCCACGTGCGCTGTGAATCGGACTACCTGGTGTCTCTTCTCAAATTATATACCAAGTAAGCTTGAATACTTGTGTCAAACGCTTTTATTGACACCAGCAGCATTAGCGAGACTAGTGGGACTGCTAGCTTTGTTTGGGTCCACTTCCCTCCACCTCCCTTAGGTCTAGCGTTGTTTTCACTTCACACGCCTTTGAATGAAAGCTGAAGTTTTCGACGTTAAAAAATTTCTCGAGAGAAGAAAACGAAGACCTCGATAAAATTTGTGTGGTATCGTCGACGAAGACTTCGAACCTAGCGGTTATATCACAACTAATCTACGCAGGACCTGGTAAGCTCAATGCGAGTTTCAATTCTTAGATACAGAGGCCTGTTGTAAGCTACATAGCTTGTATCTCCAGTAGCTAGTCTACCTGGGCTTACAGTACCCTAGGCTTCGCGCGCCAGATCTTCAATTTCTTCGAAATGTTTCCCGATACGAGTTCTGCCTTGTCTCGGCCTCCAGTCCAGGATGACGATGCGCAATTCACTCCCTTTCCGCGACTGCCACCCGAGCTCAGGCTCATGGTTTGGAAAGCAGCTCTTCCAGGTCCTCGAGTGATTACCATACTACCTCGAGCCCTCGCTCATCCTGTTAAGACGTATGAGCACCCATTACCTCGTTCTCCTCTCGTCCATTTGCAAGTCAGTACACGCCCAGGCGTCCGCGAAATTCTTGTACCAGGACAAACTCCAGGAGTCGCTCGGTCGAATGCTGTATCTCCAGTCTTGCTTTTCGTCAATGGTGAATCACGCAAGGTTGCTCTAGCACGATACAAGATCGCCTTCAAAACCCAGATTTCGAGCCCTATCTACTTCAACTTCGCGCATGATATTATCTACCTTCCAAATATTGAACTCGTCCAACACTTCACGGATCCCGAGTATTGGCGCACCATTGGTTCCCAAAGCTCCCAACTGAAGCACCTCATCATCGGCGTCAGGTGGCTTTGGGAGTATATTCAGCAGTGTGCGGAGTCTATCAAGGGAACAAATAGCTTGGACACTTTGATTCTAACAGTCGATGATATTGAGCCTCATTATGATGGGTTTTACTTCACGGCCAAGGATAAAGTTTATCACTTTCTGTCTGATTGGAGGATTACACATCGACACAGGGTCTTTCAGGGAAGCTTAGTCGAACCAAAAGTCATCAGGCTTATTGGACTGGCCGAGACAAGATTGCTTGCTGCACGCAGTAACACTGGTATGCTTGACTTAACCCTTGACTTCTGCAGGTTCAGCGCTTACAGAAACCAGGATATTGACAACCTGCGAATAACATACTGTCTTTGGACTGTAACCGATCTCGACTCGAAAGTGGTTGGGTCTGGTCGAAAATACTCTGGCATTTGTAATCTAGAGTCAGCTAGGGAATGGTGCAATGATGGTTGTTATCGCCCTTGCAGATCAAGCTTGGATGCCAAAAGGCGATGTCGTCGTTCGGGGAGCTGAGATGGCAGACTATGCCAGATCTTGTAGCCTCGAGCTTATGATATAAGCTATAGTGATTCTTCGGTTTAGCGTGATTCTTCAGTAAATAACGCCGGTACACCGCCTTTTAATATGAACCCTACTAAATATTAATATACTATAATTATCAGAACTAGAAACTACTAAAGCTTTATAATTACTATATCGATTTGCCTCTAAACTATATCTTTTTAAAGCTCTTAATCTATAGAGTATATATTAAGTCTGCTATAATATCAATATTATAGCTCCTAATCTGCTAGTATAGAAAACATACTAAATCGATCAAGTACTACGTATAGGAGAGAATCTTAACTTACACGCTTTAGTAAGAGAGTATAGAATAATATATAAGATAATTTACTAGCGTAATCGTCGAATCCAATAAGATAAGGCTCTAAATCGACGCCGAAGAGGTCCTTAGCTAGTAATAACTAATAATATAGAGCTATATATTATAGCTCTATTAGAGAGAGATCCAGATCTATACTTAGATAAGATTACTATCTACCTTTACGAAGCTTACGATATCGATATATCGATTAACTAAGTCTCTAAAGCTCTTAAACGAATTAAATATACTAAGAAAGTACTCTTAGTATCTGCGGCCTAACGAAATAATAAATTAATCGCTACTTAGAGGCATAAGATAGTATTCTGGAATTCTTATTACCTTTACTTTATCGATAAATCTCCTTATAACGAACGTATAGCAGAAAGAAGAAGAGGTTAAGCTCTAAGAGGAGCTCTAGTAGAGGTATTAAGGGTTCTAAAAAGGTCGATAAGGTAGTTAATATTACTAGTATACTCTATAAGAGGGTATTATTAGCCTTTAATCTTCTAAGGCTCTATTACTATAGAGATCTTTACTAAATAGCTTAAAAAGAGTATCTTACCGGAATATATTAAGCTTAGAATCAGAGTTATTATTATAGATAACGCCTTTATCTATAGAGCTCCTAAAGTCGCTATCTTATATACTACTTTTAGTCTTTAGCTTAAATATCTCTTACTATATTACCCCTTTTTCAACCTAATTAAGAAGAGTTTCGCAGATCTAAAAGTATAGATTAGAAGAAATTAGAAGTAGAAATAGTATACTTAGGAGGAGTTTAAAAGCTTCTTTATACTAGCTATATATATAGTTAGAATTAGAGCTAAAGCTTAACGTAGAGTAAGGGTATATTTTCGCTATTATAAGTACTAAGGTCTTAAAGAAGAAGAAGAAGAAGAAGAAAGTATATAAATAGCTATAATTACTAGAAATTTGCTTTCTACTTCTCCTTCTCCTTCTCCTTCTTCTCCTCCTCCTTCTTCTCTTCTATAGTTTATTATACTTCTTACTAATTATACTACTTCTTAAATACCTTCAAATTCATCTTTATAACCTTTAAGACTCTAGCTTTAATTCTAAGCTTTATTCCCTCTCTAATCGTTATCTCTAATATTATAGCTATATTATACTCTTACTCTATAAATATCTTAATAGCGAAGTCGAATTACGAAGCTATAGAAGCTTTATGTCACGAACCAGCATAGTTCTTAGTACTAAAACCGTCCTAGCACCAGAATACTGATAGTACTACCTAGTAGTGTGTACTAAACGAGTTTAGTACTAGAAAAGAGTTAGTACTATTAGAAGAAAGGCACTAATACGGTTATAGTACAAACTAGCGAGTAGTACTATACGCTTACCTGTATTATAGTAATAATTATATTATAGCTATAAGTGATCTAGGATCACGTGATATACTAGACTACTAGACAGGTCGCGAGAGCTTACGCGCTCTGTAAGATAGTCTTATATAGCTAGTATAAGGGAACGAAAGTTCTATATAAGACTAGCACTTCTGCTATTAGATAGGAGCTTTATATTTAAATTCATATAGTAATTAATACCTACTTATAATATCTTAATTCTAATTAAGAACTGAACTTCTTATTACTTTACTTTATAGCTAATACTAACTGACGAGCTTATATATCGTATACTAGTTAGAACTAGGAACGTTATACTTTAAGTATCTCACTTGAAGTATCGTTAGTAAGAACGAAATAGCCCCTAAAGAAAGATCAGTTATAAGAGAAGGATCCTAAGTTAGTAAGATAGAGAAGACTAATAAAGTCACTCTATCCTAAGTTAACTTACCTAATACTTATCATAGAAACTATAATAACTTAAGTTAATTTATCCTTTAGTACTAAATATACCTCGCCTTTAACAGAGACAAGTTCGAAGCAGATTCTCTTAAAGTACTATAGATTACTTCGTTCCTCTATAATACTATAGCTTACTAGATCGAACCGGCTTTAAGTAATTACTTAGTTAATCGACATCTAACCGGGGCCTATTCTACTGCTATAATTAAAAAGAGTCGAGTTATCTTTCGAACTATTATAAGCTTTACTATAGCTATTAAAGGAGTCTTTAGAGACTCTAATAAGAAAGAATAAGCTAAGAAGTACTTACTTGGAATTCGATAGCGAGGATCTATTTACGAATATACTATCGAGTTCTACTACTACTTTATATAGTTAAACTAGACAGATAGTAGATTAAGAGCCTAATATTACTAGGGCTTTAAGAACTATATTAAGGATAAGCTTTCTAGGACTAATAAACTAGATAACTTAGAAAACCTAATCAAATCGTCTACTACTATTAATAAACGAATCTAGGAATAAGCGAAGGAAAAAGGAAGATATTTTATATCTACTTACTTCTAGAAACCTTAATTTCTATAATAATATAGTAAATATCAGGGAAATTTCTAACCTTACCCGAATAATAAATATAACTATTATAATCCGATAGAAATAAATAAAGTAGAAAGAAGATCTAAAAGCTAAGCTAAGAAAGATAAACGTCGAGAGAAGGGCTTATACTATATATATAATAAGCTAGGATACCTCGCACGTGATTATTCTTAGAAGAAGAAGTAGAAAAGAAAACCCTAGAATAAACCTAAGAGAGAATTCGGACTAGCAGAAAGGAAGCCAGATTACTAAGAAGCTTCTAGCGCAGAATAGAGTTCATAGGACTTTATAGCTTATAAATCTAGCGAAGAATTCGAAGAGAACTTAATTAAGCTTCTAGATAAAGACTAAGAAAGCTAGAGTATTATAAATAAGAGAAACTATCTATATAATAATCTCCTATATAATAACGAAAACTAGACTCTTCGAAATCATAATAATAGAAGAAGAATATAAGCTTATAATAGAACTAAGTCCGATTTTATAGAATATTACCGAACTTATAATATACTTAACCCAGGTATAGACTATATTATAGCCTATTATAATACTATTATTATTATATTCTAAGTTAATACTAGAGATATTAAGGAATAACTAGATCGTTATATAACTAACCTCGAAGGAGAACCTGAACTAAAAAAATTCGAATAATTAGATCAGTTCCTTCGAATTAAAGATACTTAGGCTATTATTAAGGAAACAAGAGAGGAATATTATTAGTAGAGGAGATAATACTTATTAGAACTAGTAACTTATTAGAAAGTAATACTAGATCTTATCTAAGGATAAGCTAATCTCTATTACTATATACCCTATACTCTAATTACTTACGAACTCGGCCTTAGGACTTAGTTAGATAAAACGATAGGAAAAATCATTAAAGAAGCACGTGATTACTCCCTAATAGAACTATTATACCTAGAGCTTACTACTACTAGAGAGTTCGATTAGTTAATCTTACTAGTTATAATAGATAATATTAAAATAAAAGCCCTTATTAATTCAGGAGCTATAGGATACTTTATAAACTTAGCTTTTATTAAGAAATAGAATATTCCTATTACTATTAACTTAAAACTATATCGCTTTACTTTATTAGATAGAAAAGGCGCTAGATCAGACGGATAAGTCCGTAGAAAGATAAGAAGAATAAAGATAGTCGTTAATAGATACGAAGAAACACTTTACTTCGATATTATACTTATTAGATAATACGATATCGTATTAGGAATATTATAGCTATATAACTATAATCCTAGTGTAAACTAGATAACTAAAAGAGTTATGTTTAATAACTATAAATATAAACGTAATTAACTAGCTAGTAATCGAGAGGCTAGCGCTACCTCCTTAATAATAATACTAATAGACTCTAGCTAGTTAAGTCAGGTTCTTAGTTAGATAGAACCTAGGAATTATCTTAGTTAGATAGATAATATTCGGGAATAGCTACCCGAACTATATAAAAAGTTCTCGAAATTATTCGAGGATCCGCAGGATATAAGAGCTCTACCTAAGTATAAACCCTAGGATTATAAGATAAACTCTAAGGATAGATTTATACTTATTATAGAGAAACTTTACTATTATAACTATAATA
>FJUX01000042.1:264307-295377 GCA_900074905.1 Rhynchosporium agropyri | reverse complement strand
TCGATTAGCTCGATAGTCAGAGGAACTCGCCTCTTTTAACCTAGTTATTAAGTATATATAGGGAAAAGATAATATATAAGCAGATACTCTAAGCAGATTACTAGGTTATAAGGATAATAAGGTCTATAATAAGACCGCTTTACTTAAATAGCTAGATAATAGAGATATAGTTACTAACGTCCGAGAAGCTACTATAATTAAGTAAGAAATCAAAGGACCTTAGTACGATACCTTAAAGGAGGCCTAGAAGAAGAATAGAATATCCCTAGATAAGACTAAGAAACCTATTATAAGGAATATAATTAAGAATAGTATTATATAAGTTAATAGGAAAGTTTAGCTTCCGCTAAGCTTAGTAGAAGTATACGTTAAAGAATAACACGAGCTTCCCGCGTATAGATACTAAGGGATACGAAGAATATATCTAAGGATTTTAAGAAACTACTAGTTAGAAGAGCTCCGCTAAGTAGTTAAAGAAGTACTAGCTAATTATAATTCCTATATTAGGAATAAGTCTTCCTGATATATACCTTATAAGCAGATAATTATAGTACTAATACTACTAATATCTTAGAAATTAATATTATAGGACTTCATAGGGCTATTACCGCTATCGAAGGACCCGGTTATAGGAGTTAGCTATAATATAATACTTGTTATTATAGAAAGACTTACTAAGTATATAATCTTAGTACTAGTCTTATCTACTCTTATAGCTAAATACTTAATATAAGTATACCTTAAGGAAGTAGTCTCTAAGTATAAAGTACCTAAAGAAATCGTATCAGATCGAGATAAGTTATTTATATTAAAGTTTTAGAATACTTTAATAGGGTTCCTAGGGACTAAATAGAAACTATTAATAGCTTTCTATCCTTAGACTAATAGAGGAAATAAAAGAATAAACTAAGTAGTTAAAGTATATTTACGCTACTATATTAACTATTAATAAAATAATTAAGTAGAACTACTACTACTTATAAAGTTCGTATATAATAGCTCGACTACGGAAATAATAAAAGTTATACTATTCTTCGCAAATTATAGTTATAAACCTATCGCCTATAGAGAGCTTAATATTACTATTAAGGATAATAATATAGCTCGTATCTAGGTCCGGAATATCTAGGGCCTCTATAAGAAACTCGTAAAGGAACTCTAGTTTATAATAGAGAAGAATATGTATTACTATAATAAGAATAGTAATTAAGAGCTAACGCTATAGGAAGGAGATAGAGTTTACTTTCTATAGAAAAATATTAATATATAAAGACTAAGTAATAAGCTAGATTATAAGAAACTTAGACTATTTAAAATTAAACGAGTTAAAGAACTTTTAAATTATAAACTCTAGCTACTAACTATAATAAAGAAAATATTCCTAATATTCTATATATCCTTATTAGAAAAAGTACTACTAAGAGTACTACTAGCCCCGAAGATATACGCTGAACTAGTTAACTTACTTGTAGAATACGATATAGAGGAACTACTAGACTATTAGTATAAATAAGGTATTATCAGATACTTAGTGAAATAGAAGAACTACTTATATTCGGAAAATATATAAGAACTTAAGTTAAGCTTTTACTACTTAGTATTACTAGCTAATTTCTATCGATAAAACCTAGATCTACTTAGAGCAGGTCTATAGGGTTAAAAGGAAAGTCGACTGTCAGGTCGAATAAGGGGTCGATAGGGACGTCGGAACTAGAGGGTTCCGCGCCCGCTAGCTTAGCGTCTTTAAGCGCCCTCTCTCTTTCCTATTTCTCTTTTTCTTCTTTCTCTAGAGCTTTAAGAGTATCGAGCTTAGCTATCGAGTTCAAACTAGTAGTAATTATCTTTTGCTACTTTTCGTATAAGAAACGTTTCTATTTCTTTAACCTTATAATTCGCGCGTAGAACTCGGCTATAGCTAAGTCTTCCTTATCCTCTAATTTTTCGATTTAAGAATCCAGACTTTCCTATTCGGAAGCCGTAAGTATCTAGTTCCTTATACGAATATCGCAGGATTTATTCAGTTAAGCGTAATAACTATATCTAGTTAGTTTAGGATCGCGAGGCGATATATACTCTTTATATTCCGCCTTTTCATATCTAGTATATAATACTATAATTTTATTACTTAGTTCTATTTATCTTCCGAGTGCAATATAATCAACTCGTTTAGTTAAGCGTTCAGGGGGCATAATAAAAGAAGAAGATAGCTATAGGTAGTCGTCGATATTTCCTTAGGCGTACTTAAGCGTAGGGACACGCTARGATAGAAGGRGGATAGTATCAYRAACTAGYATAGTTCTTAGTACTAAAACCGTCCTAGCACTAGAATACTAATAGTACTACTTAGTAGTATATATCAGACGAGTTTAGCACTAGAAAAGAGTTAGTACTATTAGAAGAAAGGCACTAATATAGTTATAGTATAAACTAGCGAGTAGTACTATACGCCTACCTATATTATAGTAATAATTATATTATAGCTATAAGTGATCCAGGATCACGTGATATACTAGACTACTAGACAGGTCGCGAGAGCTTACGCGCTCTGCAAGATAGTCTTACATAGCTAGTATAAGAGAACGAAAGTTCTATATAAGACTAGCACTTCTGCTATTAGATAGGAGCTTCGTGCTCAAATTCATATAGTAATTAACACCTGCTTATAACGTCTTAATTCTAATTAAGAACCGAACTTCTTATTACTTTACTTCATAGCTAATACTAACCGACGAGCCTGTATACCGCGTACCAGTCAGAACCAGGAACGTTACACTTTAAGGGATAGTAAGAGCTTATAAAGAAACGTTTTTAGCGCAAATAATACCTCCTTAGAATTACTACTACTACGCAGTAGGCTCGACTCTCGCAGATCTGCTATCGATAGAAACTCACTCCTAGCTCTCTTCTATAGTCGATTTAGAGGTAATTAAAGTTTAGGCAGTTAATATTCATAGTCTAGAGGAGATATATTAAGTTAAGAGTATATCGGAGGTTAGAAATAGCCCTATAGGCTAGGAGTATAAAGAGACTATACTAGAGGAGACTAAAGAGGTTATATTATAGGGTACTAATATAAGAAGCTATTTAGAGGCTAATAAAGCGTCTACAGAGGGTATTAGGCTCCTGTTCGATATTCCGGTAATAAAGATAAATCATAATAAGACTCTTTCTTCTTCTTCTTTCTCCCTCTTCTCTCTTTTACTTCTTCTGCCTCTCGACGCATAGTAAGCTCTCTTAATAAGTCTCCTCTATAAAGTATAAAAGGCTTATTAATTATAATAACTCCTTCTTTAATATTATAGCCCTAGTAAGTTAAATTAGCTCCTAAAAAGTAATAGTACTTATTATTATTTACTTAGTAAAAGCAAGTAGTTAAACTATAAGAGCTAACTTTATAAGCCTATAGTACTTAAATTAAGGTTAAGAGCTCCTTAAAGGTTCCTTTTTCGGCTTAATAGCTTAGTTTCTTCTCCTCTATTAACTATACTATCGCTATACGAGGTTTCTTAAGCTTTAGTACCTCCTCTCTCTCCTCTCTTAGATCTATATATATACGCTTTAGAATAGTAATAATTAAAGGCTTTACTAGTACTAGATCTTTCTATAGAAGTCGAATTATACTCTAAGGAGTTAAGATAATACTAAAGCAAATCTGGAGTCTAAGTATCTTCTTCTTACCTTTAGCTCCCTAGTTTAAAACTCGTTTAATAATATAGTCGAAATCAGCTAAATTACTAATATCTACTTTAGTCAGATTACTATTAGCTCTATACGTAGCGTACTAGTAAGTATAATCTCTTCTTAAGCTAGAAATACCCCTTAAATTAATAGTATTATCTGCTACCTCTCTAGTAGTCTCCTTAATCGATTAGTAGGTATATCCCTCTTCTCCTAGCTTATTTGAAATACTACTAATTATACTACTAATACGCTCGCTATCTAGGTAGCATCGAATTTCCAACTCTATAGCTTATATAATAATCTGCGGAGGCGAAGAAGAGAGTATAATCGGTTCAGGTGGAGGTAGAGGCGTCGATTGGCTTACTATAGCTAGTGCTAGTACTATAGCTAGTACTAGTACTAGTACTAGTACTATAGCTAGTACTATAGCTGCAACTGAGTCTATAGTARGCTCAGTAGACTTAGTTGCAGTACTCTTAGTATTGATTTTCAGGGTTATTTTAGCTAGTTATACTAGCGCAGAAGGTAGTCGAGTACGTAGTTTAGTCGATTTATATCCTTTTAGAGCTTTTATACTAATCTTAGAAGCAGATTTAGAAGGTATAGCTATAGACTAAATATATACTCTATAGATTAAGAGCTTCAAAAAGACATAGTTTAGAGGCAAATCGGTATAGTAATTATAGAGCTTTAGTAGTTTCTAGTTCTGATAATTATAGTATATTAATATTTAGTAGGGTTCATACTAAAAGGCGGTGTACCAGCGTTATTTACTGAAGAATCACGCTAAACCGAAGAATCACTATATGAATCCTTTTATTCAAGTCTCCCACCAAACTTTTGAGACCGTGATCTGAATTGAAGGTTAGTATTAACCGGCGCAAAATCGAGGCACTTGGCTTCAGCGAACTTAGACACTTAGACTCGCAGCCCGAGGCCAGGCGAATGCTGGGACCAACGACGCAGGAGAGGGTTGATCAGTGGAGGCAGTTGGTAGTACCGGCGTCCATATCAAGGCACTTTTAGAGAGTTTCTTCAAGCATGTGCCCGAGACTGTGGTGCTGAGCAGTGAGCAGTGAGCAGTCTTGCTGAAAGGTGTAAAGAGGTTTTTCTGCAGCCATTGATCCAACTATCTTGATCTACAGATACGTAAAGCACATCAATTCTGCATATTTATCCGATGTTTCCTTGCTTGAATTTAAGCTACTCTAGGTATACTCATTGTTTTTCTCGCAATCTTTCCCGAATTTTCGCTGCACAATGGCCCGATCCAGCCCACAGAACCGGGTTCCAGGGTGCACGTGAAAAGCTTCCAACACCCAGGTACTTAGAAAAAGAACTAATTTGGAGGAATAAAAATCTAATCAAGTATCTGAGGTGTAGCCTGTCTGCCTCGCAGCGTCAACTGTGCAATTGATAGTATTAACTGAGCCCTCGAAATACACTGCCGGCAAGCTTCACTACAAGAAATTTAATTCGCCTTCATGCTTCCAAAAAACCCTTCGAAAGTAATTTGGGGGAACTGAGAACCGAGAGAAGCACCTAAAGTATATCCAGTCATTTTAACTCCTCCCTGAAGAGCTACTTGTACGGCTAGATGCACCGGCCCACTAAGCTGACCATACATGTTATCGAAAAGCCTGTCTGTCAGGATCGCAACGCGCCTCAGTCTGAGACTTCCACTAGAACAATCAGGAGAGCTCTGGGAGGCAATATATCGAACAAGGTACCTAAGTTGTGGCCTGCCAGTCTGTTTCCCCCCAGCAGCGTCAGCCGTAAGCTGTGCAAAGGAAGAGGGTGACGAATATTACTAAGCTACCTTTTGGTCTAGTCTCTTGGAGAATCCATAGAGCCTTTGTTCTTTTCATTTTTTTGGTTTAATAGCTGCTTATGAAGGCTCTCTCGTCGTAAGATGCTTGAATATTACGATACCCAGAGAGGCTAGCTCGGTTCGTTTGGTGCGGCCAAGAACTGGACAGGATCCTCGTATCAGCTTAGAAGGCAATGCTAATGCCACAAGAAAACAACGAGACACCGCTAAGTAGGTAATCCAATGCGATGTATATATTTGATGACTTTGCCATGGTGATGATCTATTTTATTCCCTCCATCGCCTCGCCTAAGGCGGATTTGTTGCGGCCCCAATTGCCCTTTCTCACCGCCTTCGTCCTTACCAAGGTACCTACGCCGCGTCAATAGAAATGGCTGGTCATGTCGAATATCTAAATCGACATGACACCCACAGTTTACTCGACCGCGTAATGCGAGAAATCAAATCGCATTGATGACTCACTCTTGCTCCGCGATAGTTTTAAGGTCACTCTAGATGTTAAAGAAGTCCTCAATAACTAATCGGGTGTTGAGAACTCACTCACTGGGTGCACTGTGGTCGGCACTCTCACGTGCCTCGATGATCATCATATGAGTCTACGCCGCATACCTACTTACTACCCCAGCGAGCTAGAGTTTCTGAATCACTGAGACAAAACTCACGTTCTGAAGCCATGCCACGTCGTCCTCATCAGAAGTCACGCAATGGATGTCTTGGATGCAAGAAACGGCATGTCAAGGTTTGTTATTCTTTTATAGTCGCCTGTCCACACAATTCTGATCCTACTCGTTGCGAAAGAGCGCTCACAACGCTCTACAGTGTAACGAAGGTCGGCCCGAGTGTCGGAACTGCTTAAACACAGCATCGATCTGTATTTATCGAAATGCTGCACCAGCTTCTGGACCTCAGTCGCCGGCTGTCCATACGAATTCATCGATGTCGTTGCCATCACCAGCAGCCACAAATCCAGCGATTGCCTCTTCGTACTGGTCTCCAGCTTCAGAGCAGCCATCCATGGGTCAAGGGGTCGTCAATATGCTTCATCTAGAGCTGTTACACCACGCAAAATCAGTCGGGGATTCTGTTGATTGCTTCGGAATCAGTAGGGAAGAGTGTCGAAGCGTCTTAGAGGAAGTTGTTCAGCATGGTTTCAAGGCCCCGTATCTTATGCACGAGTTCTTGTCGCTAGCAGCAACTCATCTAAGCATTCTACGACCACGCCAAAGTACTTTCTTCCGGAATCAAGCAACAGAGTTGCAGACTTCAGCTTTGTCAATGTTCAACGCCGAGATTCAGGGTAAAAATGGCGGGGACTTGTCCTCAGACTACTTTTCAAGATTCGTTTTCTCGTCCATATTAGGGGCGCAAATGCTTTACGATACCATCGCCTACCGAGATGGCGATTTTACAAACTTCGTCAATGATTTTGTTCACTACTTACGCGTCACAAAGGGTGTAACGATCAACATACAAGGATGCTGGGAGCAGCTCCACGAAACATCATTGAGGCCTTTTCTAGAAGCAGGTAATAGAGCACTTGCCGGAGGTACCGAGTCAATCTCACCTGAGTGCGAAAGGTTATCAACACTCCTCGACTCGGCCGACCTCGGCCCATCATCAAAAAAGGCTTATCAGGCAGCTCTCGAGTTTTTGCAGGCAGCATATCACGCGGATCGTCTGGCTGTCGAGGTTGATCAAGATCAGAGTTCAAGCGTGCTCTATGGTGCAAGGACAGGAGTGTACGCCTGGTCGATACTGGTGCCAGTAGAATACTCAGAGCTTCTTCTACAACGACGCCCTGAAGCTTTGGCAATTCTTGCGCATTACGCCATCTTACTGCATCGGTATCGTAAATCATGGTTAACAGGAGATGGAGGTCGATATATGATTGAAGCAATCACCAATTTCCTAGGCCCGTATTGGGAACCATGGTTGGCTACGCCTAATGAGGAGTTAAGAAACGATCCATAGCCTTTGCACTTTCACGTCCAAGATTTCTGTGCCTTCGTCATACTTTGGAGATCGAAAAACCACTGTAAAATATCAGGCTTCTCAGATTCCTCAAAAATTGGAAACCTAGCAAAGTTGGATCAAGCTGTCAAGGTTGTGCCCTGCATGATGTCACGTGAGCTGTTAAACACAGAATTAATGCTCTAAGATCGTCCTATAATCTCTCTTACGGATATCTGCAGTATTGACGACTTCCTCAAATTTCATAGCTTATAACGAATGAAGATCATGTCGATTCGCACGTGCTCCAGGATAGCATCATGTGACTGATATCACCGAACTTGGCCAGGGCCCTTGCTGGCTTTGAGTGCGCTTAGTCAGTACGAGTAAGTACCCCTGCTAGAAAGTAGCACACCGTGATTAGCATAAGCGTTTACCTTCGCTCAAATTTTCATTCCTGTTGAATCTAGATAACTACGATCGTAGAACCAATTGCTGTTTCAGGAATACGAGGTGCATGCTCGCTTTGGGATACGGAACAAGCCCCACAGCTTAGACTGGGCAAATGTCGCGTCAATTCCGACGACGCGCGTAAACCTTACTAACCAAATATAAATAAAACCGTGCTCTACCCACGTTCGGAATACGAAGTCGATACCATGGATACTGGCAACTTTTCTGTCTTCACAGTGGGCGAGAAACCAATCACTCCGAATTTCGATGACAGCGGGAATCCTGTTCGGAAGAGACAACAACATAGGAAAAGTAGAAATGGGTGCGGGAATTGCAAACATCGAAGAGTAAAGGTACGATCTCTGCCAGGCATCCATATCAAATAGTCGAAGAATAGATCTGACGAAACAACAGTGCGATGAAAGTTTACCGTCTTGTCAGAATTGCACCAGACGGAATCTGAAATGCAATCCAGCTCTAGTTCTCAACCGAAGTGGCAACAGTGAGAAACCCCTTGCAGCTCAGCCAGAGCCACCAAAACAACATGTACCGGTTAAATCACCGGAGCCACTGCCTAGCCTTTCAACCGTGCTTGAGCAGTCAATAGCCATTGATTTTGAGTCCGATGAAAATTGGAGTTCAGATGACAAGTCACTATTCCGGCATTTCCGGGACTTCACCTCGCACACACTAGCCATGCATACTGATTTGTGGTGCACATTCATGCTGTCTTCTGCATTAAACGTGAGTTTTAGATATCCTTGCACTAAAGGCGATGGCTAAGCTTTCCGCAGAACGATTATTTAAAGAGCGCAGTACTTCTACTATCATCGGCCCACATTAATAGCTCTTTGCCGGAACATCATCCAACTCGACGACCAGTCTTTGGTTATTTTGCGGATGCAATCTTTGGTCTACGCAAAGCTCTGTCTGACAAGATAACCGCTCAGAGCTTTGATTCGATTGTTGGCTGCTCATTTCTTCTGCTTCATTACTCCTGGGCAGCGGACAATCCCGAACCGGATATCTTCCATCACTTCCGAGAAGTAGTCGGAATTATCAACGGTATCAAAAACTGTGTAGTTGAAGGACAAGATCTGCTCCAAGAATCTGCTCTTTACGAAGTATTTCGACATCGTCCTGGTGTAAAGCTTGAGAAGTTCATCGAAGACTCACCACGAAAGCTGAAGAAGACCTCTGTCCTGTTTGATCACTCTGTACTATGTGGACTGGGGACGAATAATGCAACGGGAGCTTCATCAGACAATATGCATGCCATTCAGAAACTTACGATCGTCTTACAAGGGATCGAACTGAGCCAGTCCGACATCAAGAATTCTGGCGTTTTTCATGATGTCGTCCGTTACTTATTCACGTGGCCATTGCAATGTACGCCGGGTTTCATGGAGCAAATCGAGAATCAGGAACCTGTGTCTATGTTGGCTTTACTCTACTATTATGCAGCTGCCTCGAATGTTGGATCTAGGCGGGTATGGTGGATGCAAGATCGTGCACGGACCATATACTCAACGTTGCGGGCTAGGCTGGAAGGGCGCTGTGGTGAGTGTACCGATCCTGCAATCGCTTTGGCAGAAGGAAGGTTATGACATTGGCTCGCCAGGTGGGATGGAATATAATTCTCAAAATATATCTCTGTCGTACCATTTCCTGTCGACCACGAGTCCGACATTTCCAAGACCGATTTTTGTTCGTGCTACAACTCTATTGAAGAATCAAGTTTTCACCGCTGGGTGCGTTCAGCTTTGGGCCTGTGGCTGTCTGACTTCAGCCTTCGTATCATTTGTTTCACATCAGATCATGGCCCCGATAGTTCTCCACTCAACGAGGCAGAGAAATTTCGGCGAGAGGACTTCGACGAGACTTCACCGCACTGCTCTCGAACTCTGGAAACCTTGATGGAGAAGCTCAGAGCACTTATCTTCGCTAGCAAAATTCAAGATACAGAACCTCCCTCAAGAATTTATACATGGAGCTTTATCCACGTCTAGATCCTTCATTCGACCCCGTGTGTAGCACGTAAAGACAACCTCGAAGCTGAGTGTGGCCGAGTGGTTCAGATGCGGGCTAGTTGGATGTACTATGCCAATATTCAATTGACGCCTTGTTGTGCTTTGCAAGCATTGATAGGATCGAGACCTGCTTTGGCACTTCCAAGAGACTTGGCAACACCAAGGATTTTCAGCCCTCGCTTCAGCCCCAGCATCACTGTGGGTGAGCATATTTTGGGATCTCAAATTTCTTACTTTGAGTCTGTTAAGACTTTATTTATTATATCGCACGTACGACTGTATTTCAAGATTCAATTTGATGTTTGGGGGCACTGAGCATTTCAAATTAGCTCAAAACGAGGAAAGTTCGGAAAATTCTTATATAGAGTATCATGATGCATGGAAATGTCACTCCGGACGATCCACCGCCAGGAAATCCTTCTTCCATGCCAGGTTGGAACTCGCAGTGGAGTCTGGAGCATCAGCAATTGTAAGCCCAAAAATTGTCTAGCTGCAGCCTGCGAAACATTTGAATAGTAGACTTACCTTAGTAGTTACTATATCAATACAATTACCGGAGAGAGAAGATGGTTCGTAACTTTCCGCCCTCAAAATTTCAGCATTCTCGGATCAGGACCCTTCAAGATCCTTATAATCCTGATCCCAATTCCCAGATATCGTATGTTTGCTATGCTGAAGCTTTGATTAGGTACCTGCCGATAGAACCGATACCTACGCCCTCACCGAGCTTCCAGCCAAAGCCAGAAAAGGCAACCCCGACCCAAAAGATTCAAAGAAAGGCTGTCGGCGCCCAGTCCATTCGTTCCAACGATGTATCTCCTGTAGCTGTTACACAAATTGTTCAGGCAAATAGTGGAACTGTTCGAGCTACGCACATTTGCTTTCCTACTTCTTCTGTCCAAGGACACTATCAAGCTCCTCAAGTTACAAAACCTGTCACACCTGCGCCTACAATCACTCGAAACCAATCTCCTCCAGTGACACAGACTCCGAAAAGCCCATATCGTCAACTTGACTTCAGTGGTCGTTTCGCAACTCTCTCCATAGAGCATAGTCAGGCTGCGCCGGCAAATGTTCCTGGATCATGGCCCAATCAAGCGCCGGCTTCTCAAACTGTACAATGTACGCAGCCTCTACCAAGCGTTGCGAAAGCTCCTATATCTCCCATGAATGATCAGCCAAATGCTCACAATTTCTCATCACTACCATCGACTACTCACTTTCGTCCCCCTCCACCCCTGACACAATATCAGTCGGCGCCCACGCCTCAACTTCCAGATCTGCCGGCACTCGGTAACGCGTTCGCACCATCCTATAATCGGCAAAATGTTGGCAGCTCTCCATTGAGTGCTCCACAACCAGTGGTTCAACGCGTCCCCTCGCCTCCACCACCAAGGAATTTAGTATCGCATCAAATGCAGCAGGCAGTGGGACAGTACTATGCTCCTCCAGTGATTTATTCTACACATTCGGCGAATGAAAATCACACTATACAGTATCCGATCGCTTCTCGATCCCATGTGATATACCAACAACAACAGCAACAAACCGCTTTTGCCCCCGATTCTTCGCAACAGCATCCTTCCGTACCGAGCGCTGTTGCACTCACCCAGAATCAGCAGTCGTATAGTGCTCCCCAAACACAATCATTGCAGAGGTATGAACCTCCTAAGCCAGGGAGCGTTCAACCAATGCCGTATAGTGGTCAACAACTATCGACATCTCCACAGCAGTACGCTACTTCATCTCAAAATCCTGCCACTGGCCAATATGCCTATTTACCACCCCTACCACCAGCTATACAATATAATCAACAGAATGTAACAGGAGCTATGCCGCATCAAGGACAGTCTATAGATCAGAAATCCTCTCTTCCAGGCCAACACGCGTCTCAATTCCAAGAAATTCCAACTCAATCAACACCGGTTTTTATGCAGGCTTCCTCGTTTCATCCGCCTCCTGAGAAGCCGTCTCAGCAACAGCAGAACTATGCTTCTGAGGTTCGAAATCATCAAATTGCTCCACAAGGAAGTACCTCAAGCAAAACAACGACCGCTCAGCAATGCAGTACCACAAGTCCAACAGCACTGCCTCTCAAGCACTACCCTACAGCTCCTGTCATAGCTCAAGGTCCTTATCAGCCTCCCCCACCACAAACACATGCATCAAACGCACTGCCACTCTATCGATACTCGTCCGCGCCAGAGGCTATCACTTATCATGAAAGAATGATAAACACCCAGTCAACCTATTCATCTCGTCCAGAGTTTGTGAGAAATCCCTATGCTCAACAAGTTGCACACGTAAATTCATTCTACGGTACTCCTCCACAAAGATTAGGCACGCAAAAACAACCTATGCCACAGCGTATACCAGTTCCACAAGGTCAAACCGGCTTTCAACAACAGCAACCCAATTTTCAGCCTTCAGAATCTACTTCAGCATATTCTCACCAAGGCCCACCTCACCCACAAGCCCAAATCCTGTCTCGGCCCCAGAAGCATTATCAAATCCCCAACCAAGCTCCCTACCAAACCCAAGCTCCATTTCAGACGCAATCCCCTCCTCTTCCTCCACCCCGCAAATCCTCCAGCATCAGTACCAGTGGAATGATGAATAAAATGGGCCGCCAATTCAGCGATTTCAGTAAAAGCGCAACGGAAAAAACGAAACGCTTCAGTGTTTCGCAGCCTGGTCTCAAGAAATGGGGAACCAGAGCTGCAGTCGGTATCGTGGCAGTTGGTGCTCTCGCCTTAGGTGTTGATGCTATGGGTGATGCTGCTGGGATGTTTGAGGGCGGGGGAGGGGGAGGGGGTTTTAGTGGAGGAGACTTTGGTGGTGGAGAAGAAGCGTTTGGTGGAGGCGGAGGGGGTGATATCGGAGGAGGAGGAGATTATGGGAGTGGTGGAGGAGAGGAGTTTGGAGGGGCTGGTGATGGTGATGGTGGTGATGGCGAAAGTGTTGCGGATGCTCAGACTGAGGTTGATGCCGATGCGGCGCAAATGGCAATGGAGCAGGCAGGGCGGGAAAATGCTTTAATGTTATTGGATCCAGTGGGCACAGAGTACGAGACTTTGTATGAGGCTCGAACTACAGCTGGCGTCAATGCTCTGATATAAAGAGTGGACGAGGAACGGGTCTGCACGTAATTATATGAGTGTCTTTTTGTCCTCAGATTTGGTAGCTCAAAAACTCGCGAAAGGCCGATATCGAGCTTCATTTGTCGGTCTTGAAGAATTTTTCTGGTTTTCCTGAGATATATAGTATGCACAAATATTTTGAAAGCCATGATCATTCAAAGATGTGTACGTTTGCTTTATTCTAGACATGCAATTCATCTCCTGCCTGAATTACCTTGGAATTGTTCTACGCTCATAATCCTTTGATCTCCTTCTTGATACTTGTGCTCTGGACCTGCTAGCTCGCTGCTGCCATAATTTTCCCCAGACTATTCGAAGTCCTCGGTGGCTTTCGAATTGATAACTTCGACGATAGAGAAGAACGCAGCCAATCTCTTCCCACCGAAGTGGTAGCGTCAGAGACTTTTCTATATGTAAAAGTTAAAATTCTCCTTCCTATGTCTCTGCGTCAGGCTTTGGTTCTGCTCAATGCTCCTGTTGTGACATTCCGTGCCAATATAGGTCCTGTGGTATTCCAAAACCCGTATGTGAAGTACAAGTTCAGAGGATTGTGTCCTTAGAATGGATACCTCTATTCATAGAATAGCAGAAGTGATTTTCTTATCATTTAACATATCCAATCCTCGCCGGCTGATATTATCTGTAAACCATGAGCCTCTAACAGCTTGTCGAGAGCCTAAAGCTCTAGGATTGTGTTTATTTATAAGGAGATAATACAAAAAATTACTATAGAGGATAATCATAGTTTGAGAGTATTAAAGGTGGAATTCTTTTAGATAATATCTCTTAAGATATATCTGATAGAAGTATTATCCTAACTCGATTATCGACTAGATGAATGCTAATCTTAAAGAGATTAATAAATATATAAATATATAAGCGCTACTATCAGGGTTATTCCTCGAGTTCTGCTATAACTTTCGAGCCGTGGACTGTTTAGAGTTATAATAAATGGGATGCTAGCTATACGTCTATAGCTAATAGTCGGTCTTCTGGGGAGTCGTCCGTCCCGATCTGCGATAGAATTCCAAATGAAGCTCTTAGTAGTGTTTAATACTCTGGAATATCCTCTATCTCGAATTCCGATAGACTTATAGTTGAATCCAAGCTCCAGAGGGAATCGAATGCGATTCCTATAAAAGTCCGAAGTGTAATCCCAGGTAAATTCTGATAGGCTTAATTTTCATTATATTCTGGAACAAGATCTCCCGTATCTTGGACTGACTCGGTCTCGAAGAAGTGATTGAAGTGCTTATCTCATTGATCAGTAGCGGTTGCTTCTTGGTCGGCTTGTTCGAGCTCTTCCTATTGCTCAAAATGCTCTTCGTGGTCGAGTTACCCTTCCTATTCGAAGTCCGTCTCTACATTCGGTTCGTCTTCTTGCTCGACTGCCTCCAATGCATTGGTTTCATCTTCCTTCTGTTGGTGGCGTAAACACATATACCAATCCATGTTATCGTCATATTCTACCAAATCCTCGTCACCTTCGTCATCGGTATCCTCATCCTCACTCTCCCCATCCTCACTTCCTTCTTCGTCGGATTCATCGTGGGCGATTCGCTCGTCTTCTTCGCCTCGGCATTTTCCTTTCTGCTCGTTATCGCAATCACAATACACAAAGGCCTGTCAAATTTCAGCAAGATCTCTCCGACCATACAAGAATTCTTACTTACGCTCACATTCTCTTGGAACATGGAATTGAGTCTACAATGGGATACCAAATGAACGTTCTGTGGAATAGATGTCCCTGGCATACTTGTACTTGGCTTCAAGATCTTTGAAAGGCGGGGTAGAATAATTCTGCCCCAGCCCTTTCCAATATCTCCATAGCTCGGAGCCTCCAAGATCAAGTCATTGAGACCCTTATAATTGCGGACAACGGTCCTGAGAGTTTTTACATAGTTTCCGCGCATCGAATAGCTGTGTTTGCAGTATGCGGTAGGTCTACCTATGATGAGACGCTGTAGAGACTGGGAGGTATCACTTGTCTTGGTCGGTCCCCAGTGGAGCTCTGGGCGTGGATTATCCAAGGCCTCAACGGCCGATATATCGTAGTAATGGATGTAGTCGACTGCAAAATTGAAGTATATAGGCTTCTTCAATCGACCTTCAAAGGCGAGGCTGTAGAAAGTTGAGGCGTATTCGCGGAACTCCTTGTTGATGTGTAGTAAAATGGGAATTTCCACGTCACAGTGTTTAACCATCGCGTATGGTATCCTGTAACTTGACTTGGATACTCTTGGTCCCTTTGCTTTTACAAACTTATTTTCCCGATAAACAGTGATAACTCGCGGGAAGTGTATGAAGGCGTCGAGAATCAAAAGGCGAAGTTCGACTGGGAGTTTCGCGAAGCCGTGGAACGTGCGCTCTTCATCGTGCAAAGAATCCTCGGGCGATAGACCGGGGTGAGCCATTTTAACGTCGAAGCCTATATACTATAGCCTCAAGATATTAGCAGCTGTAATGCAAAGATGACCTGCCAGACTCTTGTAGCGGCACTCTGTGCGTGAAGCCACGAACGAAAATAACAGCTAATGTCTGGGAGGCATACCTAGGTAGGTAGAGTGATGACTTACAAGCGAACAGACAGGGGTTATAGCTAGATGTTTGCAAGTTGAAGTTGGCGACAGGATATCTGCAGAAGTAGGGGCAATGGCTTGAGAGGCTGCTGAGCAATTATGTTTTTCCTGTAGCAATGAATCTAAGGCTCTCTCTCAGAAAAAAACAAAACCGTAGCAGCTACAAGGAAAAGTGACTTGAGCCCGCAGCTAGCATACCCCAACACTTTTCCAGATTACCGTAACCGAAGTCGATGTCACGTGCCGCTACTATGACGTTCAAGTGTACTTTGGTACCTAGGATAAGTCCTCCGAGCTAATGGGTGGAGCTGAAGTAGTTTGGGCTATGGATTCTGTGTCGGGGCGAGAGAATTGAGAATAGGAGAGATGGCATTCAAAATGTGATTTTCAACTTCAGATTCTACAAATGATATTCCTACCTCACGTACGGGCAGGTGGTTTTCTATGGGAAAAATTGTGCGAATACTTTGATACTCATGCGATCCTGGATTTAACTTAGCACGTTTTCCACTGATCTGGAAGAACTTTGCTGAAATAATGACCAGCAGACACATGATCCCCGTCTCCTCAATCCTGGAGCAATATCAGAGATCTGCTTGAAGAAGCTGCAGAGTTGGATACCCTGGAAAAGCTGCAGCACATGTTTCTCCTCCCGGCCGGGCCAATCACTATTCAGAAACACCCAGCGAATTACCACGAATAATCAGACAATAAACTGACCTGACAACTGTTTACTTCTCGCTAAATTGTTCACCGAGCGACAGGCTCCGTCGTGTAAGGCCACCCCTGCAAGTCAGACCGGGATTGCGGCCAAGCCAAATATTGTAAGGCTGAGCCGAATCGCAAGCTCGCGACACGTATCTTACAGGCAAGCGCATGAAGAAACGACTGATCATGCGCGGGTTCGCGGCGATTATCATTTACCTTGACAAAGAATGAAACACCATGGGACGGATCTCTACCGGTTCTGTAGTGAAAACGTTCTCATCTACGGAGGTAGGAATGATTCAAGAGAACGGTACTGAATCGCGGACGTGGGGCATAATTAGACTTCTTAATTACCCCCCTTCGAATACTCTGGGGTATGCTAGTAGGTACACTTACGTAGGGGATAATTTTTACTTTTGCTCAATCGGCCGAGTTTCAATTCCCTTTGAGTACTGTATTAAGGTTGATAAATGGGCTGGCTTCGATACCGACCTCGAGGGTGCAACTAGGTCTTTTCGCTCAATATTCTACTTGTATTGGGAAGGGTCCGAAGGGACGACAGAGCTCTTTCTCCAGATCTCAAGAACTGTCAGAGCATTGTCCTTTGATGATCTCTTATTTGTAGATCTATTCAAATTAGGGATCGTCAGCTGATCATTCAGTGCCATTCAGAACCATTTCTTTTCCCCTGCACTTTCCTTCAAGGCAGTAAGTAATATAACAGACTTTCACGACAACTCTAACTCTAATTCTAGATCAGGCTCCTTAAGTATGCCACAACGGCCACTAATTCTTATTTTCTCGAGCAGAAAAGAATCTGCAGTCATAGCAGCCATGAGCGATGCTCCCGACAGACCATCAAGAGCCAGATACAACAGCTTCAACAGCATCGCGCATTCTCCCCGACGACAGCAATGCCTCATGGCCATGCCTGGAGGTTGAAGACGCGCGCAATGAGCAGGTAACAGGCTCAACGCGGAGACTACTTTCCTATAGTTACTGGAGAGCTGCGTACGTGAAGACAATTTCAAGGGACAGTTTGTGGAGTGCTGATACTTTTCGTGCGCCAGTTGCTGGATATTATGCTCCTCCACAGCTGTATACACCACAAAGCGATTGATGGTGGTTCATGGCTCCCGTAAGTTTCCTACCTCTATGCGATATGCTCTACTAATGCTTGTTCAGACTATCGTACGTCAAAGGACCGATCGACGCTTCATTCCCAACTTGCTGACCCGAGACAGCTCTGAGAATTGCATTTCGGTCCGCCGCAGCGACTCTGATCGTATACATCGTCCTCCTCCGAGTAAATTCCGGCTCGAATAAAAGACTAGGCACCAAGATAAGGGGATGGGGTTTGAGACAACCAGACGGAGATGACTTCTTAGCAAACAAACACTGGGTTTCCATGCTACCAGCATCTTTGGCAGCAGCAATTTCATTTCCTATGCTATTCGAAGGAATGCTGCACATGCCCAATCTGGCTGTCCTGATTATGCTATTTGTGAGAACACACGTCCGAATGCCTCCATCATGCTAACCAAAGCAGCCGCTTGTATACACCACCGAGTCTATCGTTTTATTCACCTCTTGTTGCCAGTCTCGGTCGCGGAAGTCCATTTCTTGGGAGACGATCATTTCTATAGCCGCATCGGGCTTCGTCCTTTATGAGGAGTACCGCCTGATGGTTCCCGGCCTCGTTCTCGGCGTCGGTGGAATCCTTCTCATGGGAGTCTCGCGTGCATTTTTTATCATCGGAGCAGAGAGATTAGGGTCTGATTCCGTGGTACAATCTCGACTCAAAGCATACCATGGATTCGTTATGATGACTCTGCTCTTTAGTCTTCTGTTCAGTGGGGTGGCTTGGTATCATTATGAGAATGGGGGATCCAAAAGCCTTGGTAAACGGACTGTCGTGTTGATTCTTGTCAATCTCGGGTCGATTGTTGGAACTTTGTTCTCGGGGACTTCTCTCTTGGCATATTCGCCTATTTCTTTCGCAGATACAACACTGCAGTTTGCACATACACCAGCTCGTGGGTGCGTGCTTCTTGCACCATTTGCAACAAGTCTGCTGGGTCTGCTGGCAAGCATTTTCTCGAATCCAGTGTCGTCCACATCTACGGTCCAAACCTTAGCCTATCTGGTATCATCGCTCTGTTTGTTTGGAGGAGAGAACGTCCATGCATTTGTTCTAGCTTCTGTGGATGGTATTCATCGGAGCGTGAAAGGCTTAAGTGAAAAAGGGACAGAACCTCCGGGGGGGTTGAGTCGGTTCATTAGTACATCTGCCATCTCAATGCTTCTTCTTCTCTTCAGCTTACTCATTTCATCCTTCTCAGATTACGCCATCACATCTCTCCCCCCTGGCCTGCCAGCAAACTTTGACAATGCATTCGTCCCTCCTCATCGTTTCGACATTGTCGTCGCCATGTACCAAGAGAATGCTGCGTCCGTCAAATCCATGCTCGCAGCCGTCAAAAACACGGCTCTTCTATCCACTCTCCAACCCCGCATCATATTATATACCAAAGATCCTAAGCAGGATCTCCACAAGCTTCAAGTCGACACTGGCGCAGACATTGTGGAGCGTCTGAACAACTTTGGGCGAGAAGGTGGAACCTATCTCTGGCACATCGTCAACAAATGGGACGAATTGGCGGCCCAAACCATGTTTATACAAGCACACGCTCACAACACGCGAGAAATCATTCCCCGGATTGGCTCTTACCTAGTCAACGAAACCGGAATGCTAAGCTTAGGCTTCACAGGTGTGACCTGTTCATGTCACGACTGCAGCGACAGGTGGGATTGGGAAGATAAAGCGGGCGTCATCCCCGCGCTTTACGAGAAGATCTACTCGCGTGCCTGTGATCCCGACGAGAACATCCTCCTCTCCTACAAGGGCCAATTTGTCGCCAGTGCGCGCCGCATCCGAGGCATCGACAGGGAGATCTTCCGCGGTCTCCTGCACACCGTCACGAGTAAGGAAGGCTGGAGTCATGATACTGATGCGAGTCATCATCTCACCGGTGTGGGTAGCGAGGAAGAGAGTCTGAGTAACCCTTACTTTGGCTTCACGTTGGAACGGATTTGGGGCCTGCTCATGCAGTGTGGTACGGATGCGAAGTGCGCGGCGAGATGTCCTAGTTTGTTGAGTGGGATGGGAATAGGTGGGAAGGTCGATGATTGTCAATGTTTGGATGCCCCTGTAATTTAGCTCTTGGACTTGGGGTAGAGGGATGTAGTCTGTCAGCTAGCTGAATTATGTGTTATGAATTTATGTGTTAGAGAAAACAAAACTAGAGACTGGACAACTTCCAAAGCGTTACATCTTTGGGCCTATTGGTTCAAATGAGGGTATCTGTGAATGGCCAAATCGTACTCGCATACCTGTCGTAGGCCTTGTGTAGATTGATGATAATGATGATGATGAAGATAGTTAATTGCGTCCGTCGAAGGTACAGCGTAATTGTACGCTTCCGATGAAGAGATATGATTGCTTTATTACAGCTAAGTCGAATGTTCTCAATCGGTATAACTGTTGACGCGTTTAACTACTGCTTTTGGTTTTAGCACGTGATTGTAAATCTCCACCTGACTACTAATGATAGAATAGAGATAAAGTAGCCTTATTGGGAAGGTAGAAAGAGACTTATCGTATCCACAAAGTATATGCAGGTATATAGAAGAAGAAGAAAGCTCTTTATAGCTATATTAGGTCGGAGAGCAAGGAGGATAGTCACGATTCTCTCGCGTCTCATCTCTGTTGCCATTACCTACTAATGGTTAGTTCTACCGGTTCTTCCAAAGCCGAACCACCGGTCGAAAGCGCTGGTCAGGTCTATCCCCAAACTATCGCACTATTGAGCGATTCGGAATCTGCGATGGCAGAAGATACCTCCATCAAGAGACACAGGGAGGATGAGATGTAAACGTGTACAACAGCTATAAATGGTGCAAGAATCAAGTACCTGGAGGCTCCTCGGCTTTGTTCAGATGCCCCGCTTTCATACAGGATTGATTGGTTAGGATACACGTGATGATTATTGGATACCCATTCTCTCCGCCATCGTCTCACCTGACGTTTTTACACTGCTGCATCGCGCATCTCGCAGCCAACACGTCCTCAGAGGTCTGGATAAATCGATATTCACGTGCTCGACGGAATCGAGAGTGTTTGGAAGAGGAAACACTCCGACAAGCTGTCTGAAGTGATTGGGCAGGATGGAGGCAGCACCCACAAGGCTACAGCAAAGTCCTCAACACGGTCAGACCCACGCACGAGCCCACAATACAGTACCAGGCCACCATCAAGAAGCCACCGGTCCACGAACCCACAATAGAACGACCCGTATACAATTGTGGACGAGGAAGAGAAGATTCGGAATTGCTTCGGGCGAATTTCCTCGAAGTTGCAAATCCTTCGAACTTGACGTCGACTTGCAGATGTCTCACGATTCAGTGATTCAGTGATTCAGGGAATCAGTGAAGATGGGGAATTTTACTGGCGTACAAAGTTGCAACTGCCTGCAATCCCAGGCCCTGGGGTCTGATCGCTGATCGTCTGGGTATCGAGATGCTTCTTTCTTGGCTGCACTATTCGGCTCCAATCGTCTGTTTCTACTCTATCACCTTGAGAGATCCCTCTCCTCTATCTCGGAGAAAGCAGCCGGACTTCGACAGCTTTCATATATATATGTTTATATTATATATATATATGTATATACATATATATACATATGAGGCTCAACACGAGCACATAAACAAGCAAACGCCGCTCCCGCTCCCGCTTGTGCGTAAGTGAAAAGCTTCCTGGTTGTCTCTCGGTCTTCACGTCTTCACGCCGTTGCTTGCTTGCATTTGCAGTACCGGGCAGCTACCTAGCTACTGTAGGCAGGCAGGCAGGCAGGCAGGCACCTTACCCTATCTAGCCTAGGTATCTGGGTAGATCCTCTCCTCTCCTCTCCTCTCCAATTGGAGTCCCCGCAATCCACACAATGACGATGCTGTGGATCCATGCCATGCCGCCGCGGCGCTTGTCACGTGGGATCTTTCTCGCGAAATTCTCGCCCAACGAGAACTCTACCCAATCATGGCTGAGGCAGGAGATGTGTTCAGGACACCGCCTTGCGGCAGGAACCTCATATTGCTAAAGAGATGTCGATCTCCTGAGAAATTCTCAAAAGCCGAGACCACAAATCACTACCAAACATGACTCTGACCCCGATACTTGCAGCCGTTGAGCGACGCAAGTGATTCGAGAAGAGGATTGATTACCCACCCCCCTTGGACCGTGAAGAGATTGAGAACTGTGGGTATATTGATTAACGACAGTGGATAAAATTTCACGAGAAAAATGGACTGTTGATAAGTATAACAAGCCAACCTCCCCCAATTTCTCCTCATTCTCACGCTCTCTCACTCTCTCCACATAGACCCCCAAGTTTCCGCAGTTTTGATCGTTTATATTGACGTTTGCGCGGAATTGTTATTTTGTTCTTCCTCCCGTCACATCACGACACCATGGAACGCCAACGTGCGGGCAGTGTGTCGACTGTAAAGACCTATGCCGGTCTCATGGGAAGGCCTCTTGGTCTATTGATCTCCACCATTGCAACGACTGGTTTCCTTCTCTTTGGTTATGATCAGGGTGTCATGTCTGGAATTATTTCAGCAGATCCTTTCAATGCATACTTCCCAGAGACCAAGGACAACTCGGTATATCAGGGATTCGTCACTGCCATTTACGAGATTGGATGTTTGCTTGGAGCTATCTTCATATTAGCCTTTGGAGACAGGACTGGCCGAAGGAAAGCTGTACGTTACTTCATATCCATCGATGAGGCTCGACTGACAAATTCAGATGATGCTTGGTGGATTCATTATGATTATTGGTGTTATCATTCAAATTGCTTGTGTTTATGGACACAATGCGACTGCGCAATTGATCATTGGACGAGTCATCACCGGCATCGGCAACGGTATCAACACCTCTACCATCCCAACCTACCAGGCCGAATGTAGTCGTACCACCAACCGCGGACTTCTGATTTGTATCGAAGGAGGAATCATTGCCTTTGGTACCATGATCGCCTATTGGATCGATTACGGCGCGTCCTACGGTCCTGACGACCTCACCTGGCGATTCCCAATTGCTTTCCAGATTATCTTCGGTATAATCTTGATTGTCGGCACCTGGTTCCTCCCAGAATCACCAAGATGGCTCATCATGCGAGACCGTCACGAGGAAGCCATTGATGTGATCGCTGCCTTGAGTGGTCTCGAGACTACCGATTCAGATGTAGCTCTTCAGCACTCTTTGATCATGGACGGTATCAAGGCTAGTGGACATGCTGGAGGAGAGGTTCCTTACTCGGCCCTGTTCACCAATGGCAAGACCCAACACTTCCGTCGACTTCTGCTGGGATCCAGCTCTCAATTCTTCCAGCAGCTTGGTGGATGTAATGCGGTCATTTACTATTTCCCAATTTTGTTTCAATCTGCGATCGGAGTATCGCACAACCTCGCTCTACTTCTCGGAGGTGTCAATATGATCGTTTACTCCATCTTCGCAACTACATCGTGGTTCATCATTGAGCGAGCCGGTAGACGACAGCTTTTCCTTTGGGGTACCGTCGGACAATGCCTAAGCATGGTTCTGGTCTTCGCTTGCCTTATTCCAGATGACGGTAAAGGTCCTTCAGCCAAGGGTGCTGGAGTCGGTCTCTTCACCTACATCGCCTTCTTTGGTGCAACCTGGCTGCCTCTTCCATGGCTGTACCCAGCTGAAATCAATCCTCTACGAACCAGAGCGAAGGCCAATGCGGTATCGACTATTACCAATTGGCTTTTCAACTTTTTGATTGTCATGGTGACGCCTGTGATGATTGATCAAATCAAATGGGGTACTTATCTCTTCTTCGCTCTGGTCAATGCTAGCTTCATTCCCATCATCTACTTCTTTTATCCCGAGACAAAGAAGCGCTCTCTGGAGGAGATCGATCTCATTTTCGCCAAGGGATACCTCGAGAATATCTCCTACGTCAAGGCTAGTTTTGACATGCCTTTCCTGTCTGATCAAGAGGTCGAGGAGATGTCGAAGCGATACGGTTTCGCCGATAGTGATGAGGAGACAAAGATTGGCGGTGGAAACAGTGATAACGAGAAGGGCGATGCCGCCTTGAGGAATCGCAATGTTGGTAGCAACAGGTCGTTGCAGATGCAAGACACCGAAGACGGTGGTGTGCGAAACGACTAAATGAGGCCTAGATCTTTGACAGTCGGCATAACTTGCACTTGAAGAGCTGTTCGAGCATCGTACTCCAACATCACACCTACGTGCCTAAGAATGACTTGCTGATGCTGATGCGTCGCGATACTAGTCAAGAAGTTTCTGTTTCGATTGAGGGAAGTCGGAAAGAGGGGTTCGTGTCTGAGACCACTGAACCGTTAGGGATTCGAAATTTTAGACTAGACATTGAGCTAGAGAGATACCACAATAGACTGCTTTGATTTCCCCCCACACACTACTGTTCTATCAATTACTCATGTTACAATAAATCATCGGACATTTAAATGCCTGGTGGCGGAGGACCTATCACCTCACATTCGCGCCAAGGCAAGCCGAAGCCAGGCTCTGGTATCCAGGAATGAGTCCTGAGTTGAAACCGGTCTGCCTGACCCTAGCTAGGAGTTGCTTTTTCAAGTGGCTGATGAAGTAAATAAACAACCCTTCGATGCAGCCAGAGGGCTATCATAACACAGCAGAACAGCACCCCGCATTTCCCGCCCACAGCCCAGTCGCAATCTCTACCTTGCTACTACTTACTCTCTTTTCCGCAATGCACCTACCGAACAGTAGATGCTTTCAGATCATCCAATTCTTCATGTAGAAAATCACATTCCCTCCTCATTTGTTTTCAAAGATTCCTTGTCATGAAGAAGAAAGAAAGAAGGAAGAAGAAAGAACCACAGCAACAGCAACATCAACATCGAAACTTATTGAGCTCGATGAATTTCTGTTGCGAGGATATGGGTCTTGGTATGGATCAGGTGACTATAGTCACGTGCATGGTCCGTGCGGATATTCCTAGATAATACCTTTGGTCAACTCTCTATAGTAATTAGTACTATAATATAACTAATAATATTCATACGATTACTACCTCTATGCTTTACTCTGAAGATTAACGTAATCTTGCGATAGGTTATGAGCCCCGATAGCTAGAAGTAGAGTAGTACTTAAAGAAGCAGTAGTACTATGATTCTTGATAGTAAGCGTCGAACTATTTCTTAGTACTAAAAGGGTAGAGATTCAAGTTGCGAGCTTCCGATTAAGGTATAGTATACGCGTATAGTTCAGTTAAACTAGCGCGTCTTTCTATAGTAAATATAGTCGCGCAGAGTGCTAGTGGAGAGAGTTCTTTAGCTATTGTACTTACGCTACTATTATTAGAAGAAGTCGAAGAAGTGTATCGAAGAAGTGTACTTCGATAACTGTTACGGTCCGTACCGTAAGCAAGGTCTTGGCAGTCAGGTGCATGCGGGTGGGGCAGAGCTTGGCGCTTAGTCAGCTACCTCTAAAGATATATCGCGAGCGTCGAGGTCAAGTCTTCTACTCCCCTCTTCATCTTTTCTTGCCTTTATAAGCGTACCTCTTAGTAGTAATATAATACCTTATATAACCTCCTTGACGTGCCGTAATATAAGAAAAGATTAATTACCTCGCTGGGAAGCAGTAATATCTATTTAGAAGCATCGAAGTTGGTACCACCTTCTTGGTACGACTTCTACGACTTCTACCCTGCCTGTACTCGATAACTTCGACTACTCGCGCTATCTACTCTATACCTCAGAAGTAGAGTGTTTCAGAGAAAGCTGAACTCCCTCCCTTAAATTAGTACTACCTCTATGGTATAATTCCACTAAAAAACCCTGTTGCGATATTTTTGCGCCCTCAGCCTCGTGCTCAGCCTTRCGCACCCTCGACCTCAAACCCTCCGAACCTCTACGACCTTTGCGAAACCTCCTACCTACGATTACAACCTTATATATCTATATAAGAAGTGAACTTGTTAGCAGAAGTAGGTATTATAAAAGGAACCTAAAGTGAACTTAAAGCGGCAGATTCCTAATACCTTAATATATACTTTACTAAGGGACTTTAAGAACGTGCTTACTTTCGCGCCGTATTAATCTTCACCCCTTTAAATAGGTTACTATTAAGCTTTAGGTTACTCTTGAACGCGCCTTTTAATAGTAGCGAGCTCTCCTATATATAACCGCGTCGAAGCACTCGGGAGCTCTCTGTACYAGACAGACTCGGATTCCCCGAACGTAAGAAGATAAGTAGAAGCGCGCTAACAGAAGATACTATTAGAGATACTATTGAGAGTGATACTATCAAGGTCGAGGAAGCGGACGAGGAACCCATACCTCCAAGGTCAACCTTAACTATCGACGCTACCCCCGTACCCTTACTTATATTACTGTTGATCTCTCCTATCTTAGAGACTCAATCCGCTACTCTTACTCTTATTACCGGAGAAAGTATTCCGTTAGTTATTATAGCGGAAACACCTACCTTTAACGCTACGTAAATGAAATAGATTACTGATCTAGTTACTACTAGTAAGACTACCGGAGCTAGAGATAATACTACCGCCTGTTAAGCCCGCGCCCTTACTATAGACCTCTAGCTACCTGTTGATTACTACCTTCTAAAGATTGATCAAGCTATCGCCCTTGTCGATACTCATAAGATTCGTTACTCCCGCCTTGTCTTTACTGACTATAAGGGTGAGATCGAGTACGACGCTTAGAAGATAGATATAAAGATCTTCATCGAAGAGTTCTCTAGTAACTTTCGCACCGGCGCTACCTAAATCAAGGCTTACTTTAAGAGCACCGGAAGCGAAGCTAAGACTATTATTCTTCAGCATATAGATAATACCGAATTCAAAGATACCGCCGATGTCCTAGCCGCCCTCGACTAGCGCTTCTTTGATTATAACCGCGTTTAGAAAGCTAAGGCTTCCTATAAACGCCTTGTTATAACTAATACTATGACTTATAACTAATTCCGAGTCCAGTTCACTAACTTCGCTACTACTAGTAAGATTCCTAAGGAGTAATAGTTCGGCGACCTCTATGATAAGCTCTCTCCCGCTTTAGAGTATACTATTGCTACCCGGAAGTATGAGATAAACTATAACTATACTACCCTCGACGAGTTCCTTGCTGTCAGTGATCGTGAGTTCAGAAATATCGCTGCTAAGTAGAACCTTAATAAGAAAGCTACTGCTATTACTATTCCAGTTAAGACCCTAGGTATTCTTAGGAGAGAGACTTACTTCGGTGCTGAACGTGCTACTAAGAGCGGTTCCTGGATTAACGATCGTGCTGCTAAGACTACACGATTCGCTCCTGAGACCTGTGATCCCGGCTCACGAGTACCTCGTATTGCCGCCGCTACTAATACCTACCGTATCTGTAAGAAGGATAGTTATTAGGCTAAGGATTATCCTAACGCTATGAAGATCGCTAAGATAACTGGCCAGACCGTGGAGGACGTTACCGCTATATATAGCGCGGAGAAAGATAACGATAACGACGCTAATATCTCCTCCCTAGTGGAGATCGACGAGCTATCGGGAAACTACTAAGCCGTAGAACTATCTCACCCTATAGCTAACGCCTCGATCTGTGGAAAGACTTAAATACTGATTTCCGTTCTCTTACTAGAGGGAAATAATTCCTAGTTACTATAGAACTAGGAAGAAATAGATCATTTATTAAAACAGAAGCATATATCGATAGTGGAGCAAATATCTTTAGAGCCCTACGTACTTCAGTCGCTCTTAAACTTCGTGATCTCTTAGGTATTAATTTCCTTACTCTCCCGAAACCTATTATCCCTACCGGCTATAATAGACAGGCCGGTACCGCTATTATATACGTAATTCTCCTTACCCTTACTATCGATCGACGCTGTATTAACTTCCCTTTCTTGATTACCGACTTAGGAAATAATAATATATTAATTAGCCGCAAATTCATAGAGCACTACGAACTCAGGTAAAACTATTATTAGCGCGCCAAAAATCGCTTAGAATAGCTGATAGATATGCCTCCGGTACGCTACTACGATAAGCGTTTAGAGTTGCTACTTCCTCCAGATGTTAAGACGGTAAATCTATAGTACTAATTAGACTAATAATAACGAGATACCTTAATAGATCAAGAGATCGCCGGAATACTAGCTCCTATATAATCTATATAAGCTAAGAAAGAGAAGCGCCTGTCTGCTTTTATGAGAGAGCTGAAAGGTAGTCTCCGCACTATGAACGAGTTACTAGTAAAGCATGAGCTAGTAAATAACCTATTCTAAACTCGTGATCCCGGATCACGAGAGGAGGACGATACTGCCCGTAAGGTAGCGGCTCAAAGTAAGATTGATATCGCCACAGCTCGTGAAGCTAGGAGATAGCTATATAGGACTGATATCAATCAAATCTCTGCGGCCGCTATATATAACTTCTACTTATATCGAAAACACCGAAAAAGGAGTGACAGATCAGAGGTTTTCGTTACTTCCTTGAAAGAAATCTAAGACGAGATCTAATATCGTGAAAGTAACTAAGCAGCTGATACTATCGAGTTATACGCTCTTAACGAAAGTCTATCTCCCGAGCAAGCGAGAGAAGCTAAGTACTTCCAGAACGATAAGCTAATTAAGGAATAGCTCCTCTTTAAATAGAAGGAATTTGAAGGTTTATTCTCTGCTAGAGCCTCTAACGACCTAGTAGTAAGAAGACCTATAGTCGACTATGAGATTAAGCTTACCGGGGAGAATACTTTAACTACGGAACCTCTACGCTATATACTAGACGAATACCTCGCTAAGGCTAAGCGTTATATCACTGAGAACCTCTATAAAGGCTTTATCGCACTATCTAATGCTCCTTAGGCTGTACTAATCCTAATAGCCAAAAAAGCAGGTGGTGGGCTACGATTCTGTATTGATTTTCGGAAGCTGAATAAGCTTACCCAGAAGGACTTATACCCTATTCTATTAATCGATAAGATAATAGCCCGAATCTCTAAGGCGAAAATCTTCACGAAAGTCGATATTCAATAGGCGTTTCATAAAATCCGCATATCGAAAGATTCTGAAGATTTTACTACCTTTCGCACTCGATACGGGATATATAAGTATAAGGTGCTTCTCTTCGGCCTTATAAATGGGCTAGCTACCTTTCAGCGTTTTATTAACGATATATTGATAGAGCACTTAGACGACTTCTGCTCGGCGTACTTAGACGATATCTTAATCTATTCAGACTCAGAGGCAGAGCACGATATCCATGTACGAAAGATTCTCGAGATTCTACAGGCCTATAGCCTTTAAGCTGATATTAAGAAATCCGAATTCGGCGTTACTTGTACGAAGTTTCTTGGATTTATTATTAGTATTAATAGAATTGAAGTTGATCCTGAGAAGATTAAGGTTATTAAGAACTGGGAGTATACTAGTAATGTTCGTGGCGTATAGAGCTACCTAGGGTTTTGCAACTTCTACTGACGGTTTATTAAAGACTATAGTAGTATCTGCTGACCGCTTATATTACTAACTGGAAAAGACGTCCCCTTTCACTTCGGTAGAGCCTATAAGGAAGTATAGGAGTGTCTACGGCACGCCTTACAGACAGCTCCTATCTTATGTTATTACGACCTATTTAAGTAGACTAGACTCGAAACCGACTCTTCGGATGGGGTAGTAGCTAGTATACTCTTATAACTTCAAGAGGACGGAATGTCCTATCTAGTCGGTTTCTTCTCTAAAACTATAATCGACGCGGAGCTAAACTACCYAATCYACGATAAAGAGCTRCTCGCGATCTTCCGTTCCTTTCAAYAGTATAAGCCTGAGCTGCTAGGTGCACAGAAGATAGTCTACGTCTATATAGAACACCGCGCCTTAGAGTACTTTATAATAATAAAGGATCTTAACGCCCGGTAAGCGAGATAGGCTGAATTTTTCGCCTAATTCCACTTTGAGATCATATATAGGACTAGAGTTACGAACACCTTAGCTGATACACTCTCCTATAGAGATCAAGACCTCTCTCCCTTAGAAGCGAGGAAGCGTGCTCTACGYAATCAACAGATGATCCCTAACGATAAAATCAGTAACGAGATTCTCCAGGAGATAGCACTAGTATAACTCGCTGATATAGAAGTTGATTTAGCACTACTAGAACTCCCCGAAGAAGAGTTCCTAGTAGGTAAGGCCCCTGACGCTAYATCGATAGTCGCTTACGATATCGAGAATTACGATATTATCGACTAAGTCTTCACGGCAAATAAGGAGTCGGAAGAGCTTGAACCTCTCCGCGAAAAGGCTTAGTAACAGCACCCTGAGTATACGATAGCTAGCGGTAAGCTCTTCTTTCACGGACGTTTAGAGGTCCCCCTAGAACTACTAGAGCTCCGAACGACTCTAATTCGTCACGTCCACGCTTAACCTCAAGTCGCGCACGCTAGGAACAGTAAGGTTAAGCTCCTTATCGGCTGTAAGTATCATTAGACTAGAATAACAGCCGATATTACCTGTTATATCTTTAACTGTAGCTATACTCGTATAAAGGCGAGGAGAGATAAGACTCCTAGGCTTCTCTACCCCCTACCGATTCCTGCGCGACCTTACTAGTATCTAACTATAGATTTTATAGAGCTACCGTTAGATAAGAACGGTTTCGACGCTGCCTTCGTGATCATGGACTAATTATTAAAGAAACTAGTCTTAATTCCTTACTATAAGACGATTACGGCACGTTAAATAGCTAAGCTATTCGCTATCTATTAGAGTCGATACTTCGGTATGCCAGATTCTATAGTCTCAGATCGGGGACTATAGTTTATTTCCAGCTTCTGGAACAAGTACTATCGAATCCTTAGCATAAAGGTTAAGCTTACTACCGCCTATAACCTAAACGTCGATAGTTAAACGGAGGTTATAAACTAGTATATCAAGCAGAGATTACGTCTATTCTGCTCGTATTACTAAGACAATTAGAGCTCGCTTCTACTAGTTATAGATATCGCATAGCTTACGCTTCCTTATAAGTCTCTTAGTACTATATCGCCGTTTTAGCTATTAAATAGTTACGAAGCAAGAACCTCTTAGGACCTGAATAACCTTTCACCACTAGCTACTGCTACAGAGGCTCTTAATCGTGAGGATGCGCTACGTGTAGCAACCCGGATACTAGACGCTACCGAATTCGCTAAATCCTCGCTTAAAAATCAATAAGACAAAATAGAGCGGCTAGCTAATCGTAGTCGCTGCGAGGTAGATTAGGGGGTTAGAGATTTAGTTCTTGTTTCTATAGCGAATTAGAAGATAGATAGACCTTCGCGGAAGCTCTCTGATAAGTAGTATAGACTAGTGGAAGTGCTAGAAAAGGTAGGGGAGAGTTAGAAACTCAAGTTACTAGAGGAGTAGTAAATCCACCCTGTTTTCTACTTATATTCGCTACGTAAATACACTGAAAACCTGCTGCCAGGTCAGGTATAGCAAATACTAGCACTAATTCAACTGCTACCGGAGTAAGACAAATAGGAGATTGAAGCTATCTTGGGTTCTAGGGTCTCTCGCGGGACTTTATAGTACTAAATCAAGTGGACCGGAGCT
>FJUX01000042.1:210548-264012 GCA_900074905.1 Rhynchosporium agropyri | reverse complement strand
GGCAGAGCTTAGCGCTTAGTCAGCTACCTCTAAAGATATATCGCGAGCGTCGAGGTCAAGTCTTCTACTCCCCTCTTCATCTTTTCTTGCCTTTACAAGCGTACCTCTTGGTAGTAATACAATACCTTGTACAACCTCCTTGACGTGCCGTAACAATAACTCTAGCTCTATTGAAGAGTCTTTAGAGTCTTTAATACTATATATAAGCTATATAGTACTTAATACTCGTACTCGTATAGTAGTTAAAGTCGACGATTCCGAAATTGTCGCATCTCGAGGTGCAGAGTCTTCCGCGCTAGCGTCGGAAGCTACTACCTAAGTCCCCAGGACTCAAAATATACCCAATTTACCTCCTGCAGATGCTAAATCGATATCCTAGGACTATCTAGAGGATCCGGAAGACCCGGAATCAGAACCTATTACTACGACTACGCTAGAGCTATATAAACGTAAGAAGATAAGTAGCTCTACCTTCTTAAACTTAGTAGATAGCTATAAGCTTAAGGGAGGAGAGAACTATACGGAATAGAGAGATAAGGTACTGAATATTACTAAAACTAATAGAATTAGCAAGTTTCTTAACGTTAAATCGCGTGACTATATGCCTAAAGAGGTAGACGAATAGGACGACGAAGTCGATAATAAAGTACTTACGAAGTAGTAAGATTAGGAGTCTAGAGAGAGTTAAATAAAGCTAGTAATCACGTTGAATTATAAGGCCGGACCTCTCGCGTATATAACTAGTAAAACTACTGCATTAGATATATAGGAGGCCTTATAGGCGCAGTACGAAGGAGGTGGTAATATACTAGTGTATAACGCTATATAAGATTATATTAAGCTCTAGTATAACGATTTTAACTCCCTAGAGAAGTTTATTATCGCTTTTAAGCTCTTAATTATTAAATTAAAGACTTTAATAATAGCTCTACCTCTAGTATAGTATCTAATTATGTTTATTACTATAGTTTCAGAGAAGTAGCCTATATAGGCTAAAAGATAACGTTCTCTCTTAAGAGTTTCTTCTAGTAATAACCTAGAGATAAACAAGAAGGCTAACTCAGGAGTAACTCTAATTAGTTTAATTAAAGATATTACTAATAAAGCTAGAGCTAGTGATTCTACTAGTAAGATAGTAGGATAAGCTTTATATAGTAATAAGTCTATACCTAAGAAAGGAAGTAGCGGAAGAGCTACTAAGCCGGCTAGTAAGGATACTAGGCCGACTTATAAGCACTATAAATAGATGTCGCTAAAATATACTCTAGAGAACTATTTTATTATTAATAAGTAGAAGAAGAAGGAGTTTAAGGAGAAGTCTAGAAAGAAGTAGATCTTACACGCCGAATAGCTAAAGAAGAAGAAGAGAGAGAGTAAGACTAATAAGACTAATAAGAAGAAAACTAATAGTAGAAAGAAGAAGGATAACGATTCCGACGATAGTAGTATCTTCGGCGTAGCTCTTTTACCGTGTTTCCCTACTATTATAGCTTCTATAGCTATATTCTCTCACTATAATAAGTCACGATAGCTCTTCGACACTAGCGCTACGGAGTATATATCTAATGACCTTTCTAATTTTACCTTATATACGCTAAAAGACGATTTATAATATATGCTTATTATTAATAGGTCGTTACGCCTTACCGGGATTAGAAGTTATACGATTAAGGCGATAAAGACTAATAGTATAATACGTATATTAGAGTGCTATAATATACTATATATCCCGTAGTCTCTAGTCTGCTTATACTCCGGTTCTAAGTTAAATAAATTAGGAGGTTATTTACGCAGTTCTATACTCTATACGTCTAAGGAGAAGGAGATCTATATAATTAACGAAGATCTATTTATTATTAAAGAAGAAACTACCTCTAGCGTAAGGTACGCTAGCCTTCTGAGTTTAAGCTTACTTATAGTAGTAGAGTAAGCTATAATCGATATAGAGCTTTAGTATAAACGTATATATCACGCTAGCTTTAATATAGTACGACGCACTTAATCTATAGTTACTAGTATAAAGTTTATAGAGCTTAAGACTAGTAGAACTCGCCTTTACGCACTATATGAGAAAGGCCGACTTATTCGGAAGGTTAATAAGGTATTAGTACGTGTACGACTTGCCAGATTAATAGATAAAATCCATATAGATATAGTACACCTTAAACCTAAGGGTCTGAATAGTTACTCTTACGCCTCTATCTTCTCATGCGCTTATTCGACTGGAAAGTAGGCCTTTACTTACGCTAAGAAGTYAGATATATACCTAGCTAATTAAAAGCTAATTAAGTTAGCCGAAATATAGTATTATTATAAAATTAAGGTATAAAGATATAACGAGAGTAAGGAGTACTCTCCCTCTTAGATAAAAGAGCTTACTGACTACCTTAGAATACTACTAGAGGAGTCTACTTCATATACTCTAGAGTAAGATAGAAGAGCTAAACGCTCTATACGTACGATTATCGAGAAAGTATGTATAGTTATAGTAGATCAGAATATACTTGACTATATATAGCCGGAAATTCTACTCGCCTATATATATATCGCTAACCTTACCTCTACTTCTAGAGTAGAAGGGAAGACTCCTTTYRAGTGCTTCTRRGAYRATATTAAACTAGGGGTGAACTATACTCCCTCTATTAAGTATCTTCGTATATTAGGATATCCTATCTCTATACTAATTAATAAGGAGAAGAGAGTCTAGAGCTATAAGGTAGCTCCTAGAGCTRAAAARGGKATTCTARTAGGATTTRAAGGTTATAATATCTATAGATACCTAGTTAATAGAAAGGTAGTTCGTACCTCTTATCTACGATTTGATGAAGATAGCTTAGTTATAGAACCTTACGAAGAAAACGCTATAATAGTACCTTAAACTAGAGGTGATTCTATCGATACTTTAAGTTAAAATTAAGACATCGAAGTTACTAGTACTACGACTTCTGATATAGGTATTATAAGCTAAGATAAGGATTCCGAAGTCGAAATCGATAGTACGGAAGATACCGAGTCTATAGTTACGGACGAAGTTCTAGTACTAGAGGTCGATATCCCGGAGTAAGTTACTATATAAAAGAAGCGTAGTAGGCCTCCTGGATCTAAGAACTATATGCTAACGTATATTCCTAGGGCTATATGTTTAGGCCGGAACGCAGATCCGATTCCAAATTCAATGCCTAAGGTAACCCCGGAACTAAATAATAGCTACTCCTATGTAATTTCACTACTTGAAGAAGTATAAGAGAGTACTAGTTAGTATCGACTCGCCTTTTATATAGCTTAAGAAGAGTCTCTATTCTTAGATTATCCGATTACTTTAGATTAAGCTATAAAGAGAGCTAATTAGCTAGAATAGAAGAAAGCTATAATTAAGGAGTATTGATCTCTTAAAGAGAAGTCGACTTAGAAGACTATAAGTCGCTCTAATATGCTAAAAGGGTGTAGAGTACTAGGTTCTCGTCTAGTCTTTAAGACTAAGAGAGATATAGATAGCAAAATCGATAAATATAAGGTCAGATTTATAGTCTAAGGTTATACGTAACGATTTAGTTACGATTACGATTAAACGTATATCGGAGTCTATAAATCTTCTACTTAGAAGATAAGCTTAGTAGTTATAGCGGAGTATAACTTAGAAGTCGAACAGTTTGATATAGTAATAGTATTCTTATATAGTAAAGCCGATACTTAGATATACGTTAAATTACCGCTATTTTATAGATAATTTAGGCGTAGACTTACAGATGATAAATATATATTCTTACTAAAGGCTCTATACGGTCTAAAGCAGTCTCTACGCCTCTAGTAAGAGATATTACGCAAGGAGTTCGGTATTATCGATTTTATACCTTTATAAACTAATAATTGTATATATATTAACTGAGAAATAAGAATAATTATCGTTACTTATATCGACGATTTTCTAGTTATTTTAAAGGCTAGAATAGCTCTTAAAGAGCTTAAGAAGAAGATTCTTATTATATTCGATATTCTATTAGCTGGACTAGCTAAATACTTCCTTAGCGTTAGAATTATACGTAATAGAGAGAAGAAGACGATTTCTCTCTGCTAAGATACGTATATCGATAAGATATTAGATCGATTTAGAATAACTAACTATAAGAGCGCTAATACGCCTTTTGCTACTAGTTCAGAGGTTTCTATAGTTAAATTCAAGGGAGTAGCTACTTTATAAGAAATTAAGCTATATTAATAGCTTTACAGTAGTTTATAGTACCTAGCTTATACTCGCTAAGATATATTATACTACTGTTCTATATTATTATAATTTCTGATAAATCTATTACCTTAATACCTTATGAGCGCTAAGAGAGTACTTACGTACTTATAAGGTACGAAGTACTACGCTATAATTTACAGAGGAGACGTTTCCAATAGAGATAAGATGAAATTAAGAGGTTTCTGCGACTCTGATTAGGCTAGTAACCGAATTGATAGAGTATTATATACCGGAGTTTATTTCTTCCTTATAGGAGGTATTTTCTTAGCTATTTCAAAGCGATAGACTACTATAGCTCTTACCTCTACGGAAGCAGAGTATATAGCTATATGCGCCTTTACTAGAGAAGTATTATGGATATGCTAAGTACTGAAGGAGCTAAGCTATAATAAGCTAGACTCTAGGAGTATAGAGATGCAGTACGATAATCAGGGAGCTTTATCTCTATCAGAGAACCCTAAATTATACTAATATACTAAGTATATCGATATCAAATTCTACTACTTTCGCTAGGAGGTCGCTAGAGGTTATTTAGACTCTTAGTATATACCCTTAAAAGAGAACGCGGCAGACGGTTTCACTAAACTACTTAGCTTATAAGACCTTAAGGCCTTTATAGTAATACTGAATATAACTATTTTATACTTAGAATAAGGGGTATAGATATTAATTAGAAGGCTAACTTATCTTAAAGGAATTACGGAACCTGTAGTTTATCTAGTTCACGTGATATCGAGGCATAGTGCTAGTCTCCAGGGGTATTACTAATACGTACGCATACGATAGTATAATTAACTAGTTATAGAAGAAATTGGATTACTTGTACTTGTAGAAGTTATCGACTTTATAGTATCTCTATAGAGGGGTGTATTGCGAGGATATGGGTCTTGGCATGGATCAGGTGACTGTAGTTACGTGTATAGTCCGTGCGGATATTCCTAGATAATACCTTTAGTCAACTCTTTATAGTAATTAGTACTGTAATGCAACTAATAATATTCATACGATTACTACCTCTATGCTTTACTCTGAAGATCAACATAATCTTGCGATAATTTCAATTTCCGTGTGTTCGAAATTATGGGATGTGCAGGACGTACGATTGAAGAGGCCTGCGCTGCTGATTTCGGGAAGAGTAGGTATGTATGTATGTATGTCTTGATGTATATATTCCTCCCTTGCAAATCCCAATGTCGAATTCTGAGTCGAAGTTCATTGCTGACAAGGCTCCAGAGATCGAGTTGGTAATATTATTTATCATCGGATGATAATAATCCGGGTGGGGTTTCGTTGCTGTTAGAGTAGTCGATGAAGACGGCCAGGGGATGGGATCTTATATATCTATCTATGCATCTTCTCGCACGCACGGAGCCGGGACGAGGTGTGGAAGCCAAGAAAGGAGGGAGGGAAGGAAGGAAGGAAGGAAGGAAGGAAGCTTTGATGCTAGATGGTGGTTTATTTGGATCGCGATCATGCGCGGATAGAGTTCGTTGGTTAGTTGGGGGCTGGCTAGTGTGTAATTATGTATGTAGTTGATTGAGTAGGGGGAGGTAAGTCTTGATGTGTGGGTTTGGTGGGAGGCTGGTGCCGGAGTTGGAGGGTGGAGAAGGTGAGGGTTTTCGATTCTTGGTTGGGTTTGTGAGATGGAATGAGATGGATAGGTTTGGGGGTTGGGAGGGAGGTGACAGTGCGGATTATGTTGAGGGGGTTGTTGAGTTATACTTGTCAATTCTCTCGAGCAGCAGCTGGCGTCATTCTTGGATGTTTAGGATGGAAGCAACGAATGTTTGGGATACGAGCAGAGAAGAGTCAGGTTTTAGAGCTATTATAGGCAGCTGGTTTGGGATGTTCGTTCTTCAATCCCGAGATCAAGGAGATCGGGTTTCTGAGAGGTGTTCATGGGTCCTCTGGTCGTGTTCAGGAAGGATGTTGAGCCTGTGTTGCTTTTCGATGCTGGTGCTGAGTTCAATCATGGCGTGTGTTTGTTAATCCTTCTATATGGTCGTCGATACTGAGAAACTACAGATGGGTATAGATTGGGCTTACATGCTTGATGAGGGACGAGGCTGGCTAATCTCTCTCCAATCGATTGCTGTAATATTAACATCTTTGCGCCACTCGGTAACAAGAATGTGTCTTTCGTCCCGTCTCAAGAAATGGGAGACAATCTCGCACGCATGCATCAACGCTATCCCAACAGATATATCACTATACGCTAGCATCTCCTCCGCTACCTTCTTTACGCCAACGAAGCCGGGTAGCAAAAAAAGACACTCAACTCCGCTGGCTCAGGGCTCTTCCGAAGTCCCAAACTCCCGAATACTTCAACGTTATCGCTACGCTCATGAACAACGGGACCTCCCCACGACTGGGGAACAGATCTTTAAAAAGCTCGACTGTGAGCGAGATGTTCCGTAATCAGATCCTTGACAAGGCGGATGTCGGACGCGAGGCTATTCAACCTGCTATGTATGAATTGACGAATCCTATCCCGGAGCTGTATTTGCGCAGCCGAAAGAGCAGGAGCTGGGCTGGAAGTTGAGTTTTATGCTGACCATTGATCCAGGCGCTACGAGATACGGTGTGATACTTGATGGTGGGCGGGATTGCCGAATATGTTTTGGTGGATGGATAAAGAGACGGGTGTTGTAGGTATGGTGGCAAGTAAGATCTGTTATTTGCTGATGGGAATGTCATGGGGATTTGGACTGGTGTCGAGAGAATGATCTATCAGGGATAGCTTGCTGAATATGATGGTTTTCTGTTCCAGTCTGTTGAGTCGTTACAGATTTGGGTTCTTGTTTAACTTTGAATGCAATAAACATACAATTCTTGGGCCCCTGTCCAGGCATGGCAGCTTCCCAATGTCCGTACATGTTGAAGCATCTAGCTGCTGAGTGGCTTTCTATAGTCTGAGTACAATGTAACTTGGTCAACGCAAGCATTTCAGTTACCAAGTGAGGCAGAGGTAGACTGTATTCACCCCTGGGAAGAAAAGAATGGCCCTGATCCCGAGGTACTGAAGAGGGTGGGGTTTGAGGGAAATGCGTAAGAGGCGATGAAATGCGAAGATGAAGAGGCGCTTGAGGACGAAAAAGACAAGGACGAAGAGAGCCATTCGTAATTTGAGGAAACGTAGGAGCGGAAGCACTCGGAGTTGGAGTAGGGTAAGGATGCGAGTGGTCACTCGCATAGGAGGGGGATGATATTAGGGTCACGTTAGGGTCATGTGCGAGGCACATGCAGGCAGGGAGACATGGACGTTTTCCGTAGCACTGGATGGGACATTACCTCTTCAACTTCTGCAACGAATACAAACTGATCCACTATGCTTCTTCCCTGCCGCCCCTTTAGTCAATGTTAATGACATTTGTGATTATCTCCGTGCTAGCCAGAGGGCAAACCAGTACAAAGATTCACCAGCAATCCTCCACTTGACGACTTGCGAATCCAGCCAGCTTATTTTGAAGGAGGTGTAAACAGAAAAGCTCGTCCTCATCTCCCATCTAGATACCGACATCGTCGTACCAGTCTTTCTCATCGATATGTCATCTCCTTTCGAATCGACAGGTCAGACTCGCGATACGTATCTCTCACCTCAAACTCTTGACATAAGTGACAAATCCAGCAAGGAAACCAGCCCTAAGACCAGAATTAGTCGAACATTCGAGGATCTGAACAATCTTACTGTGATTCCGATCAAGAGGTCTGCGCTCTGCGCAAAGTCCTGGCCGAAAACCGAGCTCTCATCTTCTCCATCTCTCAGGATTGCGGCAAAAGCATGGTCAGCTTGGCAGTTGCTTTCACTGGCGACCAGGAGCTCCGCGACAAGATTCTGGATATCTTTTAAAAAGTGTGCTCTCGTATCCTCTATTAAATTGTTGGCTGATAATGTTGAGCTTGGGTTGAGAATCCCTTTCCACAGTCATACAGAAGATCAGAGGAATAAAAATCGTGTAGTATAAAGTAGGCGCAAGAAAGGTCAATTTTACTAAAATAGTCTAGCCTCGATTTCGAAGTTCGTTACGGGCAGCCTACTTCTTATGACTCACACGGAATATATCTAAGCCTTCCCTATGTCCTCGACACAGCAACACTGGCCACCCATCATCACTTTGAGCTTGCTGCTCAATTCCAAATGTCCCCACACGCTTCATTTCTGCTTGAGAAACGGAAACCGATACTTGGAGGGCTCAGAACACTTTCAATCACCAGCAATATAATGAGCACAGATCTAAATTCTAAGTGCTGGCTTGTGGGTTGCGCACATAAATTCAGTATTAGGACTACGAGCGATCGCGGTCGCAAGGGTTGGGGGGAAAGACATGTCAAAGTTGGAGTCTGTTGTAGGGCTCATGAAGGCATGCAAGAGTGTAAAGTGTTCTAGATATACAATGAGTTGGAAGCAATGGCTCTCTTGCCGGTAAGCTCTAACCTAAACCAAAAAGGCAGACAGTTACCAAAAGCTTTGAAGTTTTCAATCCACAAAAGGTAATGACTATATGCAGGAAATTCAAACAGATCAGCAAGTAGCACAAGATGATTCATTTGTGGATATAATGAGCTAGCACTCAAATAAACGTGAAGTGAACTTCTCAGATTCCTACTTTGAAGCTTGCTAAAATTACTATTAGCCCATATATCCGACACATCTATCTGTAAGAACATAATTGCAGCTTTGATCAAGTAGCTAGTTGCTGTGAATGAGATGAGATCTGTGCTAGTAGTATTTCTTGCAGTGAATAACCTTAGTGAAGTCGCCGCCCGCCTTGTCGCTTGTTCCAATATGAATAGCTAGCGCCGATTCGAGGTTAAAATTATATCATCCCCGTCTTTATGTGCGCGCAGTCTTCGAAAAAAGTCTCAACCACCTTTCATTCTCTCAAAGTTACCATACGATACTTCTCTCCACACGCTACTATGGAGGAAGTCATCGTTTGTTCTCCAGGCGCGCCTTTGCCTACTGAGCAGCTCGCACGTAGCACACTGTCCACTGCCTTATCTAATTCTGATCTCGAGGATCTCGACAAGTCCAGCCCTTCGAACGTCCTTCAACATATCTTAGCGAAAATTCAGCTCTTGGCATCCCAGACTCTGCTACCTTCACTACTGATACCACTTCCCTCAGCACCTACACCTTGAGGACGTTAGTACTTTCTACGAATCAAAATCATTGGGTCAACTTCAGCTTGCCAGAATATGTTTAGGTGTTCTGAAGACTATTCAACCTTTTCAAGTGACGTGCAGATAAATCCTTCTCTATCGACACCATCATGGATGTTCAAAATGTCTTGGGGTATGGGCTCCCCAGGGATAGTAGAGTTCTACTTGTCACGAGACCAATTTCCTCTGCACGAAAAGTCAATGCTCGAATGTCCAACCTAGAGCTAGCATGCGTAATCCCTGTGATGACTGTCCCGAAATCCCTTCATGAATACTACTGTGACACCAATAATATCATGTTTCTCCGCATCGCATCGCAGCAAAGCATTGGATCCATAGTGTGTGTGACATGTTGGGGCTGGAGCGTGGTGCCGAGCTCGCTTAGATCAGCTGACGTCGAATGTCAATAATGTCTTACAATCCAAGACATGAACCTTGTCTCGCGGCGCATTACTCGTCGACTTTTTTCAACGCCAACAACGATTTCTAAATAAACGATTTGCGTCCTCGGTTCGTGAGTCTTCTAGACTGAGTCGAGAGGTGAGTTTTGCGAAGCATGTACTAGGCCACAGCTGATCAATAACCAGACAATCACGATCTACGCGCCCGATCACCGAATTCCTCCTTCAAATTTCCTGTGGGATTGCGGAAAATCGTCATGGCGATTGAACTTGCGCTCCGACCCGCTCTCGGTATCTCTGGATACCACATGGTCATGGTTCTCCATGACCCAACTCCCCTCATATCCACCTACAGCACTCCTGAAGCTCATAGCTCAGTCGTCATCGAACATTCTACGTTCATTGGTCTTGATCTCTCCATCCGCGGATCCACCTTGCGCAATTGCGCGCGCCACAACGTCCAAGTTAAAATCAGCTGTCTAGAAGACTGCGAGGTCACTGGCTCTCTCACCATCTTGACAGAATGTTCCATCTACGGATCAACGCTTAGAGACGTCAAGCTCATTGGTTGCTCAGTTTTTGAGAAAAGCAGAGTCCACAACTCAAAGCTCACGGAATGTTCAGCACGGCACTCCAAGCTCATTAAATGCAACATCAACCTCAGCGTTATCAAAGGTTGCAATATTCAGGATGGAATAATCAACAAATGTGGGGCAGAGACCTCGGAGCTCTTGGGCGCCACTCGGCAAATCATGGTTAGCTACAGCAATTTGAACTTCTGTACACTTACGGGAGCCAGTTGTGTCCGCTCAGTACTTTATTCAAGTTTGGAATCTTCCAAGCCTTTTTGAATCGATGCAACTTCGATCACGGTAGCCGGTCCTTGCGTCGCTTCCCACGAGAGCTTCGGAAGCTAATCTTTGAGCATGCTGTTTTGAATTCTGAGCAGGCTGGTCGAGATATGGACCACAGCCCTCCATATCGCCGACAAATCTACAGCCTGATACGGGCGCTACGAGGAGACGAGAAATCGTACCATGAGTTACTGGAGGTCCAAAAAAACATCGTCGAATTCAAGATTGGCAGATTTCGAGGAAGAAAGCTGGTATACTTGCCAGATCACGCAGTCAACACTGTCAAGAAACTAGTCATTAAGTAAGTTACCTCAAGTTTCAACGAAAATCGCCGATATACTGGCTTGCATGAGTCTTCAGGAGATGATCGTCACTGACAAGTTCCACTAGCCACATCCATTTTGGTGTCGCTCCGAATATCATCATCAGTGATCCGAAACCTGTACAGATCCGAATGAAAAGTGCGGAATCTGGAAACGGCATCGAGAGTATCAGAAGGGTTTCCCAGTGGACAGTCAACGCCAAGAATCTCAGACGAATCAGTGTTCAATTTCAATGGTGGGTTGAGTTTATCAACTTGAATGATATGGTCCAGATGGTCAACAAGGGATATGGTATGCAGGGACTACTTGAGGTAAATACACGCCATTAATTTAACTCCATTATACATAAACAGAAGCTAAGAACATATGTAGCGTGTTTCCACAGGTTATAAACTTGTTTGGTCTCGGGAGGCATCAGAGAGCTCTGTTTTGGAATGGAGTGAGACTTCTTCTCCTAGATATATGCTGGGATATATGTCATCTGCCCACTAGAAGGAAGCAGAGGATTCCGGCACTGGGAGTGAAATACTAATTTACTTTCTGTCTATCTCCTGCAGTGAGACTTCCCAGGGGAGTTTTGGGCACCAGGATAGCCCAGTTTCATGACCCCAAGCCATTGGGAGAACTTGATCAATTTGAAGACTTAGGTAGCGAAGTAGGAAACATTTACGACTCCATTGCCAGCCGCAATTAAATTTTGAGAGAGCTCTTGGCTTGGATGGTGGGACTGGTAAGGTGGCGCATCGAGGTCTTCCTTGATTATGACATCAACGGCGCAGATACGTTCGAATCGTGAGGGTTTGATTGTATTTCAATCAAACATCCGAGAGTTCACGCCAAACAGGTATACACCATAGGACTGTGTTCTGCATTTGTTCACTGAAATCCTATCTACAAAGCCCGATCTAACAACGACTCTTTCCCACGATCATAATATCAAGAGCAGTCTCCACAGCAATCCAAATATTTATCTTCTATATCTGCCATCTCGATGCTGAAGCTTGAAGACATGCTTCTTCAATGCAGAAGATTCCTGGTACGTCTTTCCACACTCCTGACAAACCCAAGGGCGTTGCCCCATATGGAACGTTTTGATGTGGCGATCCATTCCTCTTCGATGAACATAAGTCTTCTCGCAATTAGGCCATGTGCACATAACTCGCACGGAGTTCTCGGAGCTTACTCCATGCGGAACACTTGGCTGGAATAATTCTGGAGATTCGGCTTCGGATTGGGAGGGGTTTTGTTGAGAGGATAGGGCCTGAGACTGAGACATTTTTGGGAACACTGACCCATGCGTCTCCGCGGAGCTGTCAGAAGAATAAGGTCTACCTGTAAAAGCTGTTTGAATAGGTTGGTATCGAGTTTCACCTGTAAATGTGCTGCCGAGTCCGAACCCTTCGGCGGCTTGGGCAGCTTGAGGGGAAGGAGAAAAGAAATTGGCAGGTTGGGGAATGAATCCGGAACCATTTTCAGCCAACTGCTCGAACTGCTGGTGTCCGTGACTCCACTGCTTCGACATGTCCATGTTGTTTCTGCGACTATCGATCCGATAATAGCCTAGGTTGTCGTACAGGGCGTTCTTGCTTGAATGTGCAGTGCCAAAAATCGACTCTGCGTTTGTGCGTAGCGAACCCCAACTTTGAGACGCTGAAAGTTGAAGCTTAGGGGTAGCTGCCTGATTTGAATTCTCTAGGAATGGAAGTTCGTAACATCGCCCGTTATAATTTGTAGGCTGGATATGACCCCGCAGCTCATTCATCGGATACGCTGTTCCAATCTCGTCAAACCCGGAAGAAATATCATAACCAGGACTAGAGTTCCCCACATCTTCCATGGCGTCGAAGAAGGCATCTCTAAGTCTTTCGCGGTCATCGCCGCTATCCATTACGTCAGAGTGCGTGTGTACAGTTCGATCTTCCTGTTGTAAGAGATTTAAGTCTCCATGAACGCCTTGCCTCATGTGAACCTTGAGCCGATTCTCGTACGTAAAGATTGCTGTACAACCATCAACATCGCAGGCAAATCTCTTTCGTCCCAGATGGACGTCCTGTATATGGCGATTGAGACCATGGGTATTCACCCATTTGTTACAATAGCCACATTGAACGCCTTCTTGGAGCCCGTGGTTTTCTCTATCGTGGCGTTTGAGACTGGCTGCCTTCAAGAAAGGTATTTGACATATGAAACAGAAAGCCCCAGAGATTGGGCCATCCAATTGCCGGTACGAGCCGCCCATCATTGTTGAATCTCGAGGATTTAGCTTCGCTGGTGACTGCGTGTGTGAAGCCGAGTTCTGCTGGAGTATTGTAGAGCCGAATCTGGAGTTGTAAATTGGAGGCAAACTATTTTGTTGTAATTGCTCCTCTATCTGGATACACTTGTCGTTGCTGGAATCTAGACGTCGTGAGTGATAGTGGGCACTTGGATCGTTTCGAAATGGAGTGCTGACATGGCCAACTTGTGAGCCTGGGAATGGATGCAGAATTTCTTGGCCAGGCGATTTCCAACTCTCAACGGCATAAGGGTTGTTCGAGTAAGGATTTGGGCCTGGATCCGCGAACTGACCTTGGGGCTCGTATGCTTGCATTCCACGGTTAGGGGGTACAGCATGGTGGTTGTACAGAGGAGGCGGAACATGGTAAGTTGACGACTCCTCAGCCTTGACTGGCTGGTGAAGCTCTACATGCTGTTTCGATTCTGTGTAAGAGCTGTCGTAAATGTATCCCTTAGCAATAAGCACTGGATTGACCTCGGATCGACTTCGTCTGATCCCCGTCGCATGGCCGAACGACGGGAAATCACTGTAGCCGTTCGAATGAAGGGATGCGGGATAGTACTGATCATAAACTTGGATGTCGCCGATATCTGTGAGGAAAGCACAGTCGCCTTGATATCTCTCTCCTTCCGAGTTTCTCAAGTCCTTCGAGTTAGAGCTACGTGCTGATTCCAGACAGGCAGAGGCACCATCCGCGTGCTGATTGTAGTTGTGCTGATCATGTCGATGCTGACGGCCTTCTTGTTCTTGCTCACCGGTATAGTTCTGGAGCCCAAATGCTGTATTGGATATCTCCTCTTGGTTGAAGTGACTCCGTTGTGTGGAAACAAAGGAATGTCTGGCGTTCCAAGGTGACTGGCTTGCTTGTACGACTTGAGGGCTACATCGCCAGGAACTAGAACCTTCTCGATGTTCTCCGACGAAGCTCTTGGGTATATGGCTTTCATCCATGATGCTGTCGATCATTTGAAAATGATTTGATGAGGTTGGGATCTTTATTCTGCGACATTTATCACGAGATGGAGGCTGACTTCCGCCTTGAACGCAGAGACCTAAAGCGGCTAGCCCCAAACAAGCCATATTCCAATAGGTGAATCTTATCTCAGCATCAGCACACTTAAGGTTAGGAAGCAATGTCAAGGGACGAAGACGATTCTGGCAATATCTCAACGTATACTCACCCCATCCAGCCTTAAAATATACACGCCTACCTCAATATCTGTTATTTTTTCTCAATTAACACGAATTTCAAATTATAGCATATCCAAGAAAGTACTCAGTATTGTCGATGAATTATGGCATTGCTTTCAATGTGTGCACAAAGACACCTCATTACAACGGAACGCTACATCAGGAAACCAGAGCTGCTGGAATAACTGCTCCCTTTTCCACGTAGCTCTGACTAGTTTTCCACAACTTATGAACTCTATGCTGAGTGGAAACGAGCCTTCCAAAAATGTACACTAAACATCCTAGACTTAGATAGCCTTTACATGCCCAGTTAAAGTCCGATGATCCTCTTCTCCAGTCAATGTTGCATATGCCTGTCCACAGTTGCAGATGTGGTATGATCTTCGAACGGCCACATGAGTTGTGTTGATGTGTCTATTGAGCCGCCAGATTTTCCACTTCAGAAATTTTAGCATTGATCCGACATGCAGACTCATATTCTGGAACAGAAATAGAGGACGGAAACCTACATTCTTCTTATCACAACCTTTCCAAGGACAATACCATACAGGAGGCTTTCCTGGAAGTAGAGTAGCACGAGTTCCCACTGGAAGGAAGACGCCGGTAGCAGGACAACCTGGCTCAAAGAATGGAGGGGGATTGACAACTTCGGGGCCGAATTGAGCTCGAAGATTCGATAGTGCTGGTACTCTGGCGATATTCGAGTACTCATCAATGAATTGTCCTTCAGAAGGGGTTATGATCCTAGCGTGGTCGTCCAGTCCAGATCCAGGTGGGACTATGGTTATTTTTCCTTCATCGGTAAAGCCATGCGGGGTCCTCAGTCTATGGCCCAACAGCAAATCTTTATTCTCGAACGTCATATGGCAATACTCGCAGATGAGATGCTCGGGCTGAGAAGCTGGTACATTGATCAAGTCAGGCTCAGAGGCTACTTCTGTGCTCCTCGGCGTGCTGTAGATGTATCCGGGTGGTCGGAAAGGGTTCTTATCTGGGCCGTTACTGTTAATAACTACTGTTAGCTGAAGACCCTGATTCGAGAAAGTCGGGCTGGAAGGATCTTACTTGTAGATTGGGATCTGAATTCCACATGCCGCACCTTCCATCGATCCATCTTTGCTTGCAGCTCTCATCCTCTTCGTGCCCTTCTCGTGGTTTGCCATGCCCATCGTCATTGGAGGTACTGAGGAGTTGATATCCACGAATCTCCAGAGACTAAGTAGTCCTGGTGGAATGTTTGTAGTCGTAGAATATTTCCTCAAGGTGACTCGAAAAAGATGAACGAGGAGGGCATTGTGAAAGCTTTCGAAGGTGAATATCAAGGCCACCGTATCAGGACTAGCGTGGCACAGCTGATTCAATCACACGCGCGACAATCGTCCGTTCATGGGTATCAAAACTTTAACACGTATCTATTTCTGGTTCCCTTAGGCTATTCCGCGCTGGATATTATGTAGCGGTATGGCAGCAGTCGTAGAAAGTCTTAGAAGCAAGACTGGGACAAAGAAAGCCCTCCCTTATTGGATATCTCTACCACTCTTTGTGTATGTAAGGATTGAAAAGGGGTCTGTTTCGTACTATCGTAAGCAAGATTAAACGATCTCCTAACAAAGGGCTTGTATTTGATTCCCTCAAGGTTCAATGGCTGGGAAAAGAAAGGGGCGAGCAACTCTATCTATCATTCGCAACATATCTCTGGGCGTTACTGGGACAAAGATGCGCAACTGACAAACAACCTCTTTATCTGTAATCCAAGAGTCTTCCAGGCGCAAGGTAGGCAGAGGACTTTGCCAGCATGCTCAGAAGACTCAACCTAAATTATGCACTATAGCCTCGGCAGGTGGCGATTGCTTTTCGCTGCTCTTGGAAATCAAAAACGCGCTCTTAAATGTTAATGACGGGTACTCATGTATACAATTCAGAATGTGCCTCGAAAATCTTGCACCCTCCCTGTCTACAGCCATTTCGCCGAAGAAGATGTTGTTATTTTGCCATATTAACCTCCTTTACAAGCGAGATTAAGCGACACACCGCTGGACTGCAGGTGCCGCTTCCCCGCTTGTTTCGGAGAATTTCGTCATTGAGTTTTCAGAAAGTCCAAGTCACGTCATAATCCGAACTCGCCCGTATAGTATACCCTTTCCTCTACATATCAACCGGCAAACAATCCTCAGATCAACATCACCAAACTCCTCCAACTGACTTCCCGACCCAAAAGCTCATCAGAAATCCAAGAAAATGGCTGCAACAATGAAAGCTTGGCAGTACAGCTCTCCAAGCGGTGCCTTGGACACGAAGCTGCAATTCGCGACCGAAGCAACAAAGCCAACACTAAATGCCACGAAGCCGCAAATGCTGGTAGAGGTCATTAGCATGGGACTGAATCCAGCAGACTATAAGTTAGCGGAGATGGGCATGCTTGGGAACGTCGCGGTGTCCAAACCAGCTAGTCCAGGCATGGATTTCAGCGGAAGAGTCGTGACGCTAGGACAGGCGACCGATGTTTTCAAAGTCGGCGATGTTGTTCTTGGTAGAATAGACCCGACGCAATTCGGGACTCTTGGACAGTTCGTTATCGCTAGCTATGATGGGTGCGCAGTGCTGCCCAAGGGGGTTGAACCAGATCACGGGGCTGGTATTGGAACGGCTGGACAGACTGCATACCAGACCATCGTGCCTAATGTCAAGGCTGGCGATAAGATTTTCATCAATGGTGGTTCGGGAGCAGTAGGTGCATTTGGAATTCAGATCGCAAAGGCTGTCGGATGCCATGTGACGGTCTCGTGCTCAAGTGCCAAAATCGAGTTGTGCAAGCAACACGGAGCCGACGAAGTTATCGACTACACCTCCACGGATGTCACTCAGAAACTAGTCGAGAACGGTCTCATCTACAGTCTTGTCGTCGACAATGTCGGCAATTCCCCGGGAGATCTTTACACCAAAGCTGACAAGTTCCTATCGCCAGCCGGGAAATTCGTGCAAGTTGGTGGAAGCGCATCTCTTGAATCGGCTAGAATCATGAGCAGTAGAATGCTCCTGCCAAAGTTTCTTGGTGGCGGAAGTAGGAAATTCGTCCTGTATTTCACGAAGAACAGCAGGGATGATTTGGCGCAGATCGCGGAGTGGGTGGCTGAGGGAAAGGTCAAGGTGCCAATTGAAGAGGTATTTGAGTACGAGGACGCGCCAAAGGCTATTGCATTGCTTAAGAAGGGGAAGAGCAAGGGGAAGATTATTGTCCACGTTGGGCAGAAGTCATGATGCATTGTTTGGAGGGGCGTCAATCCCAAAATTGACTTCTCTTTATGATTAGCTGTACTTTCTAGATTGTTTTCAGCCTTCATCTATACCAGATCGTTCCTGCTCGCATAATTTTGCAGTTTGAATTCTGCGCTCATGCTTTGGTTGGCGTAAAGTTATATGATACTCCATTTCCCAGCTCAAATACTTCATCATTTTTAAGTATCATCGCGAGGCTTCACAGGTTCATGTAGTTTGAACACCGATCTAAGCGCCCGGCATTAATCATAAAGTGGTTCGTACTTTTCATCGTCTACCAGAAAAAGACAAGACCTTACAGTAGAAATGACTGACAGGGCTCCCGACGCGCCACACATGAAAGATAAAGAAAACTGACTGCGGTAATTTCTGCATCGACGAATTTCAAGAAGACCAGCTGTGAAGAGCTGCTCGGGAAATTAGGATCGCAGTCGCAATGAATCTCATGCTTTGGCGAATCCTGTTTTGGTGGCTTCCGGACCATCGACTCTACTCATTGTTGGAACATGAGACAGTTCTGATATTGATAAATACCCCGACCAGTCTAAATGTACATGCTTTGGAGGGAAGTCTGCTTACTTACATACCGAAAAAAGCCGTGCAGTAGCAATTGTGTCACGCAAGACTTGTTCCGAGTTGACGGCGGAACGTCTTCACGTTGGTATATTGTGCATTCGATATGCTCCGATGCATTGCGATAGGTAGGCGGGAAGGTTGCCAGTTGAAGTAAGACATTACTTTATGACTCTATCGATATGCTACAGTACGTGAAAGGAAAACGTGACCTCGGAAGATTTACTAAGCGTCCATCAGCAGAGTCTACTCCTGCTCCATAGTGAAGACACTAACTGTTGTCTATTCTTATAATCGTGAGGTTTATTTACATTAATGACCTCACTCAAGAGGCACCCATTGTGGTGAGTTCTGAATTTCCCCATAACATGGAAACACTCGCTCGCTCAAACTCCCTTGGGATGGTTTTGCTCGACATCACTTGCACCTTTCACCATAGTACTGGTTATAGCCTCTCTTTGGCAGCTTAATAGAATAAACAAAGCTGCTCGACGCGGATGTCGAGGGGCTTGTCACGTGTATTACCCTTGGTTCGCTTCATTTCCTGCCGAAAGCTGCGAGATGAGCCGAAAGCTTATTCAATGAAAAGGCTGGGGGTACAGAAAAGCAACCTTCCTCTTTCAAACAAACGACGGTACTCCACTTAGGAGTACTTCCGCACCTGCACAATCGTACATATTGTCCATTTCATCCGGTACGCGCGCCAACTATATTGGCAGGTTCCTCTTGGCTCTGATTGCTTGGAATGGAAGAACGATTCTACTCCTGAAGTGGGGAACTAATCACTATCACGTTGGAACAGGCTACTTACTATATACTTGGTGGCCAGAATAACCAAATCCCTACCTTTAGCGGGTTCTCCTCCGCATTTAGATGATTCTCGATTAAATGGTTGGGCAGATGCCCTTGATGAGGCTCGAGCTGGTAAAGACAAGGCAAGGAAGGGTTCATTTATCCCTACCACAAGCACTACAGGCTAATCCTGGCTGGGGTAAACCTGGCTACAACTGCAATCATATAAAGCCAATACAATGCACATCGACTTCCGGATTGCCGTCCTTTTGAATTGTGAACAGCCCCTGAGACTCAGATGCGTCTCCTGAATCTCTTTCTCGTGATTTCAACCCTCTTTTGGGGCGGGTTTGCAACAGATAATGGCCAGACTACAGCAGTAACATGGGATCCATACAGCTTGACAGTCAATGGCAGTAGAGTGTTTATTTTGTCAGTGTTGCCTACTAACAGTTTCGATACATAAACTTACAGTTTTCAGCTCCGCGGAATTTCACTATCAACGCATGCCTGTGCCAGAGCTGTGGCTCGACATTTTCCAGAAGTTCAAGGCCAACGGGATCAACACAATCAGGTACATCATCATAGATACAACTTGAGGTCTCCTCGCTTTGCTAATGCGCCTAGTGTTTACTTTTTCTGGTCTTACCATTCCTCGTCGAAGGGCGTCTACGACTTTCAGACATCAGGAAAGAACGTCCAGAAAGTCTTTGATTACGCTAAAGAAGCAGGAATTTGGGTGATCACGCGAGCTGGACCATACTGTAATGCCGAGACAAATGGAGGCGGACTCGCCCTTTGGTACGTAGCATGTCCATATTCTTCTACTTCAAGTATCTGGAGACCATCTTCGAGACACACCTAATGCTCTTACAAAAAAAAACAGGCATTAGCTAACTTCTGTCTTCGTACAGGGGGTCTGATGGAAGCTTAGGAAATCTACGGACTAGTGATGCTACGTATTACCAGGCTTGGTTGCCTTGGATAACTCAAATTGGAGAGATTATTGCAAGGAACGAGATCACGAAAGGGGGTCCCGTGATCTTAAATCAACATGAGAATGAGCTTCAGGAAACGACTCATGCGGCGGACAATACATTGGTTGTTTACATGGAGCAGGTCAAGAAAGCCTTCCGCGATGCTGGCGTGACTGTGCCATCAACACACAACGAAAAAGGCATGCGCTCACAGTCGTGGAGTACAGACTATCAAAACGTTGGCGGAGCTGTCGACATTTATGGCCTGGACTCTTACCCTGGCGGCTTCTCTTGCACGAATATCAATTCTGGCTTCAATATTAACAGGAAATATTACCAATGGTTTCAGAACAACTCTTATACTCAGCCATCGTACCTAGCCGAGTTTGAGGCTGGGTATTTCACACCTTGGGGAGGAAGCTTTTACGACGACTGTGCTGCAGAGCATGATCCAGCATATGCAGATGTCTACTATAAGAATAATCTAGGCCAGCGAGTTACACTCCTTAGTCTCTACATGACCTGGGGAGGAACAAATTGGGGACATTGTCAGTTGACTCCAACGTTAAATATACATACACTGACGAAAAATAGCCGCCGCTCCTGTTGTATATACATCGTACGATTATTCCGCGCCTCTCCGAGAAACTCGACAGATTCAGGATAAGTTTTATCAGACCAAACTTATAAGTCTGCTCACCCGCGTCTCAACGGATATGCTGAAGACTGACATGATTGGCAATGGGACTGGATATGCTGTGAGTCCTGATATTTCATGTCCTCCATTCTTTTAGCTAATTTTCTCAAGGTTTCCTCACCCTTGATTTGGACTTGGGAGCTTAGAAATCCCGATACAGGTGCTGCATTTTATACCGTGCAGCAGAATACATCCAAGTCGAGGGACTCTGTGACTTTTTCGGCAAGCCTAAACACATCTGAGGGCGTCATCACGGTACCGAACATTAATCTAGATGGGCGCCAAAGCAAAATTCTTGTCACTGACTACACCTTTGGCAAAAACCTCCTTCAGTATTCCTCGGCTGACGTTCTGTCCTACGGTGTTTTCGACGTCGACGTACTGGTTCTTTACCTGAAGCCAGGACAGGTTGGCCAGTTTGCGCTCAAAACCGGTTCTGCGAGCGCCGCGCATATCATCGAAGGTTCCACAGCCGTCAACGTGACATCTACGAATAATACTACGACATTCAGCTACACTCAAGGATCCGGCAAGACAACTGTCAAATTCGGTAGCGTCCTAGTATATCTTCTCGATCAAGAATCCGCTTGGAAGTTTTGGGCTCCTCCAACAACAACTAATCCGAATGTGAAGCCTGATGAGCAGATATTTGTCTTGGGACCATACCTCGTCCGTAGCGCTTCTGTATCTCACGGCGTGGTGCATGTTTCAGGCGATAACGACAACGCCACAACTATCGAGGTGTACACCGGCAATCCTAGTATCCAGACAATCACATGGAATGGAATACGACTGAGTGCTACTAAAACTTCCTATGGTTCCGTAATAGCACAAATTCCAGGAGCCAAAGAACGCGCCATTTCCCTTCCCGTCCTAGGAAATTGGCGCTCTGCAGATTCCCTCCCAGAGAAATCGACTTCATACGACGATAAGAATTGGGCAGTGTGCAATAAGTCGTCAACGCGCAGTCCCATTGCACCTTTGACCAAGCCCGTTCTGTTCTCGAGCGACTATGGATTCTACTCGGGTGCCAAAATCTATCGCGGATACTTCACCGGCGCCAACTTTAACTCGGTGAAAATTACTTGCTCGGGAGGTCTGGCATTCGGCTGGTCTGCATGGTTGAATGGCGTTCTCATCGGCGGAAATGTAGGAAACGCCTCTCTTACAACCACAGCTGCCGTCCTCCCGCTCCCTGCTGCATCATTGAAGTCAGGAGACAATCTCCTCACAGTCGTTGTAGATTACCATGGCCACGACGAAACATCAACTGCCAAAGGTGTAGGTAATCCTCGCGGAATACTCGGCGCATCGCTCCTTCCTGCCAATGGAACTGGCTTTACGTTGTGGAAGGTGCAAGGCAACGCCGGAGGATCGAAGAATTTAGATCCCGTCAGAGGCCCCATGAACGAAGGCGGCTTGTACGCCGAACGGGTCGGATGGCACCTTCCTGGCTTCAAACCAGATTCTACGTTCGACCGCGCGGGTCCATCGACTGGTCTGACCACATCAGGGATACGCTTCTACACCACCACCTTTCATCTCGATATTGATTCTGATCTCGATGTACCCCTTGGAATCGAGCTTGCAGCTCCTGCTGGGACTGTAGCCCGTGTCATGATCTGGGTTAATGGATACCAATATGGAAAATATGTTCCTCACATCGGACCGCAGACCAGATTCCCGGTACCGCCTGGGGTCATCAACAATAGAGGTTTGAATACTGTTGCCTTGAGTCTTTGGGCGATGACGGATGCGGGAGCGAAGCTGGATACGGTTAAGTTGATTTCTTATGGTGCTTACCAGACGGACTTTGATTTCAACCGGGATTGGACCGAGCTCCAGCCGCAATATGATACGAGCCGTTTGCAGTATGCCTGAATGAACTGGCAGAGCTTATACAGTAGACTTCCTGGTTCCTCTGCGGGCATTTGTGTGCTGATATGAATAATATATGATTGAAAGTATATGAATTCGGCCTAGCCCTGTCAACTGAGCCCACGTGCGCTTGATTTGTTTACTTTACTGATGGAGAGGAGAAAGCCAGCAGAATTATTTCTCTAAGATCTCCTCCGGTTCATTATCAGTAATGCAGTGTTAGTTTCCAGTAGAATAGGTGAGAATTAGTAATATTGTACAACGCCTGCACATCCCTTGGTCAAAACAAAAGCATCGCGTAGTGACGGGCGGCAGAATCCTCACGATCAGGTGAAGTCAAGCATGAAGTACATCGTAAGAACCCGGATATATCGCGAATTTGATGCGGCATTGATTAACTCCTACATCAGTAGCCTCATAGTCTCAGAAAAGACTCAACGATCTATAACCTGACTGTAAAATCACGGTTCCACATAAAATGGCATCGAAATCTATCTGGGTAATACTTGAAAAGTCAAATGAATGTTTCACGACTATGTTGAGTGATAGATAATTTCATGTGACGATTTTGCCTGGCCGAAAACGAACTTCACTCAGCTTCGCATGACCAGCTTTCTCCCCCATCTTATTCCGATTTAGAGGGAGCAAGATCTCGTTCTGTGATAGAAGCTTTGCTGTTTTGAAAAAGAAAAGAAATATCACTATTGCATAGTCTCTCATCCAAATCATTCAAAGCTATACAGACACATATCTCAATCACCCAAGCCATCTAGAACCACTCTCAAAAGTGGCAAAAAGTTGTAGAAGCTCTCTGTTAAGAGAACCTCGGGTATTGAGCCCGAGGTGGGGCTCGAACCCACGACCTTGAGGTAACCTTTTAGTGATGAATCGGCTTCAAATGAAGCTTTTCCGCTGTTAAGAGCCACACGCTCTACCGATTGAGCTACCCGGGCATTGGATGTACTGATGAGTGAACAAGGTATTGTTAGTTGGCTATATAAAGCAAAATTTGAATTTTCGGGGGTCAGCGGAGACGGGGTGAAAATTTGATGAAAATTCTGTAAGCGAGCGGGTCACCGCTCCTTTACTCCCATCAGGCGGCTATGAGAGATTGTCAGTGTATTGATGTGGTGCAACACTGCTCATTGTATTCTTCACGCAATCTCTATTCCGGTAGACTCCATCCTCTTGCATTTTTCAGGAGATGTGACTTTCAGATTCACTTAATGTCGAGTCTCACTGGATGTAAGCAAAGTAAGCGAGAGCCACTAAGCTGACTGACCTATACAATTCCTGCGAAGTCTGCTCACAAGCAGAGGGACGAATGACAAACCTCTAGAAAGGAGAATCCTCACCGTATTAGGTTAGGGAATGCTCGGCCATGACTGCCGGATATTAAATTGTGCGTGATGGCCAGAAGATAGGTGCTTCTACAGACCATCGGATACTACTCTATATATCAGGAATTAGAGCAGCTAAGATAGTTAAGAACACCTTACAATACATATCCAGCTCAATCTTCCAGTCACCTCTTAGTCGAGGCCAAAACTTTGCTACTTATGAGCAGCATGAAAACAATAGTTCTTTAGCAAAGATTTCATCCAATACCTTTATGAATAACCTCAACCGTGTACCCACAAATCGTCTCAGCCAGCGAACAAATCGAACATTTCGGTTACTTTGAATCGTCCTAAAACTGCTCTACGATTTTTGTGTTATTTTGAGTTTACAGATAAATCCGACGTACCTTTAGATACACCCGAACGAACAGTATCACGTCGCTCGCTACCAAGTGGCAAAGATACAGCCTTGATGTTGCAACAGACAGCCATTTCCCCGCTAACATCTCTGCCCACAACTCCCCATCTATCAACCTTGAAATCCTTCTCGACTATTACTCGACATTCCTTTGACAGCAGACAATGTGTAACGTCGATCTTTTGCAGTAGCAGCTATGTGCAGATCCTCCTGTTCTTTCTGGGCTGGCGATGCTCTGCCATCCAAACACCAACGATGGCCAACTCGCAGGATTATTGAGTCAATGCCTTCTGACAGTTTGCTTTGGCTTCACTAGCAATACCTATATCATGCATTCATCAAATCACCAAAAGCGGCTAGAATCCAGGACACCTCCTAGGTCATGGCTCTCCATCGATTCGGACCTATAGTATTTCCTCCGCAAGAATAAAATTCTACTCTTTGCTACTGCAATTTTCAATGCTCAGATTAACCTCAACTACTCCCTTGCTCCTTTTGGAGGTTACTGGTGAATGCATCGTTCTATGTGGCCGTTTCCTGCTGGGAACACTCAGCGAAGGGATTGAGGTCGATGATTCTTGTTGGTGGCAAAGGATCAAGTGGTAGCGACAATGAGCTGTAGGTATGTTCACGGCTGACCGTACGCATCAAAGAGGAGTGGACCAAGGGCAATGAGCCCCAATTGAATCTGCCTTGTTAAGGAATTCCAAGGGGTTCCAAGTACCATTACCAAGGTAACCCAATGTCCGTACGAAGTTCTTTCTCGCTCAAGTCGATAGGCAAGAAATGAAGAGTACAATGCTCACGTCAAGTGTACATACTCAGCGTTCCAGATAATACAATGGTGTAAACAGGAAGCTGAAGAGTATTGGAATTGCTGGTAGATTACGAGTCTCGAAGAGAGCTTTGCATAAAGGCCAAGAGAACCAAAAGGCCTCTCTCTATGTACTCTTTGTAGAAAGCCAAAATCGCGTATACTCTCCATCTCAAAGAGAACATGGTCAAGGTCTTGTGAATTAAATTTGGTAGGCTTATGATTATTATGCGCATTATCCATAGACGGGATGTTACAGATCTGTGGAAGACTGGAAGCGATACCGTGACATGGTTTCTTCATGACGGACACCCCGAAAACAGTGACAAGCTGTTCAATATACGATGACCGGTACTGCATTCTCCACAGTCCCCGAATACGGGTTACTTTGCTTTCATGAACATTGCATAATCGCTTGCCAAATCCTGTGTAACTCCAGATCAACAAGTCTGGAAATACTTGCAGCATACATTTACAAGGATAAACAATGAATCCCAATATCAAAAACGGGACATGTCATCGTCTGATGCATTACGATCTCTAAAATACACGTCTCACGTAGAGAAGCAATCACTCTGTCGTCCCACCGTGTCTGCTACCCACTCCTCACAAGTACAATCCCTCCGGCTCGCCCTCCGTCTTGGTCTTCAACACACGCTCTCTCGCAGCCCTGAAATCCGCCATCTGCACACGCATTCTTCGCTCTCTTAAAGCCATCAAGCCAGCTTCGGAGCAGATAGCCTTGATATCCGCACCCGAAAGATCGTCCTTTTGATTGATAAACTCTTCCAAGTCGACGTCCTCATTCAAAGACATCTTGGATGTATGTAGTGTGAAGATCTTGCGCTTGGTAACTTGATCAGGGTTCTCAAATAGGATCTTTCGGTCGATACGGCCGGGTCGGATGAGGGCTGGGTCGAGAGTATCGATCTTGTTGGTGGCCATGATAACCTTCACGTCTCCTCTATCATCAAATCCATCAAGTTGATTTAGAAGTTCCAACATGGTTCTTTGAACCTCCTTCTCTCCTCCAGATGTCGATTCGTATCTCTTGGTACCGATTGCGTCGATCTCGTCAATGAACACAATCGAAGGAGCGTTTTCAGCAGCGACCTTACGCGGTTAGTTCCAGAAGTGGAATTGAGATCTACAAATGCATACCTGGAAAAGTTGTCTGACAAGCCTTGGTCCATCACCCAAGTACTTCTGAATCAACTCGCTACCAACAATACGCAGAAAAGTCGCACTTGTTTGATTTGCAACCGCCTTTGCGAGCAGAGTCTTTCCTGTACCTGGCGCACCGTAAAGAATGACACCCTTGGGAGGTTTGATTCCCATCTCTTCGTATAGCTCGGGGTGCAGAAGTGGTAATTCGACAGACTCCCGGACTTCTTGTATCTGAGACTCCAGACCACCAATGTCCGCATAAGATTCTGTGGGGGCCTTATCCAGCTTCATGACCGTAACCAATGGATCCGCATCATCGGTGAGAACACCGACTATGGAAACGGACTTGTGGTGAAGCAGGACACTGGCACCTGGTTCCAGAAGATCCTTATCGACGAAGGACATGATGGAGACGTAGTACTCGGGGCCGGTCGTACTGGAAACAATAGCATGATCATCATCGATCATCTCCTCCAAAGTTCCTACACCCATTGGGCTACCTCTCATGTCATCGACTCGTCCACGCTCATCAGCATTCCTGTCGGAAGCCTCAGGGTCGCTAGCAGCTGAAACAGGTGCGCCTCCTTCCTTGACAGCCTTCGCCTTTCGTAATCGTTCTTGATTCTCAACGTATTCTTCTTCCAGTAGCAGATGGTCGTGGATTCTTTGCATTCGGAGGTATCTCAGCTTACATCGGGATGTAGGATAGACAGCGGGGAGTTTGGCGGAAGCATTTGGTCCGGCAGCCTTGCGCTTCTTGCGGCCGATCCTAGTTGTTGGGCGTGGAGGTGGCTCGTATTTGGGTTTCTCCTTCTATGATAATTGGTCAGTATCCAGACCGCGCCCATCGTGCTAGACTTAGAATTCATACCTTCTTATCCTTCTCATCTTTGTTCTCGCCACCTTGGCCAGCTCCTCCGAGCCCCGACTGTTGATTTCCCTGGAAGCTGTCAATATTGTTTCCGTGTCCCAAGTCGACGAAGAGCTTACCATCGTGCCTGCACCAGTTGTGGATGCTGCTTTAACAAGATACGAAGAAGTAGATTATCGAGAAGATGTCACAAGTCTGATCGACAAGTTGAAGTTGAGGTTCAGGTCGATGGAATGGGGCCGAAGTGTCTGGTGTTTGTCATGGGAGAGGTGCCAGCTTGAAGCTCTACGGCATGTGTTCAGCAGGCGACAGAGACGCGAATTGGCAGATCCACGCTAAAAGTGGTGGCCTCATTACCTTGGCTGTCATGCCATCATTTCAAGGCATCATCGGAGCTCACAACCACAAGGTCCGGTCCCGACATGATACCGATAGAATGTTGATCTCACAGCCTTGAATGATCCATATATGAGGCTCATTCGGACTACGTTAAGTCAACACCCTATTTCTGTAACATTCGGCGAAAGTGTTCGATTTTTTTTCGTAACTAGACAAAAGACAATTACTATTTCGAACATCTGCAGACAGAAAGTAGCCTGTTACGCGTGCAGGTTATCTGCAATAGCTGTCTCGAGTCGCCCGAGTGTACCCCGCCAACGCAGCTTGCTTCACCGTGAGGCTCCCCATGACTGCCTTGCCAGCAAGCCCTTCTGTCTTTCCAATTCTTACTCTCAGCATCTTCCAATTCGTTTTTGAATACTTCTAATGTTCATCAGGAGATCTCAATCGGTTCACATTGAATCAGCCTTTTATTGACACAATAACTCTCAAATAACGAATTTCGAGTACCACACGACCGGACGAACTCAAAACCACGACTCTTATTCTCTCTCTCTCGGACCCTTCTGAATAATTGCACCGTCCAAGAGCCGTCTTCATTCGGTCCTGAAACTCAATTACAGCCAGACTTACCTCCCTTCCACCAGTACTTCCACTATGGCATCCAACAGACTTCGCAGAGTTGCCAAAGAGCTGGCAGACATTCAGAATGATACCGATTCGAACATATTCTGCCAAGCTGTTGATAATGATCTTTCACATTTGCACGCTTCGTTTCCAGGGCCACCAGATACTCCATATGAGGGCGGAACTTATGTGGTAGACATTAAAATCCCCAACGAATATCCATTTCGACCCCCAATCATGAAGTTCCAGACGAGGCTGTGGCACCCAAACGTCAGCAGTCAAACGGTATACATACCATGTTACTCTAGATCAATCAAATCTAACAGCAAATTTAGGGTGCTATATGCCTCGATACGTTAGGAACAGCTTGGTCGCCCGTCCTCACCATCAAATCCGCTCTCTTGTCTCTCCAATCGCTTCTCAGTACACCCGAGCCCAAGGATCCACAAGATGCGGAAGTAGCAAGCATGCTTATGAAAAATCCAGAGCAGTTCCAGAAAGTCGCTCGAGAGTGGGCTGTTAAGCATGCTTCAGCTCCGAAATCAACACAGTGGGAGGTCGCCACGGCTATGCATCCATCGTCGTCAAAGCCAAATCCCCAAAAGGTTCTGTCTCGAGAAGAAGAGGAGCGAGTAATGATAGCTCGGTAGGCTTTTTTGAAATCTCCGTGGCCATTTGCTGAAATGAAATAGATACCAGGGATACAACAGAGACCTTATTGATCGATTCGTGGCAATGGGATTCGAACTGGACAGGGTAGTGGATGCTTTCAACTTTGTCCGTATCGATCGAAATAATGGCGAGGATTATGAGCTTGAGGAGGCGTACATGGGTGATATTACAGCCAGACTCTTGGGCGAGCCATGAGGAGAGATCAGGAATTGAGACCCTATGGTACTAATGGCATCATGAAATTACGTGGACGGGCATGCATTGCTTTGGAGTTAAGAGATTGCTGTGTTCCACGGTAGCTTGGGAGTTCGGCTGACTGTAGGCGTCTGGTATGAGCGCACTAAGTCAGAAAATGTTATTACAAGACTTTCATAGAATTCTCTGGTTTCTGACCAAGCCTGCGAAGTCCTAGAGAAAATATTATCTGCATTCCAGCTATCCTAGACAAGTGTCATCTCGTGGCTCCCAGCAAAATAATCACGCTTTATCACAAGGTCATTCCACCCGAGCATTTCTGGGTTCCCTTTCCAGAAATGAATCACAATTATCCACATTCGCTCCTAGATTGTTTACATTGGTCTACGATCGTGGGCGAAGCTCCTCATTATTGAACACAGGTTTTTTTGAAGAGAAAGGGTCTAGCTCATGAGCTAATTCCGTAAATTGTTCTCTCTCGGTTTCATGCAAACCCTTTTACAATCTGAAATCTTTCTATTGCTCATTTCCGCACAGTCTCGTTCGCTCAACAAAACATGTCTTAACGCTACAACCATCCTAATCATTCAAAAACTCCCCATGTCAATCAAGGCCCAGCTTTCTCTTCTTGATTGGCGTTGCGTTCTCCGGCTTCACCCCGAGATCGACATCATCATCCTCATCCTCAACCGCCTTCTCTCCCATAACAACCGTCGTCTTACTGCTTTCTCCCACCTTGGTCGTTTGCCTACTCATCCAAATTGCAGGTAAGACCGCACTCTTTTTAATCGGCGATCCTGCTCCTAATCCCATCACTGCTCCCCCACCTACAACTACCTTCCCCATTGTCGCCTTCACATTCGCCTCACTAAACTTCGCACTCCTCTTTTCCCTTGCCTCCTGCCACTCCTCTTTAAGTCTCATCTCAGTCTCATTCATCTCTCTCTCGCGGTCAATCTTGGCAATCAACTCATCTCCCAAAACCTCAAGCCTTTTCTCGCTCTCGGCTTTGGCGCATGAGATTGAGGTTGAGGATTCGGCATCGAGACGTTTTTTGTGGTCTGAGTGCGCGGACTGGAGGAGTAAGGCGCGGGTTTGTGACTCGAGGCGAAGAGAGGTTTGATGGGACTTTAGGATTGCGAGGGTCAGAGCTGCGATCTCTTCGGTTTGGATGGGGGTGAAGGGGATGGCTATTGGTGGGTTGGGAGGTTGGGTCGGGGGTTCGAGGCGGCTGGCGATTGCCAAGGCTTGTTTGGCTGGAGGAGATGCTCTTTGCGGAGCGGAGGCTGTGGATTGATCGGAGCGACTGGGGGCATGTTTCTCTGGAGGAGCTTCTTTTCGTGGTGTGGATTCTGCAGATGGAGTGGAGGGATCAGGGGATTCTGATTCGGAATCTGAATTTGCCTCTGAGTCTGAGTGGGATGAGAACGTCTTATCGGCCTCTTCTGCTCTTTCTTCTTCTTCTTCTTCTTCTTCATCCTCCTGCTCTTTATCTTCTTCCTCCTGTCCTTGTTTTGGAGCCGACATTCGTGACTTCCTTAAATGGTAGTAGAGTGGGTTGTTGAAATGGAATCCTGTGTGGAGCATGCTCTTGCTGCTGATATGATGGAAAGCTTGAAGAGAAGATGGGAGGCGAGACTATCTATATGTTGATCCAAGAGTCGTTCATGGATCTTCTTTTCTCTTCGATTCATTATGGTGCCAACACTTTTCTTTTAAATGAGAGGAAGAGCCAATACTGACTAGATCGTCGCCGAATCTCGAAATGCTCTTTCTTTTGCCTGCTTTCCACATGACCCTTGGAGACTTGGCTGGAAATTTCTCTTTGCTTTCTTTGCAAAATCTAGGGCTATCTTTTTTCGATTCAAAGGCGAAGCAGGGCTGTACGGAAGATTGCCGAATGTTCGGGAGTCTCATCGTTCTTGATCACTTTCGAAGCTAAGCTTGCAGCGTTATATTACTTTGAATTGTACACAACTTTCAGGCAGAACCATGGCAGCGCCCAGAAAATTTCCTAAGAGATGCTCATGATGTCAAAGGCCAGTCTTGCTTGTGCAAGATTTGGAAACCTCCTCGGTTTCGACAGTAAGTCATGATTCCACCATCCTTCTAACCATCTAACATGATCTAGATGCAATGATGAATGGTCTCCAAGCTCTCCCTCAATAGAAATCCCACTTCACTTCTCACCCTCCTGCACTTCTCGGTGTAATCAACTCTATCTACCCCATCGGAAAACTCGTTGGCCTCTACCCCGCGACTTGGCTATCCGATCGCTACGGACGAAGAGCAGACATGGGTCTAACACGTCCAGTTGGCATAGTGGACCATTGTCAGGGCTAGGTAAATTACATTTACATCTCTATGCAGGTATTCGAGCTACTTCCGAGCTTTGAGACCTCCAACGTCCTTTCATCTTACAAAGCCATGAGTTTTGCTCAGGCTGTGAAGAAATATTGGCTTTTCAAGCAAGGTTCGAGCATGTTCTCAAGAGATCTGACAATATCCATTACATTCACGATACCTTTCCATCAACATCCGGAAAATAGACGGGATACGATCTATCTAACGAGTTCGGGAATAACCAGCATAATTTGACCCTGCTCAACCCTCATCCATTCTACACACCAAGATCGACACAATCATGTCATCCCAACCAATTCCCTACACCTCAGCCCAAATCGCAGAGCTCACCCTCCTCGAGACCGTCCATCTTCAAGCACAAATCACCAGTCCCAACTACGAATCCTTTCTACGAGTTTTGCTTATGCGAGAAGCACACACCTGCTCAGAGAGACGAGCAGATGCAGCAATGCAATGGACGCAGAAACGAGCTGACGCCCTCAATGAAGTCGTCATGTCCGCCGTTCGTGACGAAGCAGAGACGCGGAAATCAAATATGGACATCAAAAGTGGCGCAGAATGCTATTCTGAGGATACGTTGACAGAAACAAGAAACGCGGTCTATTTGAAGGAGTAAGATTTCAAGTTGGTGTTGTTGAAGGAGGAGAGTCTGAAGAATATCGAGAGGAAGGAGAAGGAGAGCGTGGCTAAGATTGAGAGAGTGGATAGGGTGATTGCGGTAACGACCCCTACGCTGAGTGATAGTGTTGTCAGAAGGGATCAGGAGGGGGCAAGTGAAGGTAAATACGATGTTTATGGTGAAATGAAGTTGGTCTCCATAGGTGTGGGATCTAGGATGGAAATCAACATGGGCTTTCTTCACGAGTCATCGTGATTATCTTCACTTTCTGCGGCTTAGTGGAATTGAGATGCACGTAGTAGGGCACGAGATAAATAGAACCTCATCAAAACTTTGAAGTTCTTGCTTAGAGTCTTGCAATATCCTTAGGCATAGCAGATGTCATATCAGTGATCCTCAATCCCGCACCCTTTTCCCCATCTCCAGAAGCTTCTCCCCACCATGTCAAATCTATAAGGCACTCTCCCATTTCGACATTCTAGCTTCCTTCATCCCCATATTTGGTCCCAGCGCACTGCAATAGTCTCCTGCGTAGCGCTTCGCAAGTGGCTCTTCATCTATCTGGCGCTGCTACTTTTCAAAGAAGAAAGAATTGTGATGGGATTTTCTAGAAAAGGTGTGCGTTTGCGGTGACTCAGTCTCGGAAACGTCCAGCGCCGTCTTTTTGCGGAATGTGGATGACTTCTTTTGTTGTGTTTGGGTCATACCGTGATGTGCGTGCGCAGGAAGTCAAATTTGATGCAAGCGAATGATATCGAATTTATCTCTATGTTTGAAAAATGTCTTCTCATGGCGAAGGAATGGTTACATCTCGTCTTGAAAGATTTGCAGATTTTTCGAGATGTGAAGCTCGCTTTATTTCAGACCTCGACGGATTCGGACACGGCATGTTTTATGTTATGGAATCGCATATAATTTGGCAGGCGTGGCAGGCATATCCAATTCATAGTGGGGCTCTCTTCACTGCTTGTCGCGTCGAAGGATAAAAAAAAGATTAGCAACCATAGGGTTTCGCTTGTCGCTTAAGAGTAAACAACCATTCATTGCTTACTATTCACGTTAACTTGGCCGCAAAGTTGGGGAAGCTGCGGTGTCTCGGAATTCGGCTACTTAAGGCATCAGTCTTGTTGTAAGTATGACATAAGGCTTCGTTTATCAGAAAGCCTTACACCACTAGAAGCAACAAATCGTTCCGACCGGAACTAACCACTTGGTAAGGAATTAAACAGCACGCTGGTAGCAGTGGAGAGAATTCGCACATGCTACAACGTCTCTATTGGAATGCAATCTCCGAGGTAAGTTACCTACTATCACTACATCATTCACTTTCTTAGCTGTCAGGCCAACATCATCTCTTGCACGACAATCGAATTGCTGCAGATTTTCTGAATTCCATCACACGGTTCCGCAGGCTTATTCCATCTTACAATAGGATCCCTATTCAAGATCTACCAAAAAAAACAAAATTGACCTGGAAAATAGAGACGTAGCTCTTTAGGAGACCTAATGGACAAGAACTGTCGCTTGTGCAGGCGCGCTGTAGACAATCATAGTATCTGCAATTGCCGCAGCAAGTCGACTCACCAGTTGAATTGAAAGAGGCCGATATTCTTTTCGTAGAACTCTGGGAATGAGAGATGCAGCTCTACGATCTTTCAAATGATTGACAAGCAAAATGGGTTTTTATTCCACTTCAACTTCCTTTTTAATAGAATCCCCCTTTTGCCGCGTTTTGTCGCTGTCAGTTTTGGTGACGTGTCCGGAGTGAGATTAGCGCCTCGCGACAGAAACCATCATTGTGGGTCTAGGAACGATAGCCATCAGCCTTTCGAGCGCTTTCAACACTTTGCGACAATGAGGCTCCCTGCTTCAATCCAGTATTCTGCTGCTTAACAGTGAGCTGCGCACATACTTCGATCTCGGAACAGCCACGAATATCCCACGGCTGCATACACCGATTGCATATCCCATAACAAGTGCGCCTCCAGGCGTGTGTTATACGCATCATGCATTTCCCAAGGCTTCCAACCAGCCTCCTTATCACTCTGGCATTACATTACGGCGTGAATGGCGCAGCCTCCGACGAGAAGAAGCTCCTAGAGCCGTGTACAATATCATCGGCGAGCGGGAATTTCTACGATTTGAGATCATTATCGATACCTGTACCGACCGGTGACAAGAAGGTCTCGAAGGGAGTGAAGGTGGATGACTGGCTCGCCCGCGGATACGACTACCACAACAATACCGCTAACTTCACGCTAAATGTATGTGCGCCGGTCGTAGGGGCTTTGGAAGATGTTGTTGGTGTGGAGAAGAATCTTTGGAGGAACGTCAGTGCATATTACGAGATTGATGACAAGAAGTATTCTATTGGGTAAGGCAGGGCAATCGAGCTGTCGGCGAAAGGTGTACTGATTTCAAGCGTAGTCAGAATTCCTCCGAACTAGTTCTACGAGGTAGACGGCTTGTTTTACAATATACCAATGGATCGCCATGCTCTGCAGAGAAGAAGAAGAAGAATTCGTCTAGGGATGAGGGCGAGGTCGAGACAAGGAAGGACTCGGAAGTACGTCGAAAGTCTACCCTAATCTCTTTCCACTGCGACAAAGACCCTCTTGCAACCCAAGCAGCTGTAACATTCGTCGGCACCGACCCAGATGAATGCTCATACCACTTCGAAGTACTCTCCCGAGCAGCCTGCATCACAGCCGAGCCCGCGAAACAATCGGTCGGTCCCGGGGCTGTATTTACCCTTATTGGCATCATCGCCATCCTGGTGTACTTCCTCGGTGGTGTATTCTATCAGCGGAATGTAGCGCACGCGCGCGGATGGAGACAGCTGCCCAACTACAGCATGTGGTCGGGCATCGGCAACTTTATAAAGGTAAGCGCATGCTTTTGTGTTCAGCGGTCGAAGCGGAAAATCATTCCAAGGGTGACTTCGGTGCGGGACGGAATACTTCCTAAGATGGAAGTACGACCGTTGAGAGCGAAGAAGTCGAGATCAGATATGTCGCGGTCATCGTGGGAAGCTTCCCATCTGTCTTGATGAACGATTTTGGCCCATTGGCTTGAGTCATGTACATGTGAAAAGGCTCCATTTCCGGGCTCTATTGTTACTTGTATATTCACCTTCCTGTACAGAATTACTCTTTTCAAACACCTCTTCCATGCATAGCTGTTGGATAGGATAGAAAAGCAACATACAGCGTCGCCTGTTTCTGGAAATACATACCTCTTTTACAACGTCCACAAAACTGGCCATTACCCTCCAACAAACCAAGATGCTGACGAGACTCCACTAGGATTTCTTTATAATTGCCACTTCATCATGCGCCCATTTCATGCCAAGCAGAAGGGGTTACAGCGCCTTATCCGTCTCTGCTAATGGCAACGGTCGAGGGAGAAACGGTGGACCAGAAGACGAGAACCGCCTGATTGATCAGCTTGATGAGGACTGGGATGACTAGTTAGACGAGATTTATCTGCATGAAAAGATACGAATATGGCTGGCCGGTGTACAGAGGCAATCTTTGCATGGGAAAAGGCGTTAGCTTGGTCTAGACTTGGGGTGTAACATTAAGCGGCGTTGTCTTGATTTTGCCATATCTTGGTTCTACTTGGAGAAGTATTCGATGAGTGAGACTACTTAATACATTTTCCAAATAAATCGCCTTATATTCAGCATCCAACATCATTTCCTTTTAGCCCGCTTGACAATGCCATCCAATGTCGCTTGCGCAGCCTTCCTCTTCGTACCAGTCTTCCGCTCATCACCCCCCTTACTCTCACCTCCCTTCTCAGCTGCACCTCTCTCGTCTTCAGCCACAGCTCCATCATTCTCGACATCTACATCATCACCATCTCGAATCTTCCTCCCAAACCCACTCATCGCATCCACAAAGCTCTTCCCCTCGGTCGGACCCTCGGCACCATCACCAAACATCTCCCTCCAACTTCCATCGATAACCTTCTCATGATCCCCATACATCGCAACCTTATACGCATTCTTCATCCCATCCAAACAAATTGTCCTCCTCTCCGCAAAATCAAACATTGGCTTCGGATACACTCCCACCTCCTTGCTCCTCCCATCTCCTTTTACACTAACTCCCGCCTTCTTCTGATCCGCAATCGGCGCTTTCCAAGGCTCGTAGATATATTTCTTATCCAGCTTGGCTAATTCAGGCACATATCTCCTCACGAACTCGCCCTGCTTATCCCATTTCTGCGGAAAGGCAATGGGGGAATAACAGCGGAAGAATTGCGCGAAGAAAGCGGTGCAGGAGAGCCATTGCCAGTTCCCGGCATTACAAGCTGTTTCGTGGTCGATGAGTAACTCCTCGAAGACTTCGGCGCCGCGTTCCCAGGAGATGTAGCATCCGCCCCGAGTCAGGAAACACGCCACAGCGTGTCGTCCAAGATGGTGCATCCAGCCCTCTTGTCGAAGCTGACGCATCAAAGCATCAATCCACGGAAATCCTGTCATCCCGTACTTCCAGCGCTGAAACCACTCTTCGGCTTGAGGAGAATCGATATGGTATTCTCCTGTGACCAGTTTGGTCTCGTGATCGACTTTGCTGGGGAGATGCCAGGGAATGAAGCGGCAGTGCGAATTATACATTGTTTGTCCGAAAGCGTAGCCTAGTTTTGCTTGTGCGCCGAAATACATGTCGCGGAATAGGAGTTGGCCAGTGAGGGAAACGGGGGGCTGAGAAGACTTCCCGGAGAAATTGTCGACTACGTCTTGTACGCGCCAGTAGAACTCGCGGATGCTGAGACTACCGAAGTGGAGATGGGGAGAAAGGAGAGTTGTTGATTGCGGCAGGAACTGTGTAGGAGCTGTGTTGGGTTTTTCGAACGTCGCTGTGTATTTCTCGTTGGCTATCAACTCATCCAGAACTTTCAGCGCGTTATTCTCGCCGCCCCGGTGTGATGTGGTTGCAGCCGGGAATCCCAATTCTTCCAATGTTGGAACCGCGAAGTCTCCTTTGGGGCCAGCAATGCTTTCGTATGATTTGTCATTCTGATTTCTGTATTTACTGTTGAAATCTGGAGCTTGCTCGGGCTGATGCTGTTCGAAATCCACACTTGTCTCTCCTGGATCGGGAATCGATTTCGGAGAAGGTATTGGGCGGGGAATGGGACCTGCTTTTGGTCCGGCTGCTTGAACCTGACTGATACTCATAGTTGGCTTTCCGTGATTCTTCTTGACTAGCTCATCACTGTCCCAAAGTGTCCGGCCAGATCGGACTACGACTTCTACGCCAGCTTCTCTGGCTGCCTCCATGATCGCGGCATCGCGCTCTCGTGCGTAAGCATCTGTGTCTTTTTCAAATACCAGATGCGTGATCCTCCATGCTTTAAAAAGCTTAGGCAATAATGTCTGCGGGGCTTCTCTCATGAGGAACAGCTTTGAATTATTATTGATTTTTGTGATGTTCTTGGAAACATCGTTTTGGCAATCAATTCTGTTTCACAACTTAGAATCGCAGGATTCTTTTTAATTATGATCAAAACTTACAAGAACTGCCAGCGATTTGTTCCAACACGAGCTCTGTATACATAATGAGGATCCCATGTCCAAACAGGCCAGAATGCTTCCGCGTTGAGATCCAAGGCTGCTTTTAAGGCAGGAGAGTCGTGAAGTCGCAAGTCGGTCCTGAACCAATATATAACTCTTGGCTTCGCCATTTATGATAATTATATTTCCTGTTTGTTACAATGCTGCAAAGTATTCCCCGTGATGCTCAATTTCTGCAGATGACTGGACCGCAATTTAATGCAGGTCCTTGGATGACGATGACGATTGCATCGCATGTCCTAGTGGCATCGTCCCGAGATTAGCGTATGTCGCGTATCTCCCCTCTAGCTCCCCTACAGTACCTGTGTACAAGTAAATTGGTCGATCAGGGGAGTCACATAGGTACTCAGTAAGGTGTAGCCCAGAGGGCTTTTTTTACCCCACTTTACGCGCGAAAAATAAAAAGCCCCAGAATATAGAGAATGCAGGTAGGACTACTAGACCTTAACTAGTTAGGGACTATTGAATAGAATAGTCGTAGACTAGTTAGGATTTTCTTTTATAGTAGATACTCGAATTTGTTCAGATATTTACAATACACTCTCTATCATGTTACTTTCTTCCTTTATCTTCATATCATCAAATGAAGGCAAATAATCAGGTACTTCTTTACTATATTACCTCTCTGTTTGCATTCGTTATACTAGATACTACCCTCCTCGTCAGGGCTTACGTGCGGAGCGTCGACAAGTGTCGCTACAACTCCGGGGCCGGATACTATCATCTCCGTTATAACTTCTTTTAACGACGCTATATACTTCTAATCCTGACTCCATCTTCGATAACTGTTTAGATCGAGGGTGGAGATCTTGGAGTCTCTGATATATACCTGCACAGCAAGCAGCCCTTGACGTTTTGACAGCAAGGTGATAGCGCACAAGTTGGTACACTAGGGGCAAGCTGGTATTCAGGGCAGCTTGTCAGTCAGCATGGATGATTTTATGACGGCAGCACCACTTATATCTCTCACTCGAGCGATGTCGCGATGTGAACGTAACGCGCTTTAGTGTAGAGACCTGATCTGTTGATAAAATTGCATTACTTCGATCGACTCACGTAGACAATTAACTCCTGTCAATACGGCACACTTCGGGGACCTTGTCTGCTGACTAGGCGAACCTGTTCCTGTAAACTACAGTGACCTTTTTTATTGTTTTCTGATCAGTATAAAATGAACTTATCTCGTATTATCTTTCAATATAAATTCTTATTCTATTAGGAAATTATCTATCTATGCTTTCGGAGTCGTGCTGATAGCTCCGCCAGGACCTAAGTTTTCGATAATAAGCTCGTACCTAAGTAGCGCCAGCAAGATTTCGTACAATCAGATCAAATATTCCTATTTACCTTGTGTTTTAATTCAATTAATAGGCATTTGGGTATGGAGACTCTTTCAAATCGAGTGTATAAAGGCCTGCAAAAGTCAGGAGAGAAAAGAAAATGGTTATACATGTATGAAAAGTACGCATTGGTTCATTGATTCGATTCAATCACTTATTTACTAAAATCAGTAAACAAGAATATAACTCCATGTTTCCTCATTCTTAGACCGGCGCTGACCCTCCAGATCTTTTCAAGTTCTTGGCAGTACTTCTAGCGTGAAGGTTACGGCGAAAATGTGCCACAAGCTCTCAACACCGCCTCGCAACACAGTCCTCGATGATCAAAGGCAGCGCCCTATTGATGCTCCCAGTTGGTCTGCGACGATAAGCGTTTTGTTACTTAATTTGAAGTGGATTAATTTACATTTGCAAGTATTGTCACCTAGACAGCTGTCCGTTTTGGCAACCAAGCATAGGTCTGACTTTATGTTAGTCAACTTGAAAACAACATGGGTTCATTTCACCATACCGTTCATATTGCCAGAGCCTACACAATGGTTCTTGGTGCAGATTCCAGTTGTGCAGTAGTATGGCCCATTACATCGTTCTTTTTTCTTAGTATTAGGACTGCTGCGAGCGGAGGGCGATTACTTACTGCCAGCTGAAAGGTGTTGAATATAGGTAGTACTAGCAGTGCAGTAGTACGATATGGTACTGAGTTTGGTACTGAGTATGGTACTGAGTAGCGTATTCAACGTCCTGAAGGTACCGGAAGTACCGGATATAGTACGTATAATACACACTTAGATTACTATACAGATACCTATATATATAGCTACTCCCTACCGTAGAAATTGAATCTCTATCGAATAAAAACAATAGGTTATGAGCCCCGCAGCGTGACTTTACCTGCATAAACCTTTCAAATCAAATTCTTTCAAGAACTTTCAAAAGTCACTTTCAGTACCTTAACTATTACTTCTTTACTAATAGGTATATTACTATACTATACGAAAGTATGAGTAGTTACGGAGGAGAGAAGCCGAGGGTAGCAAGGCTAACGGGCTCTAATTATAGAGTCTAGTTACTATAAGTAAGGTTACTACTATAGAGTAAGGAACTCTAGAGAGTAGTAATAGAGGGGCCTGAGGAGAGTAGCATTAAGGCATACTCTACCCTAGGCCGTATAGAGTATCCCCCTAGTAGATATAATAACCCTAGGATAGACATTAAGAGTATTTCTAGTAGTCTTTTAGGACAGGTTAATATCCTAGGATCCGGTGATAATACTAAGGAAACCCCTAAGAAGAAAAGTAGCGAAAGGAAAGATTCTAATAAGCTAGAGGTAGTAGATCTATTAAGGCCTACTAGAAAGAACGCTAAGGCGTGTTTTATAATTCTTAGTATATACTCTTAATAAGTATTAATCTTAATAGCAGAATTACTAACTACTAAGGGTTAATAGGAGGCGCTAAGGCAGATATACGCACTTGTATCTACTATAAATCTGGCCTCTAAATTAAGGGAGTTTTCAAGCTATGAAACTACCTTAGGGAATAATAGTAACATCATTTCAATTACTAGTAAATTAACTAGCTTATAAAGAGAGATTAGAGAGATCTCTATATAGGAGATACCCTCTGATATGCTTAAAATAACTATATTTTTTAAAGCGTTACGAGTATATAATTCAGAATTCTATAGCTCTCTAGTATCACTAGAATTAGGAGGAAATTTAACTTAGGAAGTAGTTATCAGCTAGTATACTGAAATAGAAAGGTCTCTGCTAAAGTCTATTATTCAGAAAGCTAAGGAGTAAGCTATAAAAGCAACTGATACAAAAGCCAAGATTAAGTGCTATAATTATAGTAAGATAAGCTACTACTTAAGAGAGTATACTAATCTAAAGATAGATAAAGCTGATCTAAAGAAAGAAAGTACTAGACCCTCTACTAGTCTACTATCGATAGCTGGAAATAAGCCGAAAAGTAAGGTAGCTAATTAAGCTCTAGATAATTGCTAGATAGTAGTAGGAGCTAAGGCATCTACTAATTAGATAATAGACTCTAGATATTCCCGATATATAACGTTTAATCAGAGTGTTTTTAATACTTATAAACCTCTGAATTATAAGGTCAAGATTAGTACTACAAACAGCAGTATACTAGAAGGAATCGCTAAAGGCATTATATCCCTAGATATCCTAGTATATAGAGAGAAGCGTATAATTAAGATTACCGGAGTACTTCATATACTAGGTCTTTCTAGGAACCTAATTTCGGTACTCTAGCTCTAAGATAAGGGTATAGCGATACGTATAGAGGAAGCACCTAATACGGGGCTCCTTCTTACCCTCCAGAAGAGAGTAATTAGAGTAGCTCAGCGAATTAGAAGAGCCTACTTCTTAAATATAGTCGAAATAGCATGTATTACTACAGAAGATATAGGGAAGCAAGCTACTCTCTTATACCGGCGATTCGGTCACTTATCTTATAATACTACTAAAGAAGTCGATAAAGTAACTACTAGTTTGGATCTCCTGATATAGAAGCTTCAAGATTACTATACCGGGTGCGCTATAGCTAAAGCTATACGGGTTATCAATAGAACTCGTCCAGAGAGAATAGACAGAATCCTTAGTAAGGTTCATATCGACTAGTAGAGACTAATTAGTTGTAACGTTCCTGGTTCTGACTGGTACGCGGTRTAYAGGCTCGTCGGKTRGTATYAGCTATRAAGTAAAGTAAATAAGAAGTTCGGTTCTCAATTGGAATTAAGACGTTATAAGCAGGTGTTAATTGCTATATGAATTTGAGCACGAAGCTCCTATCTAATAGCAGAAGTGCTAGTCTTATATAGAACCTTCGTTCCCTTATACTAGCTATATAAGACCGTCTTATAGAGCGCGTAAGCTCTCGCGACCTATCTAGCAGTCTAGCACGTCACGTGATCCTAGATCACCTATAGCTATAATACTATTATTACTTTAATACAGGTAGATATATAGTACTACTCGCTAGTTTGTACTATAACCGTGTTAGTGATTTTCCTCTAATAGTACTAACTCTTTTCTGGTACTAAAACCCGTCTAGTACTTACTACTAGGTGGTACTATCAGTATTCTAGTGCTAGGACGGTTTTAGTACTAAGAACTATACTAGTTCGTGACACTATCCYCCTTCTGTCTTAGCGTGTCCTTACGCTTAAGTACGCCTAAGGAAATATCGACAACTACCTACGGCCGTATCCTTCTTTTATTATACCCCCCGAACGCTTAACTAAATAAGTCGATTATATTACACTCGGAAGATAAATAGAATTAAGTAGTAAAATTATAGTACTATATACTAGATATGAAAAGGCGGAATATAAAGAGTATATATCGCCTCGCGATCTTAAACTAACTAGATATAGTTATTACGCCCGACTAAATAAATCCTGCGATATTCGTATAAGGAACCGGATACCTATAGCTTCCGAATAGGAAAGTCTAGATTCCTAAATCGAAAAATTAAAGGATAAGGAAGACTTAGCTATAGCCGAGTTCTATACGCGAATTATAAGGTTAAAGAAATAGAAACGTTTCTTATATAAACAGTAGTAAAAGATAATTACTACCGGTCTAAACTCGATAACTAAGCTCGATACTCTTAAAGCTCTAGAAAAGGAAGAAAAGGAGAAACAGGAAAGGGAGAGAGTACCTAACGATACTAAGTTAGCAGGCGCGGAACTCTCTAGTTCCGATATCCCTATCGACCCCTCGTTCGACCTGATAGTCGACCTTCCTTTTAACCCTACTGACCCGCTCTAAGTAGATCTGGGTTTTATCGATAGAAATTAGCTAGTAATACTAGGTAGTAAAAGCTTAACTTAAGTTCCTATATATTTTCCGAATATAAGTAGTTCTTCTATTTTACTAGGTATCTAATAATACCTTATTTATATTAATAGTCTAGTAGTTCCTTTATATTATATTCTACGAGTAGGTTAACTAGTTTAGTATATGTCTTCGGGGCTAGTAGTACTCCCGGTAGTGCTTTTTCTAATAAGGATATATAGAATATTAGGAATATTTTCTTTATTATAGCTAATAGCTAGAGTTCATAATTTAAAGGTCCTTTAACTCGTTTGATTTTAAATAGTCTAAGTTTCTTATAGTCTAGCTTATTACTTAGTCTCTATATATTAATATTTTTCCGTAGAAGGTAAACCCTATCCCCCTCTTATAGTATTAGCTCCTAACTACGATTTTTATTATAGTAGTACGTATTCTTCTCTGCTATAAACTAGAGTTCTTCTGTAAGTTCCTTATAGAGGTCCTAGATATTCCTAACCTAGATACGAGCTGTATTATTATCCTTAACTATTAAGTTAGGTTCTCTATAAGTAATAAGTTCGTAACTATAATTCGTAAAGAATAATATAACTTTTATTATTTCCGTAGTCGAGCTATTATATATAAATTCTGCTAATAATAGCAGTTCTACCTAATTATTTTATTAATAGTTAATATAATAGCGTAAGTATACTTTAATTACTTAGTTTATTCTTTTATTTCCTCTATTAGTCTAAGGATAGAAAGCTATTAATAGTTTYCGTTTARTYCCTARGAAYYYTATYAAAGTATTCYAGAACTTTAATATAAATAACTTATCTCGATCCGATATGATTTCTTCGGGTACTCTATACTTAGAGACTACCTCCTTAAGGTATACTTATGCTAAGTGTTCAGCTATAAGAGTAGATAAGACTAGTACTAAGATTATATACTTAGTAAGTCTTTCTATAATAATAAGTATTATATTATAGCTAACTCCCGTGAYYRGGTCCTTCGATAGCGGYAATAGCCCTATRAAGTCCTATGATATCGATTTCTAAGATATTAGCGGTATTAGTACTATAATTATCTGCTTATAAGGTATATATTAGGAAGACTTATTCCTAATACAGGTATTATAGTTAGCTAGTACTTCTTTAACTACTCGGCGGAGTCCTTCCGACTAGTAGTTTCTTGAAATCCTTAGATACGTTCTTCGTATCCCTTAGTATCTATACRYRGGAAGCTYRTRTTATTCTTTAATATATACTTCTACTAAGCTCGGCGGAAGCTAAATTTTCCTATTAACTTATATAATACTATTCTTAATCATATTCCTTATGATAAGTTCCTTAGTCTTATCTAGGGATATTCTATCCTTCTTCTGGGCCTCCTTTAAGGTATCGTACTAAGGTCTCTTGATTTCTTACTTAATCGCAGTAGCTTCTCTAACATTAGTAACTATATCTCTATTATCTAGCTATCTAAATAAGGCGGTCTTATTATAGACCTTATCGTCCTTATAACTTAGTAATCTGCTCAGAGTATCTACTCGCGTATTATCCTTTCCCTATATATACTTAATAACTAGATCAAAAGAGGCGAGTTCCTCGGACTATTAGGCTAATCGACGATTATCTAAGACCTTAGTAGTTATAAAGGTTCGGAGATTCATATAGTCGRTATAGAYRATAACCGGGAACTTAGCTCCTTATAAGTATATTTTCTAGTATTTAAGTGCTTTGACGATCGCTATAAGTTCTTTCTTATAGATATTATAATTCTATTTAGCTAGAGATATTTTCTCTGAAAAGTAAGCGACTAGGTATAGTCGTCTTTTATTATCTTGCTACAAGTATACTACGCTAGTATAGGTATCAGAGGTATCTATTTCTATTATACTTTCCTTCTTTTCGTCGAAACTATATAAGATTAATTCTTTTATGAATTCTTTCTTAATTCTCTGAAAAGCTTCTTTATACTAGCTAATCCAGGTGAAAGGAATACCTTTCCTTATTAAGCTCGTAAGTAGTTTAGTAATCTTAGAATAGTTTCTAATAAACTATTAGTAGAAGTTAGCGAAACCTAACTATAAYTATATATCYTTAAYRTTCTTTAGTRATTCYTATTCCTTTATAGCTCTAATTTTCTCTAAGTTAATACTTATCTCTCCTAGGCGAATAATATATCCTAGGAAAGTAACTTACTTAACTGAGAATTTATATTTCGATATCTTTAGTCTGGAATCTACCTTACGTAATACTTCTATAACTTAGGTAATATAGCCCTAGTATACCTCGATAGTTTCCGAGTATACTAGGATATTATCCAGGTAATATATAGCGAATTTCCTAATGAAATCTTTAAGAATATTATTATTTTATCTCTAATATATAGCTAGGGTATTAGTTAAGCCGAATAGTATTACTATATATTCCTATAGCCCTAAGGGTAATACGAAAGTAGTCTTCTACTCGTATCCCTCCTTGATTCGGATTAAATTAAACGCGTTATATTAGTCTAACTTAGTATATATCTTTACTCTAGCTAGCTTATCCCGCAGGTATTACGTATTTAATAAAGGATATATATCTCTTATAGTTCTACTATTAATTATCCGATAGTCTTCGTATAGTCTTCCCTTAGGATCTCCTGCTTTCTTAACTACTAGTATATTAATAGCGTATAATAACTTAGATTTCCGAATCTATCCTTTCTTTATACCTAACTCCTAATACTCCTTAAGTATCCTTATAATATTATAGTTATAATAGCGAAGTTTCTCTATGATAAGTATAAATCCATCCTTAAAGTTTATTTCATGATCTTAGGGTTTATACTCAGGTAGAGCCCTTATATCCTGCGGATCCTCGAATAATTTCGAGAACTTCCTATATAGTTCGGGTAGCTATTCCCGAATATTATCTATTTAACTAGGATAATTCCTAGATTCTATTTAACTAGGAACCCGACTTAACTAGCTAGAGTCTATCGGCGTTATTATTAAGGAGGCGGCGCTAGTCTCTTGTTTACTAGCTAGTTAACTATATTTATATTTATAGTTACTAAACATGACTTTCTTAGTTACCTAGTCTATACTAAGATTATAGTTATATAGCTATAACGTTCCTAATATAATATCGTATTATCTAGTAAGTATAATATCGAAGTAAAGCGTTTCTTCGTATCTATTAATAACTATCYTTATTCCTCTTATCCTTCTACGGACCTATCCGTCTGATCCGGCGCCTTTTCTATCTAATAAGGTAAAGTAATATAGTTTCGGGTTAATAGTAGTAGGAATATTCTATTTCTTAATAAAAGCCGGGTTTATAAAGTATCTTATAGCTCCTGAATCGATAAGTGCTTTTATCTTAATACTATCTACTATAACTAGTAAGATTAACTAATCGAACTCTCTAATAGTAGTAAGCTCTAGGTATAGTAGTTCTATTATAGAGTAATCACGTGCTTCTTTAATAATTCTCCTTATCGTTTCGTCTAACTAGGTCCTAAGGCCGGGTTCGTAGGTAATTAAAGTATAAGGTATATAGTAATAGAGATTAACCTACTCTTGAATCGGATCTAGTACCGTTTTTTAATAGGTAGCTAGTTCTAATAAGTACTATCTTTTCTACTAATAATATTCCTCTCCTATTTCCTTAGTAATAGCCTAGGTATCTTTAATTTAAAGGAACTGATCTAATTATTCGAATTCTTTTAGTTCCGGTTCTCCTTCGAGGTTAGCTATGTAATGATCTGGTCGTTCCTCGATATCCCCGGTATTAACTTAGAACATAATAGTAGTAGTATCGCAGTAGGTAATAATATAGTCTATACCCGGGTTAAGTATATTATAGGTTTAGTAATATTCTATAAAATTAGGCTTAGTTCCGTTATAAACCTATATTCTTCTTCTATTATCATGATTTCGAAGAGTCCAGTTTTCGTTATTATATAGAAGATTATCGTGCAGATAGTTACTTTTATCTATAATACTCTAGCTTTCTTAGTTTTTATCTAGAAGTTTCACTAAGTTCTCTTCGAATTCTTCGCTAGATTCATAGGCTATAAAGTCCTATAAGCTCTATTCTACGCTAGAAGCTTCTCGGTAATCTAGCTTCCTTTCGGCTAGTCCGAATTCTCTCTTAGGTTTATTCTAGAGTTTCCTTTCCTATTTCTTCTTCTGAGAATAATTATAAGCGAGGTATCCTAGCTTACTATACGTATAGTATAAGCCTTTCTCTTAGCGTTTATCTTTCTCAGCTTAGCCCTTAGATCCTCTTTCTACTCTATCTAATTCTATTAGATTATAGTAGTTATATTTATTACTTAGGTAAAGCTAGAAATTTCCCTGATATTTACTATATTATTATAGAAATTAAGGTTTCCGAAGGTAAGTAGATATAAAGTATCCTCCTTTTTCCTTCGCTTGTTCCTGGATTTATTTATCGATAGTAGTAGATAATCTGATTAAGTCCTCTAAGTTACTTAGTTTACTAGCCCTAGAGAGCTTATCCTTAATATAGTCCTTGAGGCCTCGATAGTACTAGTGTAACGGGGTTGAGGTTAAGCTCTCACCAACTACGCTATCTGGACTAAAAGATCACAATATACTGCGCAGGCAGTATACGCTTAACACCGTACATATACAATCGACTACCACGTGACTATTACAATATCTCCCCTCTTAGCAAGCTCGCCCTCGAGCGCCTTAGGCCGAAGAATTGCCGTGACTACGCCGACTGATATGCTACGTTAAACCCCTAAGGGTTATAACGTAATGTATCGAGACGAGAGATCTCGAAGTCGATACTATCACCCCTTATCAGCCTGACGTAAGTAGTTTCAACATGTCACGTGCGTCTCAGTGCTCAGAGGTACCCGCAGGTTATAACATGGCATACTAGGCTCTGCGCTTTACGCTAGGCCGACTCTACGCTATATGCGCTACGCGCCATGTGCGTTATACGCCCCGTGCTTAGAGGTACTCTACCAGAAGACCGGTTGCGTAGTATATTCTGTAACGGGGTTAAGGTTAAGCTCTCACCAACTACGCCATCTGGACCAAAAGRTCACAATATACTGCGCARGCAGKRTACGCTTAACACCGTACATATACAATCGACTACCACGTGACCATTACAACTAGGCTCTTAATCCGCTGTTTATCTAGTCTAACTGTATAGAATAACAGTAGAACTCAGTAGTATACTTATAGACGGATCCTCGTTATCGAATTCCGAGCAGGTGCTTCTCGTCTTATTCCTTCTTATTAGGGTCTCCGAAGACTCCTTTAATAGTATTAGTAAAGCCTGCGGGTGCTCGAAAGATGACTCGGCTTTTTTCGGTTATAGCGGTAGAATAAGCCCTAGATAAGTATCGATTAACTAAGTAGTTACTCAAAGCTAGCTCAATCTAGTGGGCTACGGTATCGCGGAGGAACGAGGCGATCTATAGGACTTTAAGGGAGTCCGCTTCGAACTTATCTCCGTTAAAGGCGAGATATATTTAGTACTAGAGGATGAACTATCCTAGTTTATTATAGTTCCTATGATAGGTATCGAGTAGGTTCATACGAAGTAGTATACTCTTATCAACCTTATTAACCTTATCCGGCCTACTAGTCTAGGAGCTTTCTCCTACGACGGATCCTTCCTTAGTAGCTATTTCGTTCTTACTAACGATACTTCAAGTGAGATACTTAAAGTATAACGTTCCTAGTTCTAACTAGTACGCGGTATATAGGCTCGTCAGTTAGTATTAGCTATAAAGTAAAGTAAATAAGAAGTTCGGTTCTTAATTAGAATTAAGATATTATAAGCAAGTGTTAATTGCTATATGAATTTGAGTACGAAGCTCCTATCTAATAGCAGAAGTGCCAGTCTTATATAGAACTTTCGTTCCCTTATACTAGCTATATAAGACCGTCTTGCAGAGCGCGCAAGCTCTCGCGACCTATCTAGCAGTCTAGTACGTCACGTGATCCTGGATTACCTATAGCTATAATACTATTATTACTTTAATACAGGTAGATATATAGTACTACTCGCTAGTTTATACTATAACCGTATTAGTGCCTTTCCTCTAATGGTACTAACTCTTTTCTAGTACCAAAACCCGTCTGGTACTCACCACTGGGTGGTACCATCAGTATTCTGGTGCCAGGACGGTTTTGGTGCCAAGAACTATGCTGGTTCGTGACATTAGTACTCCTAGCCTTAAGGGAGATACTATAATACTTATAATAACTAATAAAGTAACTCGACGTATTTAGACGCTATTTAGGCACCGGAAAGATATCGACGAAATTCTGACTAAATAGAAGTTAGAAGCAGAAGTAGAGAGTACTAAGAAACTGCTCTCTATTAGGCTAGATAATACCCCTGAATTCCGGGCTTTAAGAGCTATATAGAAGGTCAAGTTTAGAGTAGTATAGTTTAAGTTTACTATAGTATACTCTTAGTAGCAGGTCAGAGTATCAGAAAGGTTAAATAAGACTTTAATTACTCTAGTACCTATGATAATAGAAGCTCAACTACCTTTAATCTTCTGGGCAGAAGTAGTTCGTACTTATACGTATATACGTAACCGGACCCCTATAGGGCCGGAGGGAAAGACTCCTATAGAGGCTTAGACAGGTAAAATACCGTCTATAAAGCACTTAAGGGTATAGGGTTATATAGCTTATATATACGTACTAAAGGAGTATAGAGCAAGTAAACTAGAACCTACTAGGATACTAGTTATATTCATTAGATATAAGAATACTATAGAGTAGTAGAGGTTCTATAATCCAAGGAGTAAGAAGATTATTAAGTCTTCTAGTCTAGTCTTCTATAAGGATAAGAAGCTACGATAGAACTAAGGTGAAAACCGGAAAATTAGAGACCTTATACTACCTTAGGATAAATAGGATAGGGTATAACCGCTTATTTATATAGGGAAATAACTACCCTAGATACCGGAGGAGAATAGGGAGGTTTAGAAAGCTAGAAACCCTAAGAACCCTCTTAATACTCCAGAAGATTAGGAGATTAATGATAATACTATTATCGTAGATATAGGACGACCTTATATCTAAGAAGATCGTACTTCTAATATAGTATCAGAAGCCGAAGAAGATCGTACCCCTGATATAGTATCAGAAGCTAAAGAAGATCGTACTTGTAATATAGTATCAGAAGCTGAAGAAGATCGTACTCGTAATACGATATCAGAAGCAGAAGAGAGTAGAGCTAAAGAAGGGTTATGTGAATCAGACTTTAATTCAATAGCTTCTAGAAGGTCGACTAGGATTCGTACTAGTACTTAGAAAGCGATAAAAGCTCTTACTCTCTAAGAAGACCTTATAGTAAATGTCTAAGAATCGATTAAAGAAGATTACTTTAATTAGAGTAATTATACGGCTTAGGAGGCCTATATCACCTCAGAGGGTTCTGTTATAGTACTAAATACTAAAGCAGAAGCCTTAGCTAATAAGAAGAAATCTCACTAGAAGAAGGCAATTACTACTAAAGTAGCTAAGCTATAGTCTCTTAATACCTAGAAGGTAGTCGATTTACCTAAAGGTTAAAGAACTATAGGGTGTCGAATAGTTTCGCAGTCAAATTAATACCTACTAGTCTTATTAATCGGTTCAAAGCTAGGCTTATAGCCTAAGGGTTTAGCTAGAGGTTAGGCGAAGACTACCTGGAAACCTTTAGCCTTACCTTAAAGATAGAAAACCTACGTATAGTTTTATCTATAGTAGCGTAAGAGGGGCTAGTATGACGACAGCTCACCTGAATATCATATGAGGAGAAGGATAGATATCGAAGCCCAAGTTCATAAGTATCCCGGCATAACTAGTATCCGAATCGGTATAGTATCGGACTAGTACTAGTATATATATATAAGGTGCCTTATACTCTATCTCTCTTCTTCTTCTTTCCTTATCTTTTTATTTCCTTAGTAGTTAACTATTTAAGATCGCTCTTAGCCTCTCTACTTATTTTATTCTTACTTATATATTACTTTAAGTCTTATGTTATTATATTAAATAAAAAGATTAAGATAGCCGGAGATAGCTTAATATAATATCTTACTACTAAGTTAGTTATTCGATAACTACTTATATATAGCTAAGATTCTTGAGATCTCTCAGATAGCTATAAATCAGGGTTTAATTTAGCTTATTATAAATAGTATAATAGCGGAGGCTTTTACTAATACTCCTTTAATAACCTTCTTAGTATAAAGGAATTATAAATAGATTTTAAAGAAAGTATAATAAATACCTCAGAACTTTAACCTCTACGTATTACTATCGAAATAGCTCTAATATACGCCTTTTTTAAGCTATTATTATAGCTTATAACTAATAAACTAGAGACTCCTCTAGTTCTAGGGGAACTTAACGCGATCCTTTCTACTCTATCTCTAAACTTAATCTATTATACTCTCTCTTACTTTAAATATCTCTTATACTAGAGAATATTAATACTTTATTAAGGAAGTACTAACTAAGAAGGAAAGGAAAATAAAAGTAAAATTCACTAGAAGTATAATTACTAAGTACTTCTACTTCTATAGATAACTCGAATCTGATCTATTCCTTTTTATAATAATTAGTAAATTAAGATATAGTACAAAAGTAAGGCAGGCTTTATTAGTAGTGAAAGATCACTTTAAGGTATCAGGAGATAGATAATTGAAGTAGTCTCTGAATATTAATTATAGAGAGCGTTATCTCTTTAGAAAGAAGAGAGAAAGCYTACTTTAAATACATAAGGAGATCATATGAGTATACACTAAGCTATACAAGTAATTAAACATAACGTGACTATGTATAACAGGTAAAAGTATACGATATACCCCCTATAGTTATCTCTTAGTATAAGGCTAGAGATTGCTATTAACTACACGTATACCTTTACTTAGTTAGTGAATATAAAACACCTTAAGTAAGTAAAGAGGCTTCCAAATAGAGAAAGTAAATTCTACTATTTATACAATTAATAAAAGAAAGTATAGATAAAGTATATAAACTAATTAAAGACGAGGTAACTATTAATAAGTAAGTTATAAATAAAGGAAATTATAAAGCTATAGCTTTATATATAGTATAAAATCAGCTGCTTCTAAGCTTTAAGTGATCGCTAAGTATAAGAGTAAAAGTAAACAGTTATATAGAAGCGTTTAATTAAATAAATTATAAATCGAAATCCAGGTTATATAATTAGAGAGTTATAAATAGTAGTTATAATTAATTAAGTGATCTTACTTTATTATTATTTATTAATTTTAAAAGAGTGAAAGAAGCACTTTAAGCAGAAGAAGCTTCTAAATTAAAAAGGCACTTTAGATAGCTAGCCTTATTTACTTGCAAGAGTAGGTAACCGAAGCCTTATAGGTATATAAACCCCTTATCTCGCATATAGAAAAGTTCTTCTTCCTTTAAATATAATATACTAAGATTCTTTACGCTTACTTCTCTCCTTCTATTAATAACTTTATTTTAAATCTTCTATTATTATTATTATATCTTCTAACTCTCTAAATAAGAGATCGCGAAAAGAGAACTCTTAAGAGTTAGATATACGTCCTATATTATATCGTTAAGTCGAAGAATCCCCTACTAATACTAAAAGATCCTTTACGATTAAATCTATCTATTACGATATTATAAGATCACTCTTTACTTTTTACTTTAATCCTTTAACTAATAATCTATAATATAGTTCGATAGACCTTACTCTAAAGAAGATATTCCTTCTATTCCTTATCACTTAGTAGCTCTACCTTGAAATAATCCTGAAATCTATTCCTTTCGATCTATTAATTATACTAATAGAGATAATAACTCTAAGCCTAAGTAATATAATCCCCTTAACGAATTATCTGATTATTCTACCTGCGAACTTTCTCTACTCCTCTAGCGAACTAATTTATCTCCTTATATACTAAAAGCTCTTTCTTTTTTAAAGAAGATTATTATACCTTCCTATAGTTATAAGTCTATTACTATTATCCTAGATCTAGAGTAAAGTATAAGATAAGTAAGTAATCTCCTAATATTAATATTATTTAAATCTAATATCTACTAGGTAAAGAGAATAATAATCCTTACTAAAGATATATTAGTATAAGTATAGAGGGAACTAGAATAAAAGGTCACTACTATATAAATATAGCTATAAAGTTAAAGAGATATTACTCTTATACCTCTTATAGCTATATTCCTACTACTTCGTAAATAATTACTTAAGCTAAGGAGTTTATAGATAGAAAGAGAACTAGTACTAAGGAATCCGTAAGACGTCTAATAATTCTAATCTTTTAATACCTTAGCTAATTTACTTAGTTCCTTAAAAACTATCGCACGAATTTTCAATAAGTACTTAAAGATATAAAAGCTAAGAGAGCTCTGAAGAAAAGCGATAGTAATATAGAGTCAGAATCTGAGGTCGAGATCCTTAATATAAAGTCTATTAGACCTAGACCTTCTCTAAAGAAGAGAGATCGTAGTAGTAGTATAAGTAGAGCTTCTTGTGAAAATTGAAGGTGGAAATCGGCCAAAGGTCAGAATAACAGAATAATAGGTGATCAATTTGACTTGCTTTGCTTGCTTGAAGAGAGCTAACTACAGGAGAGATTCTAGCTACTTATATAGCTATGTGAGCTCTCT
>FJUX01000042.1:130546-200464 GCA_900074905.1 Rhynchosporium agropyri | reverse complement strand
TAATCGAGCTTCTAAGAAAATATTAGTATAAAAACTATCTATTACTACGATATTATAGAGCTTAAAGTTGAAGTACTTTCTATCTAGTCCTGAAAGGACCCCTTTTATTAGATAAGTTCCGCGCTTACTAATAAGGATTTAGGAGGTTCTACTCTCTATATAATTATTAATCCCTAACTTAATAAAAGATCCTTTAACTAAGAGATTACGATTATTAACTAAGTTAATAGCTCTATAGTTATTAAAAAGAGTAGATTAAGAAAGAGGATAAGCTCCTCCCTTAACTAGATAGATCCTTAGTAATTCTATAAGCTCTTAATTATTATCTAGGAAAAGTATTATAACTAGTTCTACTTTCTTTCTATCTCACTTTATATTCTTATCTAAGATATTCCCTAGAAAGATTAACTTATATTTAGAATCTCCTACTATTTTAACGAGAAGATTATAAGTTACTTAAGAGATCAGTCGATCTATTCCGAAGCTAGTATAGAGATCTTTCTATTTACTAGAGATAAAACGTTAGCGTATTACTAAAGTTACTTTAGGATCCTAAGCTCTAATTGCAATTAGATTACTATCTTTACTAGTAGTATAAACTTAGCTATATATAGTAAGCTATAATTTAGTATAGTCTATTAGCTTCTAGAAGTGAGTTTTATCCTTTATATATAGATAGGAGTACTTAATACGTTCTGATCTACTAGTAGTAGTATAAGATAAGCTAATATTAGTACTAACTCGAGATCTAAGCGTTAAGAAAACGCCTTAACCTTTTCCTATACTACTTTAAAACTCCTAATATATATAATTAACTTAACTTATATAGAATTCCTTAGCGAGCTCCTTAAGGGTATATAGCGAGAGTCTTCCATATAGCTTAGCTCTTTAATACTTAATTAGAAAGTTATTTACTTAGAGGTAGTCGAAAGATTTAATTATATTCAGGAAGTCCGTAATTCTAAGGGATCCTTCGACGTCTAGAACCTTCTAAATAAAGTATATAGTCTCTGATTAGAGATTAAAATTTAATAATCTAAGCTTAAGAGTTTAAATTACTATCTCTTCCTTTACCTCTAGCGGATACTCTTATAGTAAGATAAAGCCTATAAGCTTTCTATACGTTAGATTAAATAATCGTATCAGTTTAATAGAGTTCTTATCTTAAAGCTCTTAAAAGGTATTAAAGGTTTACTCTCTTTTCAGCTAGTAATCCCTTAATCGTAAGAGCTAAGTAAGTCGGTAATATAGTCTTTTCTACTTATACGTAGATTTTAGCGTAAGTAATAGCCTTTTAGCTATTAGTAGCGAGATCGAGTATAAATTACTTATTTTCGATCTCTGCTTTAGCTTTCCGAGATACTATAATAACTATAGGAGGTTTCTTAAGTTTAGCTAGAATAATATATACTAAAGTTAGATCAAGTACCTAACTCGTGTCTCGAGTGCTTCTAGTTAGTTCGGAGATCTACTCCTTAGCTTATTAAACTAATTTAAGCTCCTAAGCCTTTATTTCTATATTATAATCTGCTTTAGAGCTTCGATTCTCGCTATCTGCGATCTCTTATAGCTATTATAGTCGGATCTGAAGAAGCTCGGCTAGAGAGACTTAGTCTAGTAGATCTGGGTCTATATATTACTATACTCTAATTATTCTAGCTATAAACTAAACGTAAGAGATCTAATCTAGCTATTACTCTAGCTTTTTATAGANATAGGATAAGCTCCTCTCGCTTATAAAGTAAGTTAAAGTAAGTAAGCTAATATACTTTTAAATATAATAATAATAACTTTAATTTATTATTTATAGTCTTATAAGTATAATATATCCCTAGTCTAGAGAATACTTCTATAACTTTACGTTTAATACTAGAGCTGAGTAGATAGAGGTCGAGATAAGACTAGAAGTAGTTAGACTACTTCTTAGCTTAATAGAATAATATAATAGCTATAATTATAAGAGTAAGTCCTTTTAAATCACTTAGGGTAATAGACTTATTTATATTATATCCTTTCTTATTAGAATATAGTGGGTTCAGTGCAGTATCACGTGGTATCCTAATAAGGGATAACGCTACAAGGATACTCTTACCCCTATATCTATAGCTCCTGCTATAGATTACTTAAACTAGTACGTAATATAACACGCAAGTTAAGTTATAGTTAATAAAGTTAATAGTCTAACTTACTAGCGTCTAATTCCTCTATGAATACTGCCCCTGTCCCTATAGGTATACGAGAATAGGGATATACCTTTCAATAGGTTATAAGCCCCGGCAGGATATAACTTCGAATCGACGAAAGCAAGGCGATCGATTCAAGCCCCGACAAGTAAGATAAGGGTATTCCAGTTAAAGTAAGAAGACTGAAGGGCCGAGTAAGAGAGCTAATAACATCCGGAGAGCTATAAGTAAGAAGGCCTCCGATACTAACCGTACGACCTGGAGACTCTAGAGAGAGCTCTATAATAATAACTAGAGTGCCGAAAGCAAGAAGGCCTCTAATAATAACCGAACGACCTGCAGACTTCAGAGGAAGCTCTATATATAATAAAAGTCGAGTAGTAAGTAAGAAAGCTACTYGTAACCCTYAAACTRAGTRTRGCCTCYAYAYAAATCGATAGCCGGCGAACGATAAACCTCCGCCGACTATATATATACCAAGTTAACTATAGTTAACTTATATATATAAAACCTAGTCGAACGTATCGAGCACCGCGCGATAACTATAGGACAAAATAGGTAAAGATACTAAACACTTACTAACCCTGAGCAGGGAGTATTACGAAGACTAGTTTCGCCGAGCGAAAGTTAAGATTAAGAGTAAAAGCGTCTTCTATATAATCGAAGTTATAAGGACTGAATATACTTAGATTATAAGAGAAGGAGGTATTAAATTATCACTATCGGAGATACTATTAATAGCTACCTTAATCGACGATATTATAAACAGTTTTAAACGCTTAGGAGGTACTTAGAATACTAAGAAAGCAAAGGAATAGGACTAGGACGACTTAAAGGCTCTTGAAATCATATTAGAAGGACTTAGAGAAGACGATACTATACTTATAGATAAGTACGAAACCGCTATAGCTATCTGGACCCAACTGAAGTTAAAATATAATAAGACTAGTTTATTAATAGCTAATTAGTATATAATAAGTATATAAAACTTCATATTTAATAAGGATATTAGTATTAATAGATCCTAGACTAAGCTAAAGGAGTACTAGCGTAAAATCATCGCTACTAATAATATGATAAAGAACGTATACCCTGACGAGGCTCTACTGCTTATCCTTACCTTAGCCCTCTAAAAGCAAGGAAAGTACACTACAGTAATCGATAGTTTCCTAATAGTATAATCTTTATCTATCGACGAAAAGATCAAGATACTTTAGGAAAAGGAATCTAAGCTATAAGATTTAAAGCCTAGAAGTGCAAGTAAGGAGAGAGCTCACGTAGTATAGATATAATATAAGTAAGTATACTATTACCTAAATTACTACTCTCAGAAAGATAGTAGTTCTTCAGATTATAATATAATAGGTATATCCCGAGAATACTTCTATTATAGATCTAATAAGTACTTTATCGCCGATTACGAATTTCAAGCCGTAAGTAAGGAGTACGCTAAAAACCTTCGTTTGGAAAAGGAGAAGAGGAAGCGTAATAAGTCGACCCGTAAGACTATATTATAAGCTAAAGATAAGAAATCGACCTATAAGAGTAATAAGAAATCCTTATCTCGATTAAAGAGCGATAAACAGAATAAAAGGGAATACGCTACTATACACGAATCGGATCTAGATGAAAACGATAATATAGATAAATCGAATAAATCAGAAATATTATCTTCTGAACTAAATAAAAAGATAGAAAAAGTTATATTATCGAAAGAGTCTATTAGTAAGAGTATACCTTAAGATTAGGCAGTCGATATAGGAGTAAGTTCATCTATAACTAACTAACTCGACTTATTTAGGGAATTAAGACTTATATCTAAAGTCTATATATAAGTAGGGGGAGGAATACTATAATCCTGTATACGCGGAGTAGCTTTAGTTAAAGCTATAGATAGAACCTCCTGTTATCTAGATAATATACTCTATATTCCTAAACTTAGCGTAAATCTGATTTCTGCAAAGAAACTATATAAAGGTAGCTATAAAAGTGCATTCGATAATAAAAGTATTTAGATTACTTAAGGAGATAAAAGAGTATTAAAAGCAAAATAATCCTAAGGCTTATACGTTATAAAGTATATCTCTAAAGCTTTTAAAGGTAAGGTAATCGGATTATCTAGTTAGACTAAGTATACTTAATCTAAAGCACTACCTGCGCAGGAACACGAGATCGAGACTAATTACGAAAGTAATAATCACGGAACTAATAGTAAGAGCGACTTAGTAGTATAAGGAAAAGAGCTAGCTCGTTACCTAAAGTACTATTAACGCTTCGTATACCTTATACCTAATAAGATTCGGAATCTATATAAAGTGACTACACTTCAGAAGAAGATTAAGATCCCTTAAGACCTTAATATCTATAATGTATATGCGATTATAAAGATAAGAAACCGAATTCCAAAGTAACTAAGTAAGTAATTAACTGAAATTCTTAACTTAATATAATTCGACGTCGCCGGACTATTCCTACCTACGATACGAGGGAACCGCTACTTTCTGATAATTATTAATATCTGTTCTCGACGGGAATAGGTAATTCCGCTGAAAGCTAAGAGCGATACTTACTAAGTACTTAAAGATTAGAAAGTTAGAATCGAGCTATAAGCTAGTAAGAAGGTTAGACGCGTAAGGTCTAATAACGCGCCGGAACTACTAAAGGCTACGAATAATTAGAAGACCGAAGATAGAGTACTAGCGTAATTAATAACTATTATATCCTTATACTAAAATAGACTAGCCGAAAGATCTATCTAAACTATGGAATTCGATATGCGTGTAATACTTGAAGAGGTATAACTACCGTTAGAATTCTGGGACGAAGCTACCGAAGCCGACTTATATATAAGAAACCGAACTGCTACCGGACTTATAATTAATAATCAAAAGACTTATCTAATAAAGGCCTTTATAAGAGAAACTCTATTAATTAACTATATCCGTAAATAGAGGAGTAAATACTTCTACTATATAGATAAGAAGACTATTCCTATAAACRAGYRATAYRATAAGCTCGTTAACCCTAGYAGAATTAGAGTCTTYATAAGCTACTYAGAAAGCACGAAAAAACACTTTAAAGTCTATTCCCTAGAGAGAAGCTTAATAATTATATTAAGTAGAGTCGTGATCAAAGAAAGTAATAAAGGAGGATTAGTCGACCTGAGACTAAGGAACTATATATCCGGACTATAAGGAACCCTAAACGTCGCCCCTAATAGGAAAGCTCGCAGGAGACTATAACTAGCTAAGGAAATAGAACTGGACTTCGACCCGATAGCGATCCTAGAGGTATAATTACCCTCGTTTACTCTACTGATAAACGTACTACGATTCACGGAAGAAGATATAGTAGACTATACTCCTGAGACTATATTATAAGCTAAGGATATAACTAAAGGGCTAAGAAACCTGGATAATTATAAACTATAAGCGGAATAAACCGATAAGATATCTCCTAGGTATAAGTTAACTAAGGTAAGCTAATAATTAACTCCTGATACCGTATCACTAGTCGAATCAGGAAATCGTAATATATAAGGGGTTACCTTATAGATAGCTAAGAATAACCCGGAAATAGAAGTAAGAGTCTAAAGTATAAGAGTCTAAGATAATAAAGAACCTTCTACTGAAGTTAACTATAGTTAACTTAACTAAAATACTAATAATAAAGGAGTATATAAGTATTTCACTCGATCTTCGCGGAAAAGGAGCGTTATAGAACCGGAAGAGTAAGGAGATATAAAGCGAATCTGTACTATAATCGCTTAGATAATCGCTAGAAACCCTATTCCCGCTAGCTAGAAGGATTTATTAATAAGAGATAAGTAGACGAGCAACGAAATCGATATAGCTTTAGTAGTAATAGAAATCGCCGGAATCAAGATCCTAAAGACTTATAAGAAAGCGATAATAGGACTAAATAGAAAGTAATAGAATTCTGCTATAGCCGAGGAAATAATATCGTTATACTTAAACGAGATATTCCGAGAAGTTATAGCACCAGAAGGTTCTAACCTTATATTATATAAATAGGTATATATAGTAAAGATAACTATTAATAGAAAAATCGAGCGGTTCAAAGCTCGACTAGTCGCAAGAGGTTTCAGCTAAGTATAAGGAATAGACGACGATTAGATATTTACGCTTACTATACGAATAGATACGCTAAGAATATTCCTAGCTATAATAGCTAGAGAGAATCTGGAATATTACTAATACGATATCAAGAACGCGTTTACCGAATCTGAATTAAAAGAAAAGACTTACCTTAAAATTCCAGAAGAAGTAAATATGAAAAAGGGTTTCGTATAGTAAGTAATAAAAAGCTTATACGGACTGAAATAAGCCGCTAGGGACTAGAACCGACTAATAAAGGACGAACTAGTTAGATAGGGATTTATATAAAGCGCTATAGAACTATATATATTTATAAATAAAAAGGAATCTATAAAGATTTTAGTTTATATAAATGATATAGTAGTAGTAGCTAAGAAAACAGAGAAACTGGACTAGTTCTATAAGAAATTATCCTCGAGGTTCAAAGCTAAGAACCTGGGGGAGATTAGTAAGATTCTTAGAGCTAGAGTCACTCGAGACAGAGAATCTAAGTCTCTAGAAATTAACTAAGAATAATACCTCTAAAGCGTACTTAATAAGTTTAGGATTACTTACGAGATATTCAAGCTAAGACGAACTCTAGTAAATAGTTATGAAAATCTTCGCCCCGCTAACGATAATAATAAGCGAATTAACATTACTAAATACTAATAAGTAATCGGAAGTCTAATATATATAATAATTTTCATACGTCCAGATATCGCCTTTATCCTTAGGAAGCTTAGCTAGTTTATAAGCGATCTAGCAATATACTACGGATACGGCCTAAAAGCATTCTTATGATATACGAAATTAATTATTAAAACGAAAATCCGCTACGGACTAGGGGGAGAGTATAGCACCGTAGTACTTTACTCGGATACGGACTAGGCAAGTGATAAATTTAATCGAAAAAGTGTTTCTAGAAGCGTAATAATATTCTATAGTAGACTAATCTTATAGGTAAGTAAGAAGTAATAATCTATCGTAACTTCAAGTTATAAGTCGGAGTATATAGCTTTAGCCGCTTATGTAAAACAAGGTTAGTAGTTCGCATAGGTATTCCGAGAACTAGGATACTCTTAATACGTTAGGAAGGATTTATTAATAGTTCAAATGCTCGGGGATAACTAAAGTATAATTACGTTAATAAAGAACGTATACCTAAACGAGCAGTCTAAGCATATCGATATCGCTTACTACTTCGTCCGTGACCTATCTGAACGAGGACGCTTAAAGGTTAATTATATTCCTACTAGGGATATAATAGTAGACGGAATAATAAAACCGCTCGATAGCTTAGTATTTAAGAAGTTTAAAGACTAGATAGGACTTACGAGGGATTAGTATAACAGGAAGGTTACTTAGAAGGATTAATAATACTATACCACGAGCTAAAGGTGAAAGACAAGAACGCGATTTGCCCTGAGGGGGAGTATTAGAATATAGTAAGTTCAGTGCAGTATTACGTAGTATCCTAATAAGAGATAACGCTATAAGGATACTCTTACCCCTATATCTATAGCTCCTACTATAGATTACTTAAACTAGTACGTAATATAATACGCAAGTTAAGTTATAGTTAATAAAGTTAATAGTTTAACCTACTAGCGTCTAATTCCTCTATGAATACTGCCCCCGTCCCTATAGGTATACGAGAATAGGGACATACCTTTCAATATTTCTGATATATATATTAATTTTAGAGTAAAATAACTAGAAGTAACGACTATCGTAGTACTATAGATTATATTATTACTAGGCTTTTATCGAGATCGATTATATCTTTCCCTTATATTATATTATAGTTTCTAAATAATAGTATATAATAAAGTTCCTTATATTCTACTAATAAGATTATATTAATCTTTAGAATAAGAGAAGTAAACTAAAGTATAGTAGTTATATTACGAATTATATAATAATAGAGCTTAAGTATACGAAGAGATCTAGTATTAATATAAGCTTCGGTTTCGTTCTTATTATTAGCAGTTTCCTTAATAAATACTTATAGGAATATATATACTATCTATCTCTTATCTCTAATAATATAGAGTACTTCTTCTAAGTTCTACCTCTTTATAGTCTACTTTTTATTCCGGAAATTATAAGAGTATTCTTACTCCTCTCTATTATCGTTATTATTATCGTTATTATTATTATTAAATAATAGCGGGTATCGAGCGAAAGATATAAGTAGAGGACTCGACTCTAGATAAGGAATAGCAGATAGGGTAGAAAGCTCGCTAGTAAGTAAAAGGAATAGTATTATAGTTAAAAGTCCCGGAGAACTATAATATATATCGAACGATTCGCTACTAGGATATTACTAGTATATTAGATACGGAAGAGTTAGTATTAACTAGTTATTATCGATAGAAGTATCTTATATAGTATAAGGGGGAGGTATTCGCGGATTAAGATAGGAATATATTTTTTATTAATAGTAAACTATATATAGTCGATAAAAGGAGGAGATATTAAATAGCAGAGATTATAGATTAATAGAATAAGTATTAAATATGCTCTTTGGATTTTTTAGAAGATATTATTAAAGTATCGAACTATCCTTTCGTAGCTAAGCTCGAATTCAATTAACTTTATTACTAAGTACTACGCTCTAGAGGCGAATTTCGACTATTTTCCCTTAGACTCTCCGGCGGGATTTCAGATCTCTAGCCTCTTATTAGTTAACTTACTTCAACTTACTTTAACTTACTTTAACTTACTTAGCGTAGCGCTAATTAGCGATAAGTGGAGCAGAGCTATAAATCCACGCTTAGGAGGGTCTGAGTTTCCTGAGATAAGCAAAAGGGCCATCTCTCACATCTACCAAATTATTTGGGGATAAATACTCAAAAGTTATCTGATCTGATAGAGACAATTCACGACTGGAATATCACTATATCAACATAAAGTCTTGACCTCCTTACAGTATTTTATTTGCTCAAAATGTTTTCCAGTCGCATTCCAAGATAATGGGTATCATGAACCTCCTCCCAAATTAGCAATGTACTCTACTGCTACATACTCAGAAGTGTGTTTAGCCCAACTAGCATAGTGCTGAATTTCTCCCGCGTACTCATCAAGTCGAATCATGCCACTTTGCGTTCTGTACTATCGTATTCTAAACTTGATTTTTGGTAGATACTAATTCATATCATCACGTCACATTTAACTCTCTTTTTGAATTCAAAGGCTTCAAGTAGTTCTTCCTTTTGTCTTATCTCCGCAATGAAGCACCTAGCTCATGACCCCCCAACAAATCCCATGGGTTCGAATACCCAGACGTAACCATCAGCAAAAACACCAAACCGCAATGCAGTTACACAACCATGTCATTCATCAATCGTAAGCCTTTGGGAATCCATGTATGCATGCAGGTATACATATGATTGAAGAATCAGGAAAGTAAAGAAGCATGCAGCGGAAAAAGGAAGAGGGGTAGTGTGCAATCCAGACGACCAAAGGAGATTGGAGAATGGGATGATCAAATTGGGTCAAGGTAAACAATCCTAATCCTAGTCCCAATGCCGCATCTAATACTGAGCAAGCAGGAAGCCAAGAAGCGGGAACATCATGTTCAACCAAACTGACGCTTGCTCATGTACCAGAGAGACACCCATTCCTCCAAAGCCATCACCAGCAAAGAAAGTTATTTAATCCTCGCGAAGATCGCCATACTCCCAAAGACCCCTACGGTCCTGAATAGCCTGCTCCTCCTTCTCACGCAGGTTCTTCAGGACATCTCCGAAACCGCGCTCCCAGGGCTTAAGCTTACGGGGAACCATAGCATGACCCTCAGCAACGATATCAGAATTGATGCTTTGCTTGAGATCGGTGCTAGTCTTCTCATCGTAGAGAGTGACGTACAGCGTACCTTCTGGAGCGGTATAGTCAACGTTGGCGACGAGATGAGCACCGGCTGTGGCGTCTGTGATGTAAGAGACGGCGTCTTGGAGATAGTCAACGTTGGTGGGAAATTGCATCAGAGAGAGAACTGCGTCGACGGCTTGAGGACGGAGTTTTTGGGTCGAGAATTGGGGTTGTGAAAGAGGGCGGAGTTTGGACCAGGGCATCTTCTCGCTATTTCCATAGTCAATATAGACAATTTCAGCTTCCTTAGCGGTACGGTCGTTGGCGCGTATGCGCGCGCGATACCAGGAGCCGTCCTCAGTGAACTTGGCGGCAACAAATTCGCCAGTCTTGGGAGGACCTGGAAGTCCAGTATTGTTTGCAGGATTCATATGGAAAGCCTTGAATTGAGTCATCATGGTCTCTAGAGCAGAAGTACCTGTACCGACAATCTGTAGCTTCAGCTTGCAGGACTCGTCGATATGTGTGACCATTACGTCGCGATAATCGGCCTGTCGTGGAATAATAGCATCGCCATTGGATCCATTCGTAGGGGTGTGATCTTCCTCAGCAGCGTCCAATGAGGGGTCCCAGTCAACCCAGAGACCTCTGTGGGCATCCTTGGCTCTCTGTTCCGCACCGAGCAATTCGGTGGCGTTTCCAGCTTGCTCAGCAGAGTAAGCGTGGACAGTGGCAAATCCTTCCTCGACAAGAATCTTGGCGAATGACTCCTTGTTAATGTACAACTCTCCAATGAACCCGCCAACCTTGTCAATGCTGTGAACATCGACCTCAACATCGCGTTGAGTCAATCGCTTTGTAGCAAGATCGTGGGCCTCTTGACCAAATGGCTCGGACTTATCATTTGGACCTCTTGCAGACTTTGGAGCACGAATGCCTCCCAGCACGAAGTTGAGCTTGATGCTATCGCGGGGAATCAAGACGACAAATCTCGATCCACCCTTGACGAAGTCGACAATAGCGGGAACCTTCTTTTGGCGCTGAAGTCCTGGGAGATGCATCTTTGCCTTTTGGAGGGACTCCGAAGCGTCTGTGTATTGCTTCGCCTTGGCGGGCTTTCCAGACCACATTCCTTTCAACTCCTCCTTGGCCTTTTCTTGAGCAGCCAATAATTCATCGTAATTTGGAGCGCGATCGGTATCATCACGACGATGGCGAATAACTGAACACCATCCTGCCGAGACCAGTTGCAATCCGATATTCTGATCATTGTAAGTAATAGAGGCGACCTCCTTGGCATCATAGTCCTCGGTGGCTGGACGTGTTCCGTCAATGCTGAGTCGTACGTGCTTTCCGATTATCTTCTTTCGTAGGAACTCCTTGGCCTCGTCGCGGAATGGGGCCTCCGCGGCATCTGTTGGACGAGGTCCACGGACACTAGAAAGACTGATGCGCTTCTCAACTCCAGCTCTATTGCGGACATAGATCACATCAGCGCTGAAAACTCTGGTCACTTGAGCTTCCAGATTTCCTCCCGCGGTTGCGGCCTTGGCAACGTGATCCTTGTAAACACCACGCTTGCCTTGTTGTGCCACCTTTTCGGCCTCTCGAAGAACTGACATCTCAGAGCCAAGAAGTGTAGAGTGGAAGTCGGTACATCTCGCAAGACCAGCCTCCAGCAGGAATTTCGCAATTGTGCCGTTTCGGGGATGCTTCACAGCAGCGATCAACTGATTTTGAGGGCTTAGGCCAAGGATGTCGAGTTTAACATTTCGCTGTAATAATCTCTCTTCGATGAATTGGCGGGCCTCGTTTCCGTACTCCTCTGCAGGCTGTGTTTGCTTATTTGAAGGGTTTACACGTTCAGTAGTAGGAGCGCGAATGCCAGCAACAAGAGTCATGACTGTGAAAGGTTAGCAATCATCTGAAGGGGAACAGGATTGAGCTTACTTTGGACGTGCTTTGTAGGAGAAAGAATCACACGAACGAGCATGCGATCACCACTCAATACACGTTCAACAAGACCGTCCAATGTCTGACCCTTGTACTTTTCAAGCCATGCTGGAGCATCACCCATGTCGTGTTGTACGTCGATACGGTTGGGGTTGGGCGACCAAAGACCCAGATCATCAGCCCGAGCCTTGGCTTCCAAAAGTCGTAGCTGATCCAATTGTTGCAGAGCCTCCTCGGAGTCCTCTTTTCTGCCAGCATCTTCCCTCAATTTGAGCCAGCCATTCTTGACCATCTCCTCAGGTAGCTTACGGCCATCATTGAGGTAAATGACACCATATTCGCGCTTCGTGTTGGGAATCGTGTATAAAACCGAAAATTGTACAACTTTTCCAACGAGAAGTTCCCGCAGAGCGTCACGCGATTCGTATGCCCATAACTCATCGCCTTCCTTCTTCAGATGTGGTGACGTGCAGTATGCAAGAGAAAGGGTTCGCTCGCGATCGGGATGTGCAATTGAGCATAGAATGACGCTGTCGCCGCTCAGGACGGACTTGACTTTGGCTTGGTTGAGGACCATATTGACGTATCGTGCAGGTGGGACGTTTGGTATGAGATGCTTTCCAAGAGGTGGGATCTTTGGGGCAGGGAATGCTTGAATTAGGGGATGCAGAGCTGTTTCAATAACGTTAGCAACTTTCTGTGACTTTACTTCATTCTTGTGGCCCGTGGAGCCTCTGGAACTCTTTGAGGACTTCGATTCGGTTGCAGCTTTGCGCAAGGCGCCATTGAGATCCCAGCCGATCTTGATAGGACGGTCAGACATAACGTCGAGTTGTACAACAGTGTTCAGCAAAAGCAGCACTTGATTGAGCAATGGGGTGTGGGAGGGTGGGCGTTATGGAAGGCGGTTGAAGCTGTCAAGATAATTTGTTGAAAGTTGGCTGATCAAAATACGATATCGACGAAGGGGAACCTTATGGTCTGCGAGGGTCGTTTCGAGGTGGCTTTATAGCAGATTGGTTGCAAATATTTGTTCGTACCAAATGGCTGTGCGATTGAATCTGGCAGACGTGGTGGATTGCTCCATTTCGTTTACAGGCGGCGACAGCGAACTCCAGCAGAGGTGAACCGTAGCAGAGTGGCTGTACATGATGAAGTGGAGTTCGAGTTCCATCCAAAGCATTGCTGAATGGGCATCGTCCAAGGTCTTTGTCTGGCCATCCGTAGTTACCCATGGGTAGATTGCGGATAGCTTGCGGTCTGATGCAGATATATCTACCAGACGAGAAGACGGTGAAGAAACATTTAGCACTTACATAGTATTTCAATATCTGGTACAGATCTATCAATTCGAATTCCTGTGACGGTGTAGCGTGAGGCAAAGAATATGTAAAGGGTGTAAAGTACTGCAGAGTGAAGTAGAGCAATGGTAGTCGAGCTGAAGCCAGATTCACAGTTACCCACAAGGCCCCGTTTCCTGGAAACATTCGAAATGTCGTGTGCTCAAGCTACCCCACTATTGCCCGGGGGTAGGGGTCGAAAGGAACGAGTGTTAAGGCAGCTTCGAGGTGATGTTAGGGCGGCAGCCGCCAACCGGAGTCTGAAAGCCTGTCCTGTATATATGTCTTGGCATAAGACAGAGTGAAAGAAGGCAACAGTATATGTGGGAGGATCTGCTGAGAGCCGATTGAGAAAGCTGAATATTTAGGGCCTATCGAGCCGTTAAATAAATATACACTGATCACACGAAAGCCAGAAAATGAGCCGATTCTTCGAATCCTTAGGCCTTTGAGCTTCCAGGTATCCGAGCATTGAGGCGGTCCTCTTGAAAGGGTCGGGATCTAGGAGCTGCAATACCCAATTAATTCACTGCAATCATCTTCTGTGCCAGCCAAAGTCACTGATCCATTGAAATATGTACATAAGATTGTGCTTCAGGATAGATATGCTATCATCAATTTCGCCTTACCCGGTGAACGAGATATATATAGCTTACTATAGACCAGATAGAATAATCAATGGATCCATTCAATCGACATCATATGCTATAGGTAGCGAATCTAAGCTGCGATACCGATGACACCACAAGCAGGTCGAGTACCGGCATTACCAGTCTTCTTGGACTCTTCGCTCTCTCCCTTGCCGAGATCGTCAGTTCCAGAGTGGACAACAACAGTTCGCTGTGACATGTTAGACGGAACCCACGCGACAGGAAGGACTGTTGGTAACTTACGCCAATGACGCTCTCTGGGCCAATCAGCTTAATGAGCTTGTCTGTGGTCGAACCCTTTCCGTTTCCCTGGGCATCGGTCGTGAAGTTACCCAAATCACCTACATGGCGAACCTCATCGGAAGGAGCGCCGTGGGTCTTGCCGTGGGGATTGACTGTATATCCGCATCAGCCCTCGGTTCGGCCGTACAAGCATGTGTCTGTATTTATATCACCACTCACAATGAGGTCCAGCAGATGTGCAGCCGTTGGTGTTATCTCCGAACTGATGGATGTGCATTCCACGCTCAGCATTCGGATCGTTGCCTGCGATGTCCCAAGTGATAGTCGTTGGGGAGGATTCGGAAGCTTGCTCGAAGGTAACGGTTCCGGAGACCTTGGAATCACCTCGGACGGTTGCAACTGGAGAGGAAGCTGGTTAGCAAGGATCTTGGTAGAAAGTAACAGTGACAGTGACAGTGACAGTAGTCCGCAGAGCAATTCCACACGGAATGACTCGGGGTCCTGTCAAATGAGGCTCCAACTCAGATGCAGCCCATCCGGGTTGGTGATTTGCCCAAATGAGCTGAATCCTGCTCATATTGTCTCTAGCGACCCCGCCATTGGCCTCGAGACAGCAAAGGATAGGTGTGCAGGGGTCTCGGGATGATCTGAGATGCAAGACATACCTGCTTTGACCATTTTGAAGGTTTGGGATTATTCTGGTGTTATTTTGGGGATACTGATATGAGGTTCTTGGAGTCGTGGAAAGGAGAGGATAATCGATGATGGATGATGAAAATCGAGGGAGTGGGGAAGCAATCGATCTCGGAGATCCATCGGCTTACAAAATCATTGCGTGCGTGCTGGAGAGGGATAGCCCCTCTCGCCAGTCACGTGGGTAGCATCATTCATTCCCCTTGATTGATGGGTGTCTTGGCGTTCTCCTACGCGAGTTTAGCCCGACGACAACATCAATCAAATTATTTACTTTAACGGACTTCTGTATGTTTGTGTATATCAGAGTCAGCCAAAGGCCTTGCATCTGTTTGACGTCGTATCACGGGTTTATCGTAGCTCCATGGTACTGATAAAATCGTTCTTACTGACCACGATCAAGTGTGCTTTCTCATTGGCTCGTCGCGGAAACCTTCCTGGTTGTCTCACAGGAAAATGTATCCTCATTCGGAGCCATTAACCTTCCATTCTTATTCTGCTGTACATTGAATGGTTTCTATTTTGAAGCTATCAATTCCAGATGGAAGCGCAGTATTGTAATTGGAAATCCGATATCATGTATTACCCCGCTTTCCGCGTTAAAGTCTGTTCTGGTATTAAAAGCGTTCAGTAGAACTTTGCTTCACGTACGTATACTTATATCACGTATCTCTCACGGCGCCGTTCGCATTTTCACACTTTCACTTTTTAAATCTTACTCGCTGTCCCTCTATATTTATTTTCCTGCAGCTTCTCTACACCTTTAAATTTATCTTCAAAATGGGCGGTTTCATCCCACCCCTCCCCATCGACCCCACCTTCCAACCCACCACCTCAATAACCAAACTACCCTCTACCGCACCAATTGACGAAATAATATCCATCCTCGACCGCGACGGCGGCATCATAATAACCGACCTCCTGGACCCCTCTCAAATCTCGCAAATAGAAACCGACATCCGCCCATACTCCGACCCCCTCAAAAACCCACACTCAGGAATTGCCATCATTCCCTCAGAAACCCATCTCATCGGCGGCCTAGTCGGGAAATCGCCCACCATGCTCGACCTCTGCGCTCACCCCATCCTAACCGCTCTCCGCGCGCGGATCCTCACCGACGATGGATCGATCCCAATGGAAGACATCCCGAAGACTTGGCATATCGATCCATTACTATCTATAAGTGTGAGTTTTCGAATCGGGTATGGAGCGCCGAGACAGAGATTACATCGTGATGATGGGATTCATGTCGTCGATCACGATTTGGAGTATCGTCTGGACAAGGTCAGTCAGTTTGCGTGTTTGGTGGCCGGGTGTGAGACGACGAGGGCGAATGGGGCGACGATGTTTGTACCGGGGAGTCATAGGTGGGATGCGAAGAGGCAGCCGAGGTTAGACGAGATCACTTTTGCTGGTATGTGTCTGGAATTTCCACTTCACAGTTTTTATACTCTCGCAAGGCCTGCCTGTGTTTAATACTCTAGCTGAGCTAGCCACGCCAGCCAAGCAAGCTAGCCTCGCTTCCCAAACCCCTGTCACAACAGCATTGCTCTCCTTTTCCTCCCTCCCATCAATTTAAATTGTCCCCTCTGCACTCTCCTCAGACCCACTTATCCTAACCAAATCCCAGAAATATCCCCCGGCTCCGCACTCATCTTCCTAGCTGGGTGCTACCACGGAGGCGGTCACAACAGCGTCCCCAACTCCACACGCATCGTCCACGGCCTCTTCTTCTGCCGCGGCTCTCTCCGAACAGAAGAGAACCAATTCCTCGCTATACCACGAAGTATGATCCCCAAGATGTCACCCACGATGCACTCGTTGCTTGGGTACAAGCAGCCTGGGATCCCCTTGGGAATCTGGGAGAATGGGGATCCGATGCGGGATTTGGAAGGGTGTTTGAGTGCTGCGGGGGTTTGAGAGAGTGATGTTGAACAGGACAGAGTGGAAAGTGACGAGGGAGGGATAAAGATGTGAAACTTCCTGATGGAATGTATTTTCATTGTAATTAAAGTATGGAATAATATATGCCTTGAAAAGAAATGTCGAATGTCTGCGACAAATGAAGCGGAATGTAATACTATTAAGTGGCAATCTCTTCTGAACAACCGTGCCCTGTTAAACCGTTGAAATCCGCCCAGCACAACCGGCTCTAAGAAGCATTCACTCCCCATTACGATGGTTCATCCTCTAAGCATGCGTTACCTTGCTCTTCTTACCCTTGGTCTTGCTCTGCTTCTTGGTCTTAGGCTTAGTCTCAGTCTTACTCTTAGTCTTAGTCTTAGTTTGAGTCTGAGACTTAGTATGAGCCTGATTCTGAGCAGGTAATCCCACACTCTCCTTAGTGTATTTGAACACAAACACATGACTATCAGCCACGACCCAATCGTCGGCAACTTTCTCATCACCGCTGTCGAACTCATTAGTAAGGAAGAATTACACGCTTTACCCCAGAAGGGTGGGTGAATTATGCGATCTTGGAGAAAGGGAACTGTTTCTCAAAGAAAACGAATGGATACGGGCACGTACTAGATTTTTTTTGCGCGAATACGCCATCGATACTCGCCTGCGGGAATGAAGTCTGTCACTGACGTGCCATCGATGTCCCACTGTGACGTGTAATCTTGGTAATCGAAATGGTCATATCTGTTTACGAGCCTAGTGTAAAATAAGAAAAATGATGGATGGAAGATTGCTTCTCCTATAAGAACCCTAGGGTATGATATCGATATGCAGCGTGAGGGGAACACTTACAGAAAGGGGTCTCCATTCGGCTTAATCAACCATAGTTCAAATGTGTCGATTATATCAACAGCCGCAGCAACCCATGAGACAGCGGGATAAATTCCGGCTGCGTATTTTTTCCCAGGACCTTGATACGTGATGTTGTATACGACTGGTGATTGAATCGCTGGCGACGCTTCCGCCGCACCGTCTGCATAAACCGGATCATATGAATCGCTGGTGCTATTGTGCGACAACATTTTCACCGCGACATAAACACTCATGTTTTTTTTGACATTAGTCGCGATACCTGTGTAAGGTACAGTGACTGTTTGTGTAGCATCTGTGGTGGAGTTCAGACTAATGTAGCCGCCGTAAAAGGGAACAAGCTTGGGGTTGAGGGACGCCGGGAGGGAGTTGATTGTTACGGATATGCTGGCCGAAACACCTGGGCCGAGGGTGAACGAGGAAGGGGTGATCGACAAATTTGCGTAGGAGGAAACGAAGCCCGTAATTAATGCGTCAGTTCCAGCTGGTTGGTAGTGGTCTAGGTCGTTAACATCTGTGGAGTTAATGCCATGGCCGGATATGGCGGGGATGTGGTAGGCTCTAGTGAGAGAATGAAGTTAGTCTTACGAAGCTGTTTGCGTAATTTTACTCTGAGGCTGACAAAGGGCTGTGCGTAGAAACCGAAACATGAATTCAGGGTGATGATGCATTTGACTCCTTAAAGAGAATGAAGGGAATGGGGTGCCCTTACTTGAAAACTTGAGCCTTTGTTCCAATGTTTCTGACCTTGAATGAGAGCGTCTTGGGCTGGAACGGGTCGTGAGTGCTGTCATTGAAAGATAGACCAGGTGCACTACATGATGATTAACATTTCGCTCCGCACATCTTCCAAGCCAAGGAGCTCGCGACATACTCAACGATGGTAGTCGTGTGTAGGGCACGGTAAGCATCAATAAGGCCTCCACCCTGCTGGAAAACCGGTGCCAGGAAGTTGAAGGCTCTGCCCGTCTTGGAATCGCTATAAGGCATTGGATTGGCCGTCGTCGAAAGGACATTGCGAATCGTGAGACCATGCCAATCCGGATGGCGAGATTTCAGTAGAGCCGCCACACCTGCGGCGAAAGGAGCAGCGAATGACGTTCCAGTATCTACGATGAATCCTCCTACGTTCCTGGGACCTATCGTAAGGACATTTCCTCCAGGCGCAGCGAACGTAGGGAATGACCGACCGTCCGCTGTCGGGCCCCAGCCACTATACCCATTCATTCGACCGCCGGTTATGTTGTTAGTCATGAAGGTGGTCGCGTCCTTGAAGTTGGACAAGTTTTCGAAAGAGATGGTGAGGTCATTGTCTTGCTTATGTGCTGCGAATAGCGCTTTTCCAACATCAGCAGGCAGGTTAGAAATGCCATCGAAGCCAGCAGTTCCGATCAAGTTAGGTTCGCCCTGCAGGGCGTCCGTTGGGAACAGGGCGTACATGACGAAGAACCGCACGCCAGCTGCCGCGAGGTTATCCAACTGAACATCTGTGTTGCAGCCATCTAACGGCACGTTTATGATGACAACGGTGTTGTTAAAATCAGGCAGTGGGAGGTCGGCTGGGTAGGGCGTGCAGGCACTGTTGAGAGGGTCGGTTTCCTGAGATGCTGGAGCCCATACCTTGGCCTTTGCGGGATAATTCATGGAGTCTGATGCAACCATGCGGAACGTCGTTACCTTGCCCTTGGTGGTAAAGCTTCCACCCCATGTATGGACAGGAGTTTCCGTGTTCGCGACCGAGCCGATTGCGGTCGCCTCAATGCCCGAACCTGGGGTTACGGAGGTGTATAACCCCTGACCTTTATTACCTGCTGTAAATTGGACATAGGTGCCGTTTTGGATGATGCGAGCCGCAACGACCGACATGGGGTCTAGGATCAGACCGTTCAATTAGCAAACATACGAAGGGAATCCTCAAGGCCAACGTAAGCGGCATAGCACGGGCAAATCTTTCACAGCAGACAGGCAGGTAAGTTGCGAACAAGCTTCGATGGATGTGATGATGGCAGATGAAAAGGAAAGGTAGGATTGGGCTGGGTTACACACCATCGGGATAATCCAAATAGCCTCCAATGGAGGTTGTAATGATGTCTACTCCGCGTTCCTGGTAGTATTGTTAGCATCTCCCGTCATACCATCATTCACAGATACCATGAGGTAGGTAGGTAGCTTCAGTTTCTGCCGTGATGGCAGAATTGGTCCAAACTCACATGGGCAGCGATCAATGCTTTAATGACAAGATCGTCCGATGCACGAGTCTGCCCACACGAAGAGACTCTGTGCAACTCGTATGATGCTTCAGGAGCCGTGCCCACCATACCAAACTTCGTAGGGTTTGCAGCAGCAATACCCAGAACTTCGGTGCCGTGTGTGTCGCAGTCGGTATAAGGATCATCGTCCTCGACGTTCGGAGGTGCAGCACTTGGATCATCTGCGGGTGGAGATTCATCGCCGGCCCAGTCATGACCGTATGTGATCTTGTTGCCTGGCCCGATGGCGTTACCAAATACCGCTTGCTTGTAGTCGAAGCCAGAGTCCAGTATTGCGATCCTGATCCCTTTGCCTTTGACACCTTCTGCGTGGACCTTGTCAACTCCAGTCCTGAAGACGATTGTTCAAATCAGTGAAAGTTCCCCTCAATCTTGGTTGCCAGCTGCGCAAGAAAGACATCGCATCTGATACCTTGCACAGACTTCCGGAGAATGATGGTCGTTCTTACATGACATGGGAAGACATCGCGCTTGGAATGAATGCACCTCCATCTCGCTTCTCGATGCCCTTTACCGCTCGGGAGTCCACCCTCAAGCCGCTCTCCTCAAGAACACTGCGAAGCGCAAGCTTCCGCGATGGTACTTTTAGCATCTGAACCGGAGACACTCTCTTGACAACATCCAGGCCTTGAAGGGTGTCGATAATGTGACGTTCAGTTACATCGTTACCCACACCTGAAATGCTGGCCGAAAGGCCTCGAAAAACGGGCGACAAGAAGTCATGACGGGTGGTAACTATGGCTTCATGAATGGCATCTGTATCGGTGAGTGCCCTTTTGATGGCAGACACAAGATTTGCATTGTCCTTCGCATGTGGGTTAGCATACTTGGTCTTGATAGGAGGATAGATGCTCTGCTGTAACGAACTTGTTGCGCCCAATCTTCGTACTCAACGGTCACTTTATGTTCGTATCTGTCATTTGCAGCCGATGCAGAAAAGGAAAGTGTCAATGAACCCAAGAGAAGCGAAAGAGTGAGCTTCATCTTGAAGAAATAAAAGAATGTGGTAGTTGAAATTGGAACGAAGGATCATCTGCTAAGGTCGCGGAAACATGGGCATATTTGAAGCGACAGCTCGACCGGATAGCAGGCTCCTCAATTTTGGCTTCCATAATTTAGGGAGGCTTGGACCTCTTTCTCTAATTAGAACGGCGTCCAAATACGAATTGTCTCATTCTACATTATACTTCCAAGGCATTCGCCGTCACGCAATCGAATCGCGATTACGGAACCTCCCTACCAAAAAGCCTCATTCTCCATTAGGCACGTTCATAAAACTAGTCCGTCCATTTCCATTTTTCAGGCGTTACATACTCCATACGATGTATGCCACACGATGCTTATCTTGGGACCTACGCGGAAAGGGGTTATTCGCGGGTTCCCCCATCCCGTCCCCCTGCATAGTACAAACCTTCTTAGATTCAATACATTGTTAGCTATATACCAAGTATGATCTTAGTGTCTTATCGAAGCAGATTTCGAGCCAATTACGGTATTCAAGCCTGAAGTAATCAATTTAGGATACAGCAAATCCTGTTATTATACCGTATTATGTAACCATACCATATTATATAATATTCTGAACGGTCATACCTAGCAACGGACCAGGGGGCGCTAGCTTGCAGTCTCTGAATACTGTGCTTATCCCCAGCCTCAGTAATTTGAAGAGATTCTCAGTGCCCTCTGGCACAAGTAGTTCTTCCGCGTTTTCTTACGGATATCCTTTTCGAATGCTGCGTTTTTGGGGGATGAGGGGAGAGGGGAAAGTTCAAACCTGGAAGTTGTCCCGTCCCGTTGACACGAATCAGTCTGCCAGCCTGAAGATAACGGCCGATCAATGACTTTCTCCGGCAAACTCATGTCCGCACGGGCTCAAGAGAACGTCTCAGTTGGGTGTTCACCTGTTCCCCGGACCCAGCTGTGGACCCCTTCCGCCGCCTGGTGTATTAAGGTTCCATCACAATTTACGGAGGCCATATCACGAAGCATAATTGAAATGATCGAGAAATGCCCACTTCACTTCCGTACCTGCAGGTATAGGGCTCGTTGTGGTAGTCAATGCAGAAATAACCTTTGCAAAAATCAATTCAATGTCGCAAGTCGAATCAGAAGTCACGGAAATATAGGGAGGTACTCCAGGATATTACCTGACGTTTCAAGTGAAAGTCACATGGATACATTTCGGATGCACTTTGGATGACTAGCTAAAGTCCAGACCTCGATTACAAAATACCAGCATTTACAAGCTTTCAAATTTTCTTGGACAAATAGAAGCTGCATGGCCTCGAAATTCCAATCCAAACTCGCGGTCATAACACTCTCGGTGTTTATCTCAATAGCCTCTTTATGTATATAGTAACTTGAAAATAATCACATGTTTTAGAATTATCGGGTTCGAATTCGGTAACTATGTTGTGAGATCTGCTTATTGAAGTGAGCCAGAGGGTAGGCAAGACATCCTGGTGTCAATAAGATACCTACCTACCTTATCTTTATATGAGTGACATGAATAGTCAGTGAAAGCAAGCGCCTGGCAGATGTCACTGTCTGAGCCAAGTTCGGTTCCCGCCGAAAATTGTCTCAGAAAGCTCGGATCCTCCCTCTCAGAATCATTCGAAGCCGAAAAAAACTTGACAAGGCAAAGGAAAGCTGAAAATGCCGAACACTGAAGATCATTAAGCTTTCGTAGCTTTTCAACTTCAAAGTGTCAAGGGCAGACGTTATGTAATGTTACAGAGGTAAATTACAGCGTTCAAGTGTTGTTCGTGTGGACAGGGGGGTACCCGGACCCGGGCCCCCACACTTCCAACTTCTTATGACTCTAAGTACAACGTGCAATTTACAATATAAAAACTTCTTCTCAACGTTAAGAGAACACCTAGAAGACGAAAGAATTAGACGTAAAGACTGGTATGGCTACCATCTTACTGTAAGTAGCGGCTGCGGTGTCAAGGGATGTCTAGGTGATCCCCCGCAGTGCACTTACTATACCTCGTCGTTGTACAAAATATTCCTGTAATTTAAATTGCGTCGATACAATACGAGTGAAATCTACCTCTCTCTTACGGGCGAGGAGCGTCAGACACTCGCCTTCACTGACTAGGTAGGTACAAGTGAGAGTGCGGGGGATCGACTATTACATTGCGAATACTTCCTAGTTTAATATCATGGGTCGGCTTTTGTTTTGATTGAAATCGCCGGCGCCCTCCGTAAGCGAGTCAAAGCTGCCGCCCCTCACGTACCTACCTTGGGTTATTCTAAGCTATCTACGATCCAATTTCACAGGACGGAAATGGCAACATGCGCCAGGGTGAGGAAATTCTCCTACGGCAGTCACGAACAAAAGTGCATTCTCAGTTATCATTAACTTAGGTAGTCATTTATTCTCTCCAATGGCTACATAGGTACCCTTGACAGTAATTTCCAATACCGCAGCACATCACATCACGCCACGTCTAGTCGACCCCCAACAATAAGCGCGAAATCCTTCAGCCCTACCTATGATAACGATAGGCATGGTGTTCAGCGACGAACACATCGTGTAGGCCAGCTTTCAATGTACCTCGGACTCGGGTCCGGTAACTTGGCTCCGGGCTGGGTTGCTTGGCTGGTATCTATGGATTGGAGGGAGGCATGGCCTAAGCTTGCACTCCGTAAATGATGTGTTTCACCTCCAGGGGATATTTGGTTTCATCTTTGAGCTTGCTTTTGCTGATGATTGACGTGCACTAGCAACATTAGCCACATCCTTTGGCACTTACTCCGTACGCTGGTGTTTATACAGTAAGGCTGCGCTAGAGTAGCGAAGTGCTATGTGATCGGGAAAGCCCTCCATCGGGACCGTCGAGGTTCTTGATCATGGAGCTGAAGTTAACAGCTGAGCTTTGACGAATTAGAAAGTGGGAGGAGTAATCTTAGGTAGTTCATTCTGCTTACTTATTCGTAGAACGAGGGTGGGAATAGGCCCCTTGAGCTCAAATCAACCGTCAAATTACCAGAGTGACAGAGCAGTAACGAATCTCTTGATGAAACTTTGACCGGGCGCATTCTAGAAGCATGGCGAATAGATACCTCCCTTCGTTCTTCGGGGCCAAGAAGGTCAAGACACTGCGCTATGTCTCCGGAAATATCTGTAAACAAAAGGCCAAATCAAGCTGGTGAAGCTTGCGAACTCATGCGCATTCCTTTTGTACCCCATTGTTCCATCGGTGCCATCACCGCCCTTTTGTTTGAACAGATCACAATGGGCTGCGTCTGTAGGATAAACTTCCATGAGGAAACATACCTATAGACCTATAGGTATGAAAAATGCTGTGCTGCCTCCCATCCTGTATTGTAATGCAAGTCAGACGGCCAAGGAAGCCTGCCGATGAAAAAGCACACTGACTGAGCCTTGAAAGCGAACTCTGATGCTGACGCCTCGATATTCAATCTTCGAATGCGGGCAATTTACTGGCAGTATCAATTTTAAAGCCTTGTACTTGATGAACAATTGCATTGTATCATCTTACCACTGTTCGTCGGCTGTGCTCTTCCCTCCACATCAATATCACGTTAATTGCATTTAATTGTATTGTACCGCATTTGAGCCGCAGCCTTACCTCGCTCGCCACTTTACGCTGCAACACCACCTCGAATCAGCGAACATCGAGCGAAGCTCGACGGAAATAATCTGCCACGACACGAAAAACAATCTGGCCTCGAACTTACGCGCGATACAGGACTGCGGGCTGCTAGTAGTAACTTTGAGGAGTTTGTTGAGGCTCTCTCGAGCGGATCTGTGACGCGCGGATGGGCTGGTCACACTTGAAGCTGGCTTTCTGAATTTCCTCAACTCCCCACTCAGATCGAGCCCACTGCCTGCGCGTTGCGCCCACCAATGCAGATTCTTTTGTTTATTACCTGACGCTTTGGCTACGAGCCATCGATTGCAGGTCCTCGCGCTACATCGTCAATATCGGCCTATCCATCGATCAACGGCCGCCTAGGTTGGACTGATCCGTACGCTCGTGGATGTGCATTTGCGCCGAATCTTTCAGTCGCGATAATGTCTTTCCGATCCAACGGCCAGCGACGTTACGGTCATGTGCCGCCTGCGCAGTATGGTAATGCAGCAGGGCAGGATTCGAACCCTCCTGGCCTACATAGACAATCGAGTTTTGATAATGGGGACGATGCCGCCTTTCTCGATCATAACGGCAACAGGTATCAGGGAGGAACACTACCAGCGCATGTGAGGACACAGGAGGACTTATACTTGGCCAGTACGACTACGCAGATACCTCACTCGCCAGGACGAAGCTCGTTTGGAAATACTACTCCTGCGCTGTCGGGATATCAACATCAGTATCAGCCATTCCCTCAAGCTCAATCTCCGCCGCAGGCTTCTTACAATCCACAGCACTTTGCAAGAACACAGTCACAAGCCCAGCAAACACAGTACCGACCACAGTCTTCCTACTCTGTAGCTCCGACCCCGACGACAGCTCATCAGCCTTACAATCCTGCCCTGTACCAGGCTTCTCAGGCCTCTCAGCCAATGCGCCAAGGTACAGTTTCTGGCTACAATAACTATGCGCCATCATACAATTCTGCTGCAATGTCACCAGAGACTCCTACATACTGGCCATCACCCCAAACCCAGCAGCAGTTTCCGCCTCCAGTTCCCAGCAGGCCTGACCGACAGCCTATATACGAGCAGCCTTTGGCTAGTCCTACATATGCTCCTTCGAATTCTGTCCCCCTCCCTCCTAGACAGTCGGTTTATAACCCTCCACCTTCTGCCCCATATCCAATCAATGGTGGGGATTATACACCAAACGATTATAGACCTTGCTCCTCGAATCAGGCTACAGCACAATTTCCCGAGTATGGAAATTATGCAGGGGCGCAGACGTCATCCTCTCAAGGATCATTCGAAGATCAATCCTTTGCGATTCGGACACACCGATCCTCGAGCCACTCCACAGGAACTCAACTGCCAGTTCTTTCGCACAGTGGACAGTTCGCGGCAGGCCTAGGACTTCAGAGACATCCCACCTTGAAACCGTTGCCAAGCGCACCAGTTGAGGATGAGACGGGCGATGACGATGATTGGGGAGGAGATGCCACTCCTGATGATGGTGTTTCGCAAGAGCAACTCTTCGCAGATATTGGGGATGCCTTGGGAACACCGGGCTCGAGACATGGAAGACCACACGGATTGGATGCGAGGAATGGGGATCTCCTTGATAGCGAATTGCAGGATCTGCAGCGATACAACTCTAGCGCCACTACAGCTGTGGCATCTACAATTGCTAGACAAGCATCTATGGCATCTACCCAGCAGAAGGATTACGAGCAGAATTACGAGGATTTTGGAGAGGATGATTATGAAAGCGATCTCGAAGGCGCTGCTGGAGTGCAAGCAATGCAACTAGCTGACGAAATGGACCGACTGGGAGGTGGCGCTGGGACATTCGGTCTGTATGACTCCCAGCCTCACCAGCATCTATCGCAGGATGAGAGCAGTGATAGCGATTACAAACATATGGACTTAGGTCTGGTTGGAGGTGGATATGATGCTCGCATGTCATATGGTGATGATCTCAACACGGGACACAGCAGCGAAATGGACGATCAAAGCCGGCCTCTTCCGTCCGACCAAGATCTTGGAAGAGCTAACAGTTACACCAATGCCAGAGTTCCTGCAGCTGGACTCGGGGGTATGACTGATTATTCTATCCCAGGCGTTGGAGATATTCATCCTTTCCCAGCATTCGAAGCTGCCAGGGTTGATACATCTGGAACTGGAGGGTTGCAGCGGCCAACATCACAGTCTCATAGATTGAGTTTTGATGAAGGCGACGAGCAGGTCTCTCTCCACTCGCGACTTTCCGATTCACGGCTCAGTGGAAGATCCGGGAGCGAAAGCCCAACCCGTGATGAAATGCCAGAGCTGTTCTATCACCCTGGTATGGGTACTTCTTCCTATAATCGGCCCCTACCCGCAGTACCGCCAATGTCAGAGAATACAACCCCCCAACTCTTACCGGCCGGCTCATATCGGCAAGCACACCAGTATTCGCATTCGTACTCGTCGAGTACGGAAAATGCTAGAAGTTTTTATACTCCTGCTGGCCCAGACGCATATCCCCCAACGAATATGCTGACCCCCGGTGGTCAATATGTACCAAGATCTACCTCTTTGTCCAGTCACAGTAGTACGCCGCATACACAGCCTCCAGTCAGGTCCAAGACTGATGCGGAGGAGAGGCAAGCGAGACAAAAGGCAGCAAGGCTGGGGACGCGGCAACCAAGCGGCTTGGATGGATACGATGTTGGATCTGCTCCCCAATCTTCCATGACATTGGATCTCCCTGCATTGCCCGCTGGTGGTCGTAAAAAGAAATTTATGCCTTCGCGCTTGTCGACTTCGGAATACGCCAAATGTTCAGAGCCTTGGGCGCTCAGTGGTATTGCTACGTGGATCCGAGAAATGGCTGGTGGGGAAACCGGAGAAGGCGAGTCCGACCTAAGACAGAAGTCTATCGAAGATGGTCTTGTTGCTCTGTTCACTCATAAAGTACCAACCATGAACACAGCTGACGCGGAGACCCTAAGTCAACGGGTCGTAAAGTCTATGTTTGATGCTGGAATTCTTCTGCCGGAAGAGGAGTGGGTGAAATTTGGTCAAGGAACGATGTCTGGTGTCCTATGGCAATTGACTGGCTCCGGCTGTTATTCTCCCAAGGTTCATGAGCAAGAAATTCACGGTCGCTGCTACTCGCATCATTGCACGCGTACGCTGAAAAAGATCAACCTACAATCACACATCCTGGAGCCATCGAGGAAATCCGAAGACTGGGTCACGTTCTTCAAGCTAACAAAGGAGATGATTGAAGGATCATCGAGGAAAGAGATTGAACGCCAGAACAACTTGCACGAAATTGTCATGTCAGAAGATACGTACATGGATCAAATAAACGTTCTCCGAGTACTTTACAGAGATGATCTTGCTGCGTGGCAGCCGCCTATCATCGCCAAGAACAAGGTTTCGAAATTCGTTCTGTCAGTTTTTGGTAAGATCGAGGCTATCAAGGAGGTCAACGAGAACTATCTCCTGGCTCAATTGAAGTACAGACAAAGGGAGCAAGGTCCATGGATTATTGGCTTCAGCGACATTTTCAGAGAATGGATCCGCAAGGCCAGAGCCGCGTATGTGGAGTATGCAGCTGGTTTTCCGTATGCAGTATACCTAGTACGGAGGGAGGCAGACAAGAATTTACTTTTCCGACAATTTTTGGATCAAGCCCGAGATAACAAGCTATCTGGTCGTCTAGATTGGAACACATACCTGAAAGCGCCCATCACTCGCTTGCAAAGATACACTCTCCTCCTGGGGACAGTGCTCAAGAACATGACCCAAGAAACAGAAGAGAAAGCTACTTTGGCGACCGCTATCGAGGAAATCAAAGCAGTGACTCTCGAATGCGATGCCAAGGTTGACGAACAATCCAAGAAGGTCGAAATGATCGAGCTGCAATCAAAGCTTTACCTACGACCAGGTATGGAGCGTGTGGAGCTCAACCTAGATCATCTTGGCCGTGAACTCATCTTCCAGGGAGATCTTCAACGGGCTGGCGCAAATCGGTTTGCATGGCTGGATACTCATGCCATCCTGTTTGATCATTACCTTGTCCTTGCTAAGACGGTTGCGAAAGCTGATAGTGCTGCTGGGCGGAAGAAGGAGGTTTACGATGTTTCGAAGCTTGTAAGTCTTATCGTATATCTCTGACTTTGGCTGGCTTACTAACACCGTGTGGCCAATTCCCATGCAATTACTTGTCCTCGAGAGTACCAATGACGACCCTGTTGTCAAGTCTTCAGTCAAGGGTCTCGGAGCCGTCACTACTGTCACAAAAAATGCTGGCTCAGATTCACGACTGAACTTGAACCGAGCTGGTACCAGTAGTACGGAGAGGAACAATGTTTTGGAGCACACCAATTCAAATCAATCCATAACTACAGTGAACTCGGTCACAAGGCTCGCGCCAAGTACCACCAACGACAGTGAGAGTAGGTCCATGTTCCCATTCAGAGTCAAGCATCTTGGGAAGACCGAAGTATACACCCTTTATGCGCCAACTGCTTCGAATCGACAAGATTGGTGTGACAAGATCCTCGAAGCCAAGACCCGATATGCAGCATCTCTATTCGAACAGAATGCCGAACCATTCCGAATGCGTGTCATGGCAGATAGTGCATTTGCGTATGATATTGCATCAACAGTTTCTCAAAGAAGCGTTGTTTCTGTCAAAGGAACACCTCTCGAGAGAGCAATTAGGGAAATGGAGAAAGCGTATACAGCCCCTAGACCAGGGCCTGTTTGCAGGGCCCAAGTCAATTGTGCAACTGCTTTCAATTGCTTTGGCAAGTCAATGGTAGCTATTGGAACGGACTACGGTGTCTATACCTCTGAGGCATCGAATCCTCGAGGCTGGTCAAGAGTAAGTCAAGCCTAAAACTGTCGAGGCTCCTAGCTAATCATCTCCAGTCTATTCAAATGAATCGAGTCACACAAATCGCCATACTAGAGGAGTTTTCACTCTGTCTGATCATTGCCGACAAGGCTCTAATAGCATATCATCTCGATGTCATCGTACCAGTATCGAACTTCCCGGCACCACATGGAGATACCGCACGCCGTGCTCCGCAGAAGCTCTCTGGTACCAGAGATGTCTCTTTCTTCGCCACTGCACGAATGAAGGAGCGTACACTTGTGTTTTACAAGAAGCGCGAAGGTCTACACTCCACTTTCAAAGTCCTCGAACCCGTATTTCAGAAATCTTCCGAGAAGAAAAGTCGTCTTTTCGGCAAGAAATTTGGCGGAAATACTGAATTTTTCCGCGAGTTCGACGAGTTTTACATCCCAACCGAATGTTTCACAATCAACCTCTTCCACACCTACATCGCCATCTCCACCCTCAAAGGCTTCGAGCTCATGACCCTTGACAAGAAAGTCCCCATGAGCATCCCAGACACCAAGAACCCCGCAATAGGCAACATAGCCAACCGTCTTAACAGCCAAAAGCCACTTGGCATGTTCCGCCTCTCGGATGCCGAGTTCCTCCTGTGCTACGAAGAATGCGGTGTCTATGTCGACAAGCACGGCGAAGTCTCTCGCTCCGTAATTATGGAATTCGTAGGCAAGGCGCAGAAAGCCGCCATGTACGGCGCCTATCTCGTGCTCTTCGACAGCGATTTTGTCGAGGTGCGAAACGCAGAGAATGGGAGACTGAGACAGGTTGTTGCGGGGAGAGATGTGAGATGTTTGGACTATGGAATCAATCCTTTAGGAGCCGGAGCCGCGACTAGTCATATGAGTCCGCAGGGATTTCCGGGTGGGGCCGAGAGAAGGACGCTGAAATTGGCGATGGCGCATCCGGAGATTATGGGGCATCAGATTGTCATGGAGATGGTGCTTAATGAAGGGCATTCGGAATGAGAGAGGATATCCATTTGAAGAAATCGAAGTTTTGTCTGGAAGATACATGGCATCTGCAGAGCTAAGGCGGGAGAGGACAGACCAGCAGAGAAAGGAAAAGAGTACCATGATGCAACGAATGCACGATCTTACGATCTCACGACGACTAGGTACATAAAAGATACATTTGTGCCGCGTCCGAGGTGGAAGAAGGAAGAAGGGAGGGCTGCACAGAGGATGATGGAAGTGTTAAAGCAATCATGCGATGTACACAACCTAGATGGATGCATAGAGAGGCATTGGGGCCCTGATAGGAGGCAGCGCTGTATTTATGGTGTTGGTATTCAGCCTTTCTTGAGCCGGAGCCTTCAGCTTGCTTTCCTATGTACTTGAAGGGCAGGGTTTGAATGGAGATGAATGGGAAGATTTCAAGGAACGGAAGAGGAGACGTGGGAGAGGTGATCATGTTATGTAGAACATCGAGGGCCGTGGTGAGAATATGATAGAATAGTATAGGAAGTCAACATGGTGCGTGGTAATACATGACTGAACGACGCTGATATGAGAGAATTTTGTTCTCCGTGGGTTTAACCAGTAATACGAGAATTCGGTATCAATTCCCAAGTGGGCAATTAACGTGTTTGTTTACCAAAGGAGAGATTGTTGTGAGTTCCTATTGATAGTCCATTAACTAGATACTCAAAAGCTGGACAAACTGCTGCATATGAAATGCTATTTACAAAGTTCTCATCAGAAGTCAGACACAATCGCTTTCGACTTGCATACCCACCCTGTGCAATAATTTTCATTAGGTACTTCTAGCAGTTTCCTTGTGTTCTGTAAAACCACATATGTCTTGCTTGGTCGTCGTCGTCGTCGTCCTTTCCTAGCTTAGTAGGTCAAATGGTGAAAAAGTGACGTCACAGCAGAACGCCGAGAGATATACACTAGTTACTTAGTTACTCATAACAACTCAACGACCGTCCAAGTCTCCTACATACATGAGAACAAATACATCTCATTCCAACTTCATTGATTCCTCAAAAGCAATCACGACTATCGAAACCTCAAAGACATATCTTTCTTCCCCTCCCTCACACACAGTCAGCAAAAATGGCACAACGCAACCCCATCGACCAAACAGAGAGCCTCTCTGCAACCGGAAGGGGTAATGAACCGATTGGAACTGGGACAGCTTATGAGTCTTCCACTGCTGGCACTACGACTCATTCTTCTACGGTACATCTATTACTTCTTTATAATTCCAAGTTTTGGCCTTTGGGGATGTATGTATGCTGACTTGTAAAAAGACTGGAGGTGGAGCAGCAGGTGGAGTCAAGGGCGTCTTGGCGGGTATTCATGGTGTGGGCGAGAAGATTCGAGGAGAGTTTAATAAGGGTGTTGATGGGGCTATGGGGGATGTAAGTTTCCTCTTTCCTTCCTCGTGCTCGAAGTTGGAGAGACTCTCATGGGTAGTGAAGATTTTTGTGCTGATATCGTCGGGTGTAGAAAGAAGGTGTTCTTAAGAATGAGCAGGTAGCTAATGCGGGTGATCGTGAGCGTCTCACGGGAACATTTGCGGGGGAGACGAAGAATCGTGAGGGTGCGCTGCCGGGGGCTGATGGTGATAAGAGATATTGATTGAGCGAGAATTTTTGGGACTTGAAGGCTATTGATAGTCGTTGGCGAGTGAATTGATGGGTTGGTGGAAATTGAAAAGCATTTTGGTGCTGAGAGTGACAAGAGAAATCGAATCCTAATATCCTACCTAACATTCAATCGTCGGTTAGGGTTTTATTTTCAGGTGAGCGGAGGCCGAATTCAAGCTTTTTTGTATCATCCTACTTGCGTACTGATAGTATTTCTGTTGGAGTCTACAAGGAATGGTGACACATCGTCGATGTTGATAGTCTAGTAGTAGTATATCAATCCTGCGTCCTTGCTAAAAGAACTTCAAGGCTAGAAGGCCTTGATAGATCTCCTAATACAGCTAATCTCGATTAGGTCTACTAGTTGAATGACACCGTGCCAACAATCTCTTTTGTTTTGCAATCATCAATACCTAGGAACACATACCGCTCTATAAACTTGTAAAGCTTAGGTATGACTTGAGATCAGATATAGCCTTAAAGCAGCCCTTACTTACTTGAATTTCCCTCCTTCTGGTCTCACTCTCAAAGACGGGTAGTAGGCTGAATGTACGATTATAAGGCATATATAAGGAAGGAAGAACACTCTACTACTGACGATTAGCAGGGAGAGTGATAGAGTCTTCGCGCGTTTACGAGTAGAAGCGGGTTAGAGAGGTCTGTAGGGTATAGGAAGATATACTTGTAATACATAAGAAGGGTAAGGAGAGGTATAATCGAGATACAAAGGAGAGATATACCTTAGAAATAACAAAAACACGTATAGCAATTCCGAAGGAAATTTGAACTTTGAACTACCTGATCGAGCTCCTCCTTCGTATACCATATGTTTTAGGGTTAGAATAGCCCCATCTCCTCTCGTGTGCCGCGTACCACGTCACATAGAACAGTGCGGGAAAGTGGCGGACGATACTTTCAAATGATGTTTCAGAAGATTCGATAGATGTATTGGACATTCGGCCTTTCCTATTTATTACGTAGAACCATCTCTGCTATTCTGGAGACTCAACGCCCGGTATTTGGGCATGAACGTATGGGAGGGTGAAACCTATGTCATTGGAATGGGAGAGGGCATTCTATGGAGAATTAGTCCATTTGCACATGCGGAAAGATAAGGCTAGACATCTTCTGCTTACTTTTGGCCAGTAGCATTGAATATGGTGTCGATTATTACCGTTGAATACTGTATACGACAGGCTGTCATAGTGTAGCATATACAGATGTGTGGTGATTGCGGTCGCTGAGCCAATACTCAGGCAGACTGGCAAGGTCTGGCGCTTGAAATCGTCCAGCATAAGTCCAACGTCTTGAATATTCCTCTCTTTTGTTTCTCTACTTGCTTGAAGTTCTGAGCACTTTCCGTCACACTTCGTTGTTTTGGGCTGGTCTGCAGACGTTGCATCTCTGCACTGCACCGTGGCAGAAGCCGCAATCGCTATGAATCGTCGGTCTCGCAAGCGACGCAAGCGAAGACAGAATGAGCTAAGTGAAGGAGAAACAAACCAGATGTCAACAAACACCACCCGCTCGCTCGCTAAACTACGAAAATGCAGGGTCGGCAAAATCCGATTCGGCAAAGTGGGCTCACTGGGTTCTGCTGGTCTCAACCATACGCGCATTTCCTATCTCTTGTTTTACTTCCCCATATTACAAGATTCGTGACAGTCAGGGTTGATCTCTGCTGGGGGACTGAACGAAATTGAGGTTACCCAATCGGGGAAGCATAGGCGCACCATTACACTCCGGTCTAGACTCCATGGTCTCATCCAGGTTTAGCGTCGCCGCGCGGTCAAGACTCTGGGCAATTTTTAGATGCTCTGCACGTGGCAAACCAGAGAGCGTTGACTCGTCACCAAGACCTTTGAAGAAGTCTTCAACTGCTATGCCAATGAGATGACAACTACTGCTACACAGCAGTTAATTCTGAGATGATATTTAAAGATGGCTGAATAGTTGTGGGAAGATGAGATGGTTTAGGCTCTGCGTAAGCGATCGTCGTGGGTGATGATAAACAAACCAGAGATCAAAATAGAGCCTGGCTCGCGGAATTCTTCGCACACTGTAACAGAGGATCCAAGCAAGGTCATGGAGATGGATGGAAAAGAGGTCGCGGAAACAGGAATCGATATCGAAGCAATCTCACAAAGTCAAGGGATGCTCGAAAAGGACTTCCAAAATGACTCCAAGGACAATTATGCCTTGATGAACACACCCGCCAAAACACCATTTCTGCAAAAGCTGCAAATTAAATTCAGACAAGGGGGGAAACTACGCCCAGTCAGACTTCTGAAGCAAGATATCAGCAATATCCGAAAACGATATATCTCCGATTGGACGTTGTTCAATCAAATGATCTTCGCGAGTGCCGCTATGTGCTCTTCACGAATATCTTGCCGGGTATCACGTTCGCGAGTGATCTTTATGTAAGAACGGGGATGACGTGGAGGACGATCGAGATTGTGTTTAGGACAGGGCTGTGTGGGATTATTTTCTCGCTGTGAGCTTATGATTTTGATTTTGTGTTTGAGATGAGGAGAGAATGAGCTGACAGAAGGTAGATTTTCGATTCCACCTCTGACGATCCTGGGTGTTACGGGACCTTTTGCGGTCCTTGCTGAGATTATATATGAGCTTTGCGAGGGTTCTTTTCATGCAGGTCACAACACAAGCTGAAATAATGGTACTCATAGCCATACGCTGATTTCCTATCCTTGATGGCATGGTCCCTCATCTATGCCGCCTGGATGCACTACCTCCTCGCGATCTCCAGAGCCCACGCCTGAACCAATGCAATACGTTACGACTTTCAGCGCAGACATACTTTCGCTTCTAAACAGCATCATCTACTTCCACAAAGCCGTCCAGGAATTGCAGCGAAAACACGCTCAAGTTTCCTTAGCATCTTTCCTCTACTCCGTCATTGGCGCTATTGGGACGTTCCTCCTAGCTGTGTTCCTCTCAACGGCCAATTCATGGAAGCCGCTTTTCCATCGATATATACGTATGGGTCTGGCAGAATACGCTGTCGCTATTTCGATTATCCTTTTTATTGGTATGCCTAATATCGGGGAGCTCGCGAGTATGGATAAACAGACTCTCGTGGTGCAAACCTCTTTCCGACCACCCACTCCTGACCGAACAACATTCTTCGTAGAATTCTGGAAACTGCCTATTGGATGGATATTCTTATCCATCATACCAGGCGCCATCATCATCGTCCTGTTTTTCTTCGATCATGAAAAAAGCAGCATAATCTGCACGCTCGACCGGTACGGGATCAAGAAACACGGAGGCTTTGCACGGGATATAGTATTTCTCGGCACCACGAGCGCACTTTGTGGGATTCTAGGGATACCACCCGCGAAAAATGTCTGTTGCCTCAAGCACCGCTAAATTCCGAATCTCTGATGCACACCGTACGGACCGAGGTCGTGACTACAGACCCAGAAGGCGGAGAACGAGAAACGGTTATCAAGGAACGGGAAGAGGTGTACGAACAGCGCTGGTCACCCTTCCTCCAATCCGCTTTGATTTTAGCCTTCATCTGCCCTCCTCTCCAGCACGTCTTAGGCCTCACGCCCACTTCAGTCCTCGTGGGACTCTTCCTCTTCAAGGGCGAGCAATCTCTCGCTTCGAACCCGATCCTGCATCGTTTCGCTTACACGTTGACACTCTCCGAGGAAGATCTTCCAAAGTTGCCACGGGGTGTTACGTGGTGAGGTGTCCATGGATTCACGGTAACGCAAATCGTGCTGACTGCGGGCGTTTTTGCGGTCACGTTGAGCAAAGCGGCGCCTGCTTTTCCGGTGTTGATTATTGCGTTGGTCCCGGTTAGGCTGTGGTGCGGAGAGTGGATCTGGGGTAGGGAGACGTTGAGATGGGTGGATTGCTGGGGTTTTAGGAAGGGAGGACTGCAGGATGAGGTGGTGAAGGAGGGGAGGGGAGATGGCTTAGATGACGAGAGGGGTGAAGAGGATGGGAATTGTGAGAATGTGAAAGGAGGTGGGAATGAGGGCTTGGGGTCTGGTATGGTTTGAGCGTGTTTATTCTCGGTATTCGGACGCTCAGATTTATTCAAAGCCGTGTGATACCTTCTTAATACGTGATCAGGAATTGAACTTCACACATAATAGAAAACTCAAAGCTCACTGCCTCATCGAACAAACCTACAGGACTTTCTTACTCTTCTTCATACTCAACAGAAGCTCGGGTTCTTAGACAACACAACAACTTCTCTATCGCGCTTCAACTATAGTTGCTTGAGCGTCCTAAACGCACAGAATATTCATTTTGCAGTAGGTTGCTCTGCCGAGTGGTGAATAGATCGTACAGCCTGGTACTGAGTCGGCCTTCATTATTCTGGTTACAGGGGAGAAGAAAGATATGATTGAGCTGACTCTCGTAGATGTCTAAGATGATGATGCTGTTTCCCGAGGGAAGGGAGGTTGTGTGATAGTTGCAGTACATGTTGAGTGTGGCAATTGGGAGGTTGAGAATCTCACGTGCCTGGTAGTGCCATCTCGGGTTTCGATACAGCCAGCCTAAGAATCGGTAATGTCACGGGTGTGTACATGAGTTCATTATGAACGACTTACTCGAAAGGGGTTGGATATTGGATGTTGGATGTTGAACGTTGCTCGGCTCGGAGGCGTGACTTCTTGGTAAGCGAAGGAGCAAAACCGCAGATGGCGATGTTGGTTGTTTAGGTACTCTGGCGATATACGGAGTTTACGTCCTTTTCCTGGTCGACTGATAAGGAAATTGCGTCAGAAGGTACTTGGTCAAAATGATTCGACATGTTGTTTGAGCACGTGACCTCTGCGAAGACCGAGTTTTTTTTATTAAGATAGTTGAGGCTTCATTTTCTTCTCAAGCCTTCTCGTGGGGAATAGGCTGATCATGAGGCTATTCGCCTTTGAAGGGTAAGCTTCGAGGAGGTACCTAGTCATGAATTGGAATCTGAACAGAGGCAATACACATGATTCTCCGAGTTGATAAATTATCCCCTCTGATCCTTTCAGGGATTTGACACAATATCAGGGGCCCGTTAGTGATTTGCCCTATGGACAATCAGATTAGTCATTAGGTACATGCGTCTGGAGTATGGAATCATTTTCCCTTTCCATCCTATAGTCGGTAGGCATTTATCACCTCCGACGCAGCCATTAATCATCTTCGAGCCTTACATAACCGCATCCGCATCCGCATCCGCTTTCTACATCCCAACGAATCACCGAGCTTGCTGTCATAAATATTATTACCAAGGTACTTACCTACGAAGGGCCTACTTAGGTAGCACTTAGTACTACAGATGTCCGTGGAGCGGAGACGCAAGTGGCAATTGATGCTGCCAGTCTCGCCAGTCTCGCCAGTCCGAAGCAGGTACGATAGATACCTACCTAGTACCAGAAGTTGCGTAATTGTACGCTAATACTTATACTATAATGGGGATAAAGCGGATGAATAAGGCTGAGCTATCGGATATCGGGCTTGTCACTTTGTGAGGGCTCGCTGACAAGTTTTGGGGTTCTAGATCTTACCCACAATTACTTATATAGGTCCGTATGTACTTGCTACTAGGTAGGTATATAATATATACATATAGCTAGCCTCTTTTCTTGCCTCGTGGTGAAAGGATAAATAAAAGTCCTCCGAAGAACGGTGCCGAGTCGTGTAGATGGAGCGGCAGAGTGGGATGTTGTTTTACCTATGTTATGTTAAGTTACCGGAGCTTATCATCCGGACCTGGATGTCGTGATCTTGATCTTGAATCTTGACCATGAAGCTCTCGTGACATATTGAAGTAATTTCCACCTTTCGATGTGACAATGGTTGAAGATCCCTTAGTCCCACGATCAAATACTCGAGCTCAAGACGAGGCTCTGGATACCCCATAGAGATCAAAAAGGTGCTGCACAGCAGGCTTTGACTTTTAATTGGAACGTGGGGGTACTGTAATCCAGCTTCCATCCCATTATGACGGTTGGGTGGGGCTGGAGCTTTGGGTGCGTGGGCGTGGGCGTGGGTGGGGGCGGTTGAGACGACCTCCGAACGAAGGAGGAAGCAACGGGAAGGGAAGGAGGGGTCAAAATCCGAGGAGCCTTTTAACCTTCGAAATCCTTTCCCTTCCTCCTCCTTCTTCATAGCCACCACAACACACAACTCGCCCGTACAAAGACATTTCTGCGAATACCTTCAGCTGATAATATACCCCTCCACATCTGCGCACCACACAATCGCAATCATGAGCAACTCTTTAGAACAACTCAAGGCTTCTGGCACCGTGAGTGACCCCTCCATCCCAATGCTGCTGCAAAGTGGCGGAGAACTCGGACTTTGATGGCCATTGAAAACTCGGCTTGCAATTGCATTTTTTACGGTTCATCGAGCAGTTTTGGTTTGCTAATGCTTCATCTGTTTGCAGACTGTTGTCAGTGACTCTGGTAAGCTTTTTCTTCACCGCAATTTGTTGGGACATCAGCTAACCCTTTTTCCCTCCAGGTGATTTCGAGAGTGAGCTTCTTCCTTAACATCCTTCCAGATCATATCCAAGGTCCTCACAATTTGCGGCGAACACCGTGCTGATTCAACCTAGCCATCGGAAAATATAAGCCCCAAGATGCCACCACCAACCCTTCCCTCATCCTCGCCGCATCCAAGAAGCCCGAATACGCCAAGTTAATCGATGTTGCCGTCGCATACGGAAAGGAGAATGGCAAGGACATTGACCAGAAGACCGACGCTACCCTGGATCGTCTTTTGGTTGAGTTCGGAAAGGAGATCTTGAAGATCGTCCCTGGAAAGGTCTCAACTGAGGTTGATGCTCGTTTCTCGTTCGATACCAAAGGTTCAGTTGACAAGGCTCTTCATATCATCGAGGTATGATTGCCTCCAAATCTCGGAGCTTGTTTCAACAAGTCCTTGGGCGTCAGTGCCAATACGGCCAGTACTAATGAATAAACAGCTGTACAAGTCCGTTGGAGTCGACAAGTCCCGCGTCTTGATCAAGATCGCCTCCACCTGGGAAGGTATCCAAGCAGCTCGCATTCTCCAAAAGGAGCACGGCATCAACTGCAACCTTACTCTCCTCTTCTCCAAAGTTCAAGCCGTTGCGGCCGCTGAGGCCGGTGCCTACCTTATCTCTCCCTTCGTTGGCCGTATTCTCGATTGGTACAAGGCCAGCACTGGAAAGACCTACAGCAAGGAGGAGGACCCAGGAGTTGCATCTGTGAAGAGCATCTTTGATTACTACAAAAAGTTCGGATACAAGACTATCGTTATGGGTGCTTCTTTCAGAAATGTTGGCGAGATTACCGAGTTGGCTGGCTGTGATTACTTGACTATCTCCGTAAGTTCCTGCCTCCACCGCTTGTGCAAGTCCCATTGAGAAGCAACTATTTCGTCTTTGAAATCAAGCGAGCGCATCACTAACATCCTATAGCCCAACCTTCTCGAGGAGATGATGGGTTCCACTGAAGCCGTACCTAAGAAGCTTGACTCTGCAGGCGCCAAATCCCTCGACATCCAGAAGCAAACCTTCATCGACAACGAGTCCGATTTCCGCTTCTACTTCAACGAGGACCAGATGGGTGTTGAGAAATTGCGCGAGGGTATCAGCAAGTTTGCTGCGGATGCTGTTACGTTGAAGGATATCCTTAAGGCTAAGATTGAGGCATAAATGGTTCGATGCTTTGGGTTGGGATTTTGATAGGGGAAGGAAGATTGTGGGCAGTAAATCCCTATTTGTAAGGACATGATGCGTGGATGCAGGCATACTTCAATGAGCTATGATTTTTTCGCGATTCGCTTCACTTGATGACTTTCTGGTGCTTTTGGGTGTTTGATGATATGCAATCAGTGCTCTCACTCCGCATTCTATATTCGTGGGTAATGTTATGCCGAAGCTTGCCCAGAATCCTGATAGTAACAGGAAGAGCGAGATGCAACAGTTGTAGAGCTGAAGTTTATGTGTGGCATCTATGCAGATATATCGTGAAGCAGGAGTTCTGTCTCCTTGACTGACAGATGCATATACATAGGTATTGTTCTCTCTCAAACGCCGCCGAAAATGATGATGGTACAAACATAGCTGCCAAAATCATCGCCCAGCTTCCTCACGAACCCAGTTTATCCAACAACCTCCTCCTCCTCCTCTCCACCAGCTCCTCCTGCACCTCCTCGGGACTCGGCACCTTCCACCCCTCGCCATTCCCCTCATCCCCAGGTAAGGGTTCCCAATCATTCCTCTTCTCCCCCTCCCCATTCTGCAACAGATTCTCGAAGGCCTCTTGTTCCTTCTGCGTTTCATACGCTAATAGGGTCCCGTCTTCTTCATCGAGATTGTAGCCGTAGTAAGAAGCGTCTACGAGTTTCCGGAGATCGGACCCTGGATTGACTTTCGTGGGTTTGGTGGGTTTGCAAGACGCGAAGAGTTCTGCTATTCCTGGGAGGGTTTTGGCGCGGCCGAAATACCTGGTCAAGTCGTTAAGCGCGGTTCATAACATAACCACATCTTCTTCGAACGTAGAGCTTTCAGGCAATAGGGCAAGCCAGCGAAGATGGATAAAACCTACCGATAACCCTTCCCCGCACCCTTAATCTCCACCCCATCATCATCATACACCGCCCCTCCCCCTCTCATATAATTCGGTCCCCCCAAATTCCTCACCTGCACCTCCCACATGTGTTTCTCGCGCATCAACTTATTAATCTCGTCATTCAGATCTCTGATCATAAAGTCACTGAGACTCGCTTCTTGGATCTTAGACACCTTGCGAGAGATCTCTTTGAGCACTTGGCCGCGCCATTTCTCGCAGGCGGGGATGGATGTGACTTCGGTGATCATTCTAGGACGACGAGTCCGACCCGCGTCGATGATTCCCAGATCGGCTTGTTGGGACTCCCGGAAGCGGAAGAGCATGGATTGCGCTTTTTCGGAGTTACGTGCCTGGAGGAGTGTCAGTCTGGGTATAGAAGGAGGGGGGAGGGGGAGGTGTTTTACCATGGTGAGGGTGGTGCTCCGAAGAGACTTGAGTAGAGGATGGCGAGAAAATGTGCGGATTCAGAAAGGCTACGAAGGGCTTGAATGGGTATTGGTGCGAAGGGTATAGAGAGTCGAGGTGTGGTGCGATGAAGGACAAGCGGGGTGTTGAAGCTCTGAAGTGATATCGAAAAGCTTCACGATTCGCGATGAGGCTGAAGCTAAGTCGCACTACATACCAGAACGCGGCCGCTAGTCAAGCGCGTCACACAGCCGCGCTACCTACAAAGTGAACTTCGCGTCTTCTCAGAAATCCTTTCATTTCCAACCAGCAATGACGAAAACCAACCCACATTCAAGAGCTAAACCCACGATATCCAGCCTCTGGGACTCGTATCCCTTATGGTCGGAAATGCGTGTTTATTGAACAGAGATCTGAGCTGGTCGCTGTGTCTTGTCTATCCTACCTACCCGTTTGTTCACTCTGTTGATAAGTTTGTCGAAGGTTTTGATACTCTCTTCGTTTTCTGCACTGATTTTGGGTTTGAGTTTCTTTCTTGTGAGGATGGATTCGGGGTCAGGTGTGGGATCAGAGAGGGTGATGCGCGACAATGACGACAATCGCAACGTACCTGAGACGCTTACCGAGCGCTGAGCAGAGACATCTTCGCCGAAGGGAGGGCTACGATGGGGGTTGTGGTGCTCTTTTATGTGGGATGTTGATGTGAAGTGGTGAGGCGAATGCGTCGGTGAGGGTACACACTTAGTTTTCAATCGGAGGAGCGCTGTGAGTCTCATCCAACCTTTCCTTCTGACCTTTGGTGTCTGCGGTCTCGATATTAATTCGTTTAACTTCTAGCCCCTCTCCCTACACCCCTCGGACCCGAGCAAGCTCCTCCACAACATGACGAGTGCCCAAACGCCGGTGGGGATGGATGGTTGCACTTTTCATACTGTCGTTCGATATGCCCAGTGATGACCAAAAAATGTCATAAGCCAAAATTGCAGGCCAACCTACCACTTATCTTGTGCTGCTGCTGCGGCTCCTGATCTCATCCCGCTTCGGTGGTCTGGGATATGGGGGAGTGGTTGTGGGAGGGAAGTAGGCAAGTGTTCGCGATGAGAACTTGAGAGCTAATCTGAGGGCCTTTCTTTACGTCTGATTGTTTGTGTCTGCGCGCTTCTGCTTCCATTACAGACTTCCATAGGTCGAAATACGTGCTGTCTGCTGTATCCTGCACTTTTTCTCTGTTATTTTGAGGTTGTGGTGGAGCCGAAGAGAAAGAGAATCTTGGAAAACACAGTGGAGGTTGCCGGCTGAGTTATTCCGACGGAATTAGCTCGAATGGTACCGGGCCTAGCAAGCAATGGATACGATGGACAAAGCATGGCATACCAACTTCCCCGTGGCCAAAATGAGCACTTTGGAATAGGAACAGCGGTAACACAGTCAATAAATGCATTCCTACTTTCTGATTTTCTTGATCCGGATCGTACAATCGAGTATCGTTTCGCCAGGCTGGTATCTCCCAAAAATAGAAAACATTTTCCCTTTCCCACCAGATTCAGCGCAAGCATGCATTTCGTTTGCATTTTGCGTTTGTATAATACTTGACTTTCTATAAACGACACGAGTGTGTGTAGCTAATGCTTCGCCAGATAGATTCAGAAGCCCAGCCTCTCAGCATTAAACAGTGAGGTGTATCATTCATTACAAGTGAGCACAGCATGAGATAACACCTCATAGCATCTCAAACTGTAGAGAGGGGACAAATCATTGAACAAGTGCAACCACTTGCACCAACGTGAGGAACTTTCTTCGACGATAGCATGTTCAACCTTTCAGAAGTCCCATTGCTAGTATGGCCCTCAGGAGCTCCTCCCTCAGAAGACCACAAATCATATTGGCAAGTACGTTAGACGTAAGGTATCAACACCCTTTTCAACAAGGCGCCAGGTTCGAGAAACAAAAGGAATGCAACAATCCAAGTCCACTACAACCCAACAACGTCCAGTCTCCCAACATCTCCAAACGGCAAATCGTATAGCTTGTGGGTCTACTGCGTATTCAGTCAGAACACCAAAACAGGTGGCTAATGGGGTCTATAGAACCTTGCGCCTGGCATTTTGTCCAACAACCGTATCTTCTTCCATCCACCGAGCAACCTCAATCAAGCGTTGTAACATTTGTGAATTTCACGCGGATAAGAAAGCACTGCTAACAAATCTTTACAGAAAGCAGAATCTGTCCTGCTCTTCCAGCTCCTTGCAGAGGTCGTACCTGCAACTTGTCGGCTCTTTGCTCAGAGAAGGGCTGACAATTCACCGGTAAATCCTTCAATTATATCATCTGCTGCATTTCCGCCCTTCCTCAACCTCGCGAGCGCACCTTCCCAATGTCGCACGTCGATTTCGAGACAATAGTAGCACTCACTATTCAAATCTACCTCCACATTCACACCACCATCTCCTGAATCGCGAGCTTACTAGCCCGGTTTGCATCCTCTCCTCCATCTGTTCTCACCTTTCGTCGTTTTCCTATCTTCCCCAACCGCAATTTCAATGTCGTGAGAGACTTTGAGGACATTGTTAGTGGTTCAATTGTTGTTGCGGGCCTATCGATCGAGCCACCGATCAGAGGGCCTTCCAAGTCCGGCCTAGTGATTGATTTCTCTGGTGAAGTCAATTTCATAGATTTAATTGTCCAAGATGCGTTCTTAAAGTCATGACTCTACTTCGTCACATCCCATGGGAACTTTGATCTTAGATTTCGTGCTGACAGCTCGACCAGGTTCTTCGATCAATAGCAACCTTGCCTACCCAATCTTTTAAAGCTACAGCGACGCCAAGGATCTGATAATTGACACAAATCCATCCATCCAAGCCAACACTGCCCTCCCTAGTCGAAAGTCCTGAACCCAACACAGCACTTTCAAACAACGCCGACCTTCAAACATAACAGGCACCGAACAGAATAACGCCCTCTCGTCCCTCGAACAACCCGAATTGAAGTCACCGAAGTCTTTCGGAACATTGCTAAGCCTTCGGTCGTTCACTTGAGCTCCAATAATTGCGTCAATCCCGACCATATTAAAGGCTTTGCTGCCTGATTCTTGAGGCCTCAGCATACAGGAAGACCGAAGGCAGGACTTTTGAGTCACGAGGAGTTTCGTTAGTAAAGTCCTCAGAAGACTTTGCGACATTGGTAAGCTTCCTTTTCTTGGTTGGCTCTTGGAACCGTTTGATAGTAGGGCACCCAAACTCGAGACTTCTGTTGTGGCAAGGGTTGGGGTTGACATGCACGAATCAAGGCCCGCGCTCCTCATCGGAAGTTATTTTATAGTAGCTAGCAGTGGCTGTAGGAGATCTCTTGATCTAATTCCAGCCTGGTCAATGTCCCGCGGGCACAGTGCCTTGGGTGGGCACTGTTACGTATCTCTTAACTACATTCGAATCACCTATTCTGTCTTCTTGAAGCATATTCTCTTACACTGCTGACACATTGAAGTCTTTGTACTTGCAGTTTTCTACACTTCCAGCTAGAAGTCAATTTCTGGATCGTTCGTGGTATTCGCTCTAAACAGTGGTTCTGTAAACTCGGTCGTTCGATACAGACATCACGGCCTGCCCTCAAATCCTCGCGACAAGGTAATATGACTTACGTAAGTTTAAGAGTGGAAAAATTGACACTCCGGAGTGCTGACTTACAATTAGAATATGGCTTTCAACGAGATGGCTCAAATCCGTGATAGTACTGCACCGACCACAGTACCTGGCTCCCGTCAATCTTCACAGACTCCTGTTCCCGGCCGAATAAGTATCGATCAGAGCAATACCACTCCTTTTCTGCGAAAGGTTCGAATGGCTAGCGTGAAACAACCATGCACACCTAGTCAAAACGAAAATCGTGGCAATGGACTGGGCGTCGGACAACCGTCTTCTTTCGATCAGAATCAAAAGTATGGCCATGGCAGAGCTGTTCTTGGCGACTATCCATTTGATCCCGATACTCCACGACCCCCCACGATCAGAGGAAGTCAACTTGAGAGAGATGTCTATTCTGGTTTCCAAAATGATTCATCTCCTCTCGGTAGGCTGGCGAATGGTATGAACAACATCCGGCCCGAAGATGGAAGCAATCCTGAGCACTTGCACAATAGCAGAGACCATCTTCCGCCGCTCTCCAGCGCTAGTACGTTTTTTCCACCTGAGAAGACTGATAAGAGACTTGACATCTATCCTCAATTTGCGGATGGTGATGTTCGGATCACTTCTCCATCCGGTAAGATATGGAAGGTTCATAAAGTTGTGCTCTCAAAAGCCTCGCCTGTGCTCGCCATACTGCTCGCTTCTACTCCACAACTATCTAGCCACAAACGTCATAAAGACGATAAGTTTGTGAAATGGGATATCAAGTTGGTTGCCGATTGTCGAGCAGAGGACATGGACCCCCAAGGATTACAATTCATGTCATTCCACAAGATAGTATGTCTTTCATATTCCCCGAAAACCTCAATGACTCCGTCTTTCTAGTGTCATGTGCTGACCATCAATAGAACATTAAGGAAAAGCAAATCTCTACATTGCCCAATTATAATGGTCTTGGAGAGCAAACAGGATTTGATAAACTGTATGATAACCTATTTCGCTGCATGTACAGTATGGAGCCGATCTTCACCAGTGCTGCATATCGGCTGGGATCTGGAACGATCTATGACGCAAATCTGCTCCTTCAAGCTGCCACTTGGTTGGAGGCCGTTCCTTGCGTCCGTCTTGTGATCGAAGCGAACCTACTGCGCCTCCATCAAATGCTCTGGAAGCACAATGGCGAAAAGCCAGAAGGTTGGATCCATGTCGCCGCCACACTCCAGTCCCCATTGATCTTCCGAGAGGCCTTGATCCATTTGGTCGGCAAATTTCACCTGAAGAATGGTATTGACGAGAGATTTCTTCGCAAGAAGGCTCACGGTCCTATGACCGAGAAGATATGGGCACTAATTGTCCAAAAGGCGCAAGAACTGAAAGATAAGAAACTTAGAGTCGAGCGTGTGCTATTGGAGTTCTACCCTCTCCGTATGGTCCACAACGAAGATCCCGAGACGGTTCCGGGCCGTTCCATCTACACAGCGGATATCTATCTCTGGCAAGCATTGACGATCTTCCGGCAATACATCTCCTCATCGTATCTCAGCAATTTCCATCACAAAGCTAAAGATGGAGGGTTGTCTTTCTATCACACGCTTGGAGCTGCTTATGCGACATACTTGCGTCCCGAGACACTGGAGAAGTTCCATCAGAGCTTCGATATGAGCATTAAAGCCAAAGGCCTTCTTGTCGCAGCCCTCGATCTAGTCAAGGCCGAAGCTAGGAATGTTGTGGCCGAGCTTCTGCATGATCGATCTCAGTTGGTTCGAGGACCAAATGATCAACCTCGGGATCACTTGACGTGTATCGAGATTTTAGATCAAGAGATGCCGTGGATTGTTGTGCAAGAGCATGCGGGTGAGAGAGACATTGTGATAGGTGGATTAAACCATTGAGATGGTGCTCTTCAATGGGGTCGCCTTTGCTTGAAGTTTGGATGCATTGTTCGCGAAGGCTTTTATTTGAATTTTTCACATTTGCTAAGCGTTTGGGTTTAACGTCTGGTTTCGGAGTTCCTGATTGATTGTTTCCTTCGCATGGGTCACTTGTCTATTAGAGATAACGTTTACGGAGATAATTTCGAGCAATAGAAGGAAAGCTCCTTAATGAGAAGTATATCATCAGTAAATACCTCTACTCTCTAAATTCCATAAATGGCACGCAAAATCAATGAAAACTTTTAGAACAATGCTTGAAATTCACCTCGTGCCCTGCCTCAATTCTGTGCGACTTGACTGTCGTATAACTCCACATACTCCAATGACATCCGCAGATTATTCTGTTGAATTTCTTACTTTATAGACATTTTCGGAAAGCTGTGCTCCATGGCCCTTACATGGACATTTCCACAGTAGTATTCGCTTATCTTTCGTGACAATAAAGCGTCTAAGAGCAGATCATCCATTCATAAAGATAGAAAATGCGGCCAGTCAAACGCAACGAGTGAATCTCGGAATGCTAGTCAGATAATCAAAGTCAGGAGATTTCCAGGAAACTTTACACGCTTGTCGTACTGTAGTGATGTCACGAAAATGCTACGGGACATTAACTCGAGGAGGTCTTGAAGCGATGTGAGATGTATTATTTGATAGTTTGAGTTCGAGATTGAGAATATTTGTTTTGAGAGGTGTTGGGATTGGCTGGTTGGTTTTTTTTTTTTGGTTTTTTTACAAAGGGGGGGTGTTGGGTGTAGGGGAGAGGGGAGAGGGGAGAGGGAAGAAGGGGGGGGGGAATACTTCCTGCTTCTCGATTATGCATTAGCCAAGGGTGTGGTCTGTTCTGCCTCAGTCCTGCGTTTTGATTTTGATTTTGATTTTGATTTTGATTTTGATTTTGATTTTGATTTTGATTTTGATTTTGATTTTGATTTTGATTTTGATTTTGATTTTGNTGATTTTGATTTTGATTTTGATTTTGATTTTGATTTTGATTTTGATTTTGATTTTGATTTTGATTTTGATTTTGATTTTGATTTTGATTTTGATTCTAATTTTATATGTTAGTGAGATGATATCTCGGACTATATGGAGTTTCTTGAATCTTGAATCGCTGAATCTTATTGAAGTCTTTTGTAAGGCTATAGTTTCTTTAAAGCAGATTAATATCATCTTGGAGACTTTTCGAGCATTTTTCATCGTGTTTTTTTAGATTACATTCAGACTAAAGGAAAGCTCTTTGTTTTCTTCTTGAATTACAATCCACTATAGTCAGGATTCTGAGGATAGCAGCCATTTTAGTTATATCACTTTGTTTGACTCGAGTTCCGGAATATAGTCAAATAGTTGCCTATGTCCAAGCGAGATTTTGTAAATATACATCCTTGGATACACACAGTTGGTAAAGAAGATTTGCCGAATTAAAATGAGAGAAATGAGCGGAGGTGCTGAATTTCTAGCTTGAAATGGGTGGCAGGGTTATAGAATTTGGTATTAGCCGAATATGATGATAATAATAGTAATTGGCGTCCGTCGGAGGTGAGCTGAAATCTCATCTCCTGAGCCTCCTGAAGGGTATAGGGACGTATCTAGCTAGGGTCTTAGTCTATATATATTCTATATATATAGTGCTTTTAGTAAATAATATTGTACCTAATAGCGCTTTAGCTATAGCTAGTCTTCTACGTCGATCTCCTCCTAGTAAGATAGTCCGCTAGATATATTTAATATAATACGAAATAATATATAAGTTATAGTATAAGATATATAAGGTTATAGTAGAAGCTAATATTCGTTACTACGAAAGCGATATTCATATTATCTCTAGCTTAATAAAGGAAAAGATTATTATTTTTAGTAATAATAAAAGTCTATAGTAAGAAACGCTATAAGTAAAAGAAGTAAAAGTAATATATGAAATTTTTCCCTTAAGAGAGTAGAGCGCTGACTTAGTAGTAATATAAAAGTATAAGTAATTATTACTCTATTAGGCAGATCTTAGAGTAGAACTCTATAATATTAAGATATTTAATAAATTTCTATAGACTCTATAAGAGCTTCTGAAAGTAGTTCTTCGCGTCCTTCCTATTATTCCCGATAGGTATATTAAGCTTATTAAGCTAGTATTTATACTTCTTTTATATCTTTCAGTATATAACTAAGTACTTTAGTAATTTCTCCTTACTATAGGAGTAGAGTAAGTTAGTTAATTCTAGATAATTATACTTCTAGTAATACTAAGTAAAATTGCTATAAGATATCCCTATAGCTAAGAGTCTCTAGAGTATTAGTCTTAAGAGGTCTAGTTCTTTATAAGGTTTAATAGTATATATAAAGCCCTAGCTAGAATACTAGATAAAGAGAGTCTCCTCTTAAGTATACTACTAGTCTCTAAGTGTAACGGGGTTGAGGTTAGGCTCATATCAACTACGCTATCTGGACCAAAAGATCACAATATTCAGCGCATGCTGAATATGCCTAACACCGTACATATACAACCGACTATCACGTGCCCATTACACTAGTAGAATATCGAATATAGTAAGAATCTTCTTCTTAAGCTCTTTAAGATCTATTCTAGCCTTTAAGATAACTAGAAAATCGTCGATACAAGTAACGATAATTATTCTAGTTTCTCGGTTAATATATACGTAATTATTAGTTTATAAAGATATAAAGTCGATAATACCGAACTCCTTACGTAGTATCTCTTACTAGAGGCGTGGAGACTACTTCAGACCGTACAGAGCTTATAGCAAGAGTATATATTTCTTATCTGTAAGTCTACGCCTAAATTATCTATAAAATAGCGGCAATTTAACGTATATCGAGGTATCGGCTTCACTATATAAGAATACTATTACTACGTTAAACTATTCGACTTCTAAGTCGTACTCCGCTATAACTACTAAGCTTATCTTCTAAGTAGAAGATTTATAGACTCTAGTATATATCTGATTATAATCGTRACTAAATCGTTAYRTATAACCTTAGACTATAAATCTGACCTTATATTTATCGATTTTACTATCTATATCTCTCTTAGTCTTAAAAACTAGACGAGAACCTAGTACTCTGCATCCTTTTAGTATATTAGAGCGACTTATAGTCTTTTAAGTCGACTTCTCTTTAAGAGATCGGTACTTCTTAATAATCGCCTTCTTCTATTCTGGCTAATCAGGTCTCTTCATAGCCTAATCTAAGGTAGTCGGATCGTCTAAAAATAGCGACTCTTCTTAAGCTATATAGAAAGCGAATCGATATTAGCTAGTACTCTCTTATACTTCTTCAAGTAGTGAAATTACATAGGAGTAGCTATTATTTAGTTCCGGTGTTACCTTAGGCGTCGAATTTGGAGTCGGATCTGCGTTCCGGCCTGAACGTATAGCCCTAGGAACGTACGTCGGCATATATTTCTTAGATCCTTAAGGTCTTCTATGCTTCTATTATATAGTAACTTACTCCGGGATATCGACTTCTAATACTAGAACTTCATCTGTAACTATAGACTCGGCATCTTCTGTACTATCGATTTCGACCTCGGAATCCTCGTCTTAGCTTATAATACCTATATCAGGAGTAGTAGCACTAGTAACCTCGATATCTTAATTTTAACTCAAATTATTAATAGAATCACCCTTAGTTTAAGATACTATTATAGTGTCTTCTTCGTGAGGTTCTATAACTAAGCTATCTTTATCAAATCGTAAATAAGAGATATGAACTACCTTTCTATTAACTAAGTATCTATAGATATTATAACCTTCAAATCCTATTAGAATACTATTTTCAGCTCTAGAAGCTACCTTATAGCTCTAGACTCTTTTCTCCTTATTAATTAGTATGAAAACAGGATATTCTAATATACGGAGATACTTAATAAAGGGAGTATAGTTCACCTCTAGCTTAATATCGTCCTAGAAGCACTTAAAAGGAGTCTTCCCTTCTACTCTAGAAGTAGAGGTAAGGTTAGCGATATATATATATAAGCGAGTAGAACTTCCGGCTATATATAGTTAGGTATATTCTGATCTACTATAACTATACTTACCTTCTCGATAATCGTACGTATAGAGCGTTTAGCTCTTCTATCTTACTCTAGAGTATACGAAGTAGACTTTTCTAGTAGTATTCTAAGGTGATTAGTAAGCTTCTTTATCTAAGAGGGAGAGTACTTCTTACTCTTATTATATCTCTATATCTTAATTTTATAGTAATACTATATTTCGGCTAACTTAATTAGCTTTTGATTAGCTAGATATATATCCGACTTCTTAGCGTAAGTGTAAGGGTCAAGCTCCTGGGTTATGGTGCTGGTATTACCAGCACGACTCGCTGACTAAGGCTCGGTTAAGCCTTRGCRCTGCGCACCTTTTCYTGCGGCTTCCGGTTAGATTCTTACTCTCTCCTCATCGAACTTGTTGAATACCACCATGAACCCTCGTGTATACATTGTTCACCCGTGACAGTAAGTAAAAGCCTACTTTCTAGTCGAATAAGCGCATAAGAAGATAGAGGCGTAAGAGTGACTATTTAGACCCTTAGGTTTAAGGTATACTATATCTATATAGATTTCATCTATTGATCTAGTAGGTCGGGCACGTGCCGATACCTTATTAACCTTCCGAATAGGTCGGCCTTTCTTATATAGTACGTAAAAGCGAGTTCTACTAGTCTTAAGCTCTATAAACTTCATACTAGTAACTATGGATTAAGTGCGACGTATTACGTTAAAGCTAGCATGATATATACGTCTGTGCTAAAGCTCTATATTAACTATAGCTTACTCTACTGCTGCAGGTAAGCTTAAACCCGGAAAGCTAGCGTACCCTGCGCTAGAGGTCTCCTCTTTAATAATAAATAGATCTTCGTTAATTGTATAGATATCCTTCTCCTTAGAGGTATAGAGTATAGAATTACGTAAATAACCTTCTAATTTATTTAATTTAGAACCTGAGTATAGGCAGACTAGAGACTGCGGGATATATAGTATATTATAGCACTTTAATATACGTACTATACTATCGGTCTTTAGCGCCTTAATCGTATAACCTCTAATCCTAATAGAGCGTAACGGCTTATTAACAGTAAGTATATACTATAAATTATCTCTTAGCGTATATAAGGTAAACTTGGAAAGGTCGTTAGATATATGCTCTATAGCGCCGGTATCGAAGAGCTATCGTAACTTATTATAATAAGAGAATATAGCTATAGAAGCCGTAATAGTAAGGAATTATAATAAAAGGCCTACCCCGAAAATACTATTCTCGTCGGAATCGTTATCCTTCTTCTTCCCCTTTCTATTACTAGTCTTCTTCTTATTAGTATTCTCTCCCTCCTTCTTCTTCAGCTATTCGGTATACAGGATCTACTTCTTTCTAGACTTCTMCTTAAACTCCTTCTTCTTCTGCTTATTAATAATAAAATAGTTCTCTAGAGTATACTTTAGCGATATCTGTTTATAGTGCTTATAAGTCGGCCTAGCTTCCTTACTAGCCGGCTTAGTAGCTCCTCTGCTACTTTCTTTCTTAGAATTAGATACAGACTTATTACTATATAGAGCTTAACCTGCTATCTTACTAGTAGAGTTACTCGCTCTTATCTTATTAGTAATATCTTCGATTAAACTAACTAAAGTCACTCCTGATTTAGCTTTCTTAGTTATATCTAGGTTATTACTAGAAGAAACTCTTAAGAGAGAACGTTATCTTTTAGCTTATATAAGCTACTTCTCTGAAACTGCGGTAATAAATATAATTAAATACTATACCGGAGGTAGAGCTATTATTAAAGTCTCTAATTTAATAATTAAGAGCTTAAAAGCGATAATAAACTTCTATAAGGCGTTGAAATCATTATACTAGAGCTTAACGTAATCTTATATAGTATTATATACTAGTATATTACCACCTCCTTCGTACTGCGCCTATAAGGCCTTCTATATATCTAATGCAGTAGTTTTACTAGTTATATACGCGAGAGGTCCGGCCTTATAATTCAGCGTGATTACTAGCTTTATTTAACTCTCTCTAGACTCCTAATCTTACTACTTCTTAAGTACTTTATTATCGATATTATCATTCTATTTATCTACCTCTTTAGGCATATAGTTACGCGACTTAATATTAAGAAACTTACTAATTCTATTAGTTTTAGTAATATTCAGTACCTTATCTCTCTATTTCGTATAGTTCTCTCCTCCCTTAAGCTTATAGCTATCTGCTAAGTTTAAAGACGTAAAGCTACTTATCTTCTTACGTTTATATAGCTCTAGCGTAGTCGTAGTGATAGATTCCGATTCCGAGTCTTTCGGATCCTCTGGATAATCCTAGGATATCGATTTAGCGTCTATAGGGAGTAAATCAGGTATATTTTAAGTCCTAGGGACTTAGGTAGCTTCCGGCGCTAGCGCGGAAAACTCTGCACCTCGGGATACGACAATTTCGAAATCGTCGACTTTGACTGCTATATAAGTACCAGTATTAAGTACTATATAGCTTATTTATAATATCTCTTCAATAGAGCTAGAGTTATCGGAGTATACTTCTTCGACTTCTTCTAATGATAGTAGCGTAAGTGCGACAGCTGAAGAACTCTCTCCACTAGTACTCTACGCGACTATATCTACTATAGAAAGACGCGCTAGTTTAACTAAACTATACGCGTATACTATATCTTAATCGGAAGCTCGCAACTTGAATCTCTACCCTTATAGTACTAAGAAACATTTCGACGCTTACTATTAAGAATCATAGTACTACTGCTTCTTTAAGTACTACTCTACTTCTGGCTATCGGGGCTCATAACCTGTCGTAAGGTTACGTTGATCTTCAGAGTAAGGCATAGAGTAGTTGAATGTTATTAGTTATATTGCAGTATTAATTACTATAGAGAGTTAACTAAAGGTATTATCTAGGAATATCCGCACGGACTATGCACGTGAATACAGTCACCTGATCCATACCAAGACCCATATCCTCGCAACACTAAGTTATTACTTTAAATAGCGATTTATTATTAGTTATATTATCTAAGATATCTCTCTAGTACTCTGATTTCGCTTATCTGATTACCTTATAAAAGTAGCGTATCTTATCCGAGGCTATAGTACTAGCGCCGAATACTCCTAGCGCTCGAATCGATCGAATATACTTCTATTAAGCCTTCTTTATAGCTAGAGTCTAATATAGTATAGCCCTCCTAGTATCCCTCGCCGGCTTCCCGACTGACTCGATAGCTATATAGAAAGTAGAGCTAATCGCCTAGTAAAGTAGTCGATCTCTTAAGTCGAAATAATATTCTATAAGTTCAGAATAAGTTTTATATCTAATTAGATTATCCTTATAAGCTTTAGGAGCTAGTCTTTAGTTACTCTTTTTCGAAATTAGTCGAGAGGTACTTATCCTTATCCTAAGATAGTTATTATCTAAGTATAGTAATCCGATCTATAAGATATCTTAATTATAATACTCGAGCTAGCTTATAAGATATTCGAGAAAGTAAGATCTAGTATATAGTTATAATTCTATATTACTACTCCGAGCTCTCTGATAAAGTCTATTAAAGTAGCGCTAAACTAGTTAGTAAGATCTGTTCCTCTAGCGTATAGTTCTATATTAGGTTCGAATATATTATATCTTATATTAAAGTCGCTTATAATCAGATAGTTATAAGAAGGAGTAATCGAGGTAATATAATTAATAACTTTATTCGTTAGAAGCTAATAATAAGCGTTTAAAATTATATATCTATTTATATCGAGCTATAATAAGTCTCTATAGTAGATAGGTCGCTATTACTAGATCTTTAGTAAGCGTCCCTTATATATATGTATATATAAGTACTCGCGAGTAGTTATCCTTAATATTCTAGCTATCTACTAGTATATATATCTAATACCCAGGGTATATCTTCGTAGTAGTATTCGCTTATATCTAGAGTTCTTATATATATACTATATCTATTAAATATTCGTAAGTAATACTAAAGAGGGCCTTATATCTTATCCTTTTACCTATATTCACTTAGTAGATCTTAAGGTCTACAGGGAGTTTATAGTTAGTACCGGGGCGCTTCGAAAAGCTTCCTAATATTTAGTAGAAGTAATAGTTATACTTATATCGCTATTACTTTCTAGACTAATACTCTAAGCTAATAAAAGGGCTTTATTCAAGTTCTTACGAGTACTACTTACGTAGCTCGAGTATCTATTTAAGCGCTAAGATATAAATAAGTCTTATGAAAAGTTAATTTTAAGCTCTATAATATCCGGGGCTATAGTTGAGATCACTAGCGCTAAAGAAGTAAAGAGAGAGTTTCCGTTCTTATTTGCCTCGATTACTCCTCTCGTGAGAATAATTAGTACTAAAGAGAAAAAAAGAGAAGCTATCTTATATATTATAATTATATTATCTTATTTTCGCTTTAGGAATAGTATAGTTCGTTTAGCTTATAGCTATAGAGTACTTAGTAGTTCGAGTACTAATAAAGTAGTTATTATAATAGCCTTTCGTACTATAGTATCTCTAAAGAGTCTATCTCCTGCTCTATATACTACGCTAATATTAGCCTTAGTAAGCTTAATTAGCTTACTCTTCTTTCGAATAAGTACTATAAGATAGTTCTAGTAATCTATTAGAAAAGGTCTATAGTAATTAGTATATTTAGCTTTATAGGAATAATCTATCCTTATAATTCCTTCGTACTAGTCGATTCGGGTAGAGTAGTAGCTATATCTACTATACTTCATATAATTATAAGAGTTATAATAGCCTTAGTACTCGGAGTTATATTAAATAATTAGTATTTTCTTAATAATTAACTTAGATAGCTAATTCGCGCTAAAGAAGCTAAATCGTACTACTAGATCCTTAAAAGAGACTAGCGAAGTAATCTAGCTTATATAAACGTTAAGCTTATAATAAGATAATCTATAGCTAATAGGGTTTCGGCCGATCTAAGCGAAAGCTTCCGCTACGACTTCTATAAGAGTAATATCGATTAGATTATTCTAAATATCTTAGAAATAAAGTAGAATACCCTAAATAGTATAAGTATACTAGACTTCTAAGAGTTTAATTATCTCGCTATATATAATTCAGAGGAGTACTTTCTTATTCTCTTATATAATAAGCTTATCTCGGATAGATAAGTTAGAAGAGTAAAGAGCTTAGCCTTAAGTAGTAAGCGTAATCTTTAGGAGTTAGTTTATAAGAATCCTAGGAATAAGATTATAAATCTCTTTTCAGATTATATAAAGTTCTTAGCGATTTCTCTAGAAATATAAGTCGATTCTAATAAGGACTCTCTTATCTTACTAAGATAATACTTGTAATGATCACTTAGTACGCTGAGGTAAATAGGTATAATGAAATAATAGAATAGTCGCTAGAGGTTCGCTAGTAATAAACTAGTTAATATAGAAACTAATTACTAAGGAGAGAAGGTTCTTCCTTCCTCTCTAATTCTGAAATATAAGAGTAGAAGGCACTAGGCGCACAGACTTATCATAATATCTCCTCTCTTAAATACTTCTATCTTAGAAGTGAAAGTATTAAAATGCCTTAGCTAGCGATACTTTAATAAGGCGCTAGCGAAGTATTCCTTTCAGGATTCACCTTTATTCTAATTATTCTTTATTATTAATAAGGCTAGAATATAGGGTATAGCGCTAGGTAACTCCTTTATATAACTCTTAACCTTCTCTCTTCTCTCCCTCTTTAAATAACTAACGATAATAATACTATACGTAAGTTATAAACCTGATATACTAGATATTATTAACTTGATCTTTTAGCTCTTAAAAAGAACCTTCGTAAGCGCCTTACTAGTAGTTCGCTAGATACTACTCCTCCTTCTAGTAATAATTTTACTCCTATTAATAATAAGGGTAAAAATGCAGTAGCTAGCTGATTATCAACTAAGCACTAGCGAGCCGAAGATAATAATAAGGATACTAAAGGCGAGCTAAGCTAAGATAGTAGCCCTTCCGCTTGTTATGATAAGACCTTTTATACTAGTCGAAAGAATACGCAGATAAAGTCGAAGGCTCATGCTAAAGTAAATAAGGAGATACTGCGTTCGGAGACTTACTTATAATACGCTAGCGAGTATACTTTATTCCCTGAGTTAAAGTGCACTTTAGCTCCTAACTCTATTACTAGTAAGTATATAGACTATATTAAGAAGGGTATATCTTGCGAAGATATAAGTATAAATTTCTTCTCTCTAGCGAATACTTAGCTAATAGCTAGCGAGGTTCTAGCTATCCTAATAGATATTCTTAGCTAACTATAAGATATAGCTTTAAAAGTAGTAATAGGCGAGAGTTCCGGAGAAGTATTAAAAATTACTTAGGTACGCTTTAATATAAAGAAGAAGCGGGCTAATTATACTTCTAAAGTTAGTAATACTATAGCTATTAAATCTCCTTAGAAGCTAGTTATTAATTCTAATACTGAGCTATCCTCTAGTATTACGTCAGCGATTACTAAGGTATCTGGGTATACGCTGCGCTCTATAGCTAAAGTTACTACTACTATTAATATTATAAATACTACTCTTCTAGAGGAAATTCGTAGTCTTCGTATAGTATGAATTAATCTCTCTAGCGAGTTCCCTACTAATCTTCAGCGAAGGACTTCTATACTATTTATACTATTTATACTAGATTCTTTCTATAAGTAGCTTTACTAGATACGTAGCTAGAGGATATTAAGAAGGAGGTCGCTAATATAGTTATAGATACTACTACTTAGGAGGTTACTAAGTAAACTTTCTTTAGCGATATCTCGGAGTTTATCTAGCGAGAGCTAGTTTACTAGCGATCTATATAGATAATAAAACCTCTTTTTTCCCTAAGACTTCTATTAGATTTATAATCTCTAATATACTTTTAAAACTATAAAACCCTATAGGAAAAAACAGAAAAGTATATATCTTTTTATAAGTATTTTTTTACTTTCGCTAGCGTTTCGCTAGTCTTTCTATAGCGTTTTGATTTTTTAAAGCTTTAATTTTATTCTAGAGTCCTTAGAGGTTTTCTTTTAGCTCCTAAGAATCATAAGCGAAAGTAAACCTCTTCTATCTTACTAGGAATTATTTTCTTCCTCTAATTACTCGCTAGTCTAGTAAGGAATCGACCTCCTATGATTCTTCGCTATCGATAAGGTTAAGTTAGATAACCTCTAACGACTCACCGGACCTTTACTAGTATAGTTCTAATAGTAAGATATAGAAGACGTTATATAGCTAATTATACTTAGGAGGTAAATCTAATCGATATACTTATTTTCTAATTCTTTCGCTAATCTTAAATAGCCCTAGAAATTATTAGTCTAGCTTCTTACTCGATCGAATAGCTTTGATATTCTTTACTAAAAGTAAGACTTATTAATCTACTTTAAATTTAACTAGTCGATAGTTCTTATTATACTATTTCGCTTAGGTTTCTTTAGTTCTTCGCTAGCTATTTTCTAGCTCTTAGCGTTTCTTAACTACTTCTTCTACTCTTTCTTTAGTAGTAGGTATCACTCCTCTTATAAGATCGTCCTCGATACTCTAGTAACTATCTAGCGTAATTCTATACTTAGCTTTATTTGGACTTATTCTAATAGCTTTATAGTATATATTTATATACGCGAACTTCGCTATAAGTAATAAGTCTATCTAATTATCTTAAAGATAATATACGAAATACTATAGCTATATCTCTATAGCTTAGTTTTATTATTTCGTTTACTTATTAGTTTATAAGTAAAATGCTATCGAAAGACCTCTTATTATTCGGAGGTAGAAGTATACCTCTTACTAGAACTTGGAAGTAAAGATAGAACCTCTATTAGTAATAATAACTATAAGTAATCCGTGGTCCTTAAACTAATAGCTAATAAATAGCTAAGCTAAAGCTAGCGTATTAATTATCTTCAGATAAGGTATATATTTAATATCTTTTATATATCTATTAATAATTACTAGTAAGCTATCGGAGATTCTCCCTGAAGAGCTCCCCTTATAAGGCGGTAGATCTATAATAAAGTCTATAGTTATTAACTTAAATAGCTTACTTAGCTAGCTAGGCGCTTATATCTCGCTAGCTATTTTTGTTCTTCTTACTTTTGTCTTTTAATAAATATCGTAACTTTTAATATATTCTTTTATATTTAGCTTTATCTTCTACTAATAGTACTTTCGCTAGATAAGCTTTAGTATCTTATCCTAACTAAAATAGCCTATAGTTAGATTATTATAATATATCTTTATAATTTTAGTACAGATAGCTTCATTTAGCGGAACGTAAGCTTTTCGCTAGTATCTAAGTAGCCCTTTACTATTAATACTCTAATCTATATCCTCGGTTTTCTGTAATCTAGCTAACTTCTTAATAGTAAAAGCGTCCCTTTTCTATAGCTTTATAAGYRTWAAGAGAARTRAGTTCGATTYAGRRYTTAYYRTTTCRGTTCTTATAATACTCGCTATAAAGAACTATAGTATAGTATATCTATAGCTATACTAGCTAGCGCCCGGCTTCTCGCTAGCGCCTCTTAAGAGGGTATCTAGACTTCTAAATAAGTTCTATAACTATTAAGCTTTATAGGTATATATCGCTAGTTAGGTATAGAGGTTATATCTATAGCCTCGATTAGTACTCCTAAGGATATATTATTAGTAGATTATGAAATCTGAGTTAACTAGTATAATATATTATTATTCGGACGCCGGTTACTCTCTATTATATCGCTAGCTTTACTAAGTACGTAGATTAACTTATCTTTAATTGTATTTCGTAGCTTATTTTATAAAGTAAGAAGTATAATATTTTCCTTATCTTTCGCTAGCTTATAGTTAGGCTTTCTTAATAGTCTATTAGCGGGATTATTTTTCCCTTATCTATAACTTAATATAAAGTTATACTTAGATAGCTTTAGAGCTTATCTAGCTTATCGCTAGCTTAATACTATTGTAGTTATAAAGTAATAGAGATTACTATAATCTATTAATATCTTAATTAAGGCTATACTACCTTTAAGGTAATACCTCTAGTATATAAAACACTTAATAATTATAAGGAGTTCTTAGTTATATACTTCGTAATTCAGCTTAATAAGCTCTAGCTTTTTACTAAAGAACGCGATAAGGTACTAAATAGCCTTTTCCTCTTCTTTCGCTATCTACTCTCTAGGCTAGGAGAGAATTCCCGCGATAGTAAACTTAGAAGTATTAGTCTCTAGCTTTCTCGGCTTTAGTAGATCGAAGTGCATAAGAAAAGGTATTATAGTAAACGTATTCTTTAACGCGTTAAAAGCCTCCCTTTCTATAGTACTTTATCTGAAAATAAGAGTAAGTTACTCTTTCTTCTTATTACTTATTAAGCTTATTAGAAGTTAAGTAATCGCTAAGAATCTTACGATAAACTACTAATAGAAGTTTATAAACTTAATAAAGACTTATATATCTCTAATACTCTTAGGTTCTAGCTACTCTCTAATAGTATCTATCCGGCTTAGGTCTATTAAAACGCTAGCTAGAGAGATAATATAGCTTAGAAACTCTATACTCTTAGTATTGAATAAGCACTTTAATAGCTTAATAAAGAGGTTTATATACCGAAGTCTCTCTAGTACTTAGCGGATATATTATTCATACTATAATAGGTTAGTAGAATAGATCAAGATATTATTAAGATATATAATATAAGTAATATCGATAAGGCCTATTAGCGTATTATTAATAAATACTTGAAAAGTCGCTAGCGCATTTAATAATCTAAATAGTATAACCTAGTACTTATAGTGCTCGTATCGAGTATAGAATACAGTTTTCTATTTATTACTTTAGCGAATTCGGACGCGGTAATAAGTGTTTTATAGATCTAATTTAGTAAATACTTTAGTATCCCGGAGCTTATCTAGCGTTTCGCTAATTAATAGTAGAGAGTATTAGTCTTTAATCGTAATTTTATTTAGCGCCCGGTAATCGACATATAATTAGAGATTACTATCTTTCTTTAATATAAAGAGAATAAGTACGCTTATAAGACTCTTACTTTTCCTTATCTAACCCTTCGCTTCTAATAAGTTAAGGTATTCCCGGAGAACTTCTAGTTCTTTCTTAGAGAAGTTATAGATTAAAGAATAAGATACCTTTACTTCTAGTTCTAGTTTAATAGTATATTAGCGGCCCTCTAATAGAGGTAGCTCGCTTCCCTTCTCTTCAGAGAATATATCCTTAAAGCTACTATATGCGGAGGGAATAGTAGGCGTATCGCTAGTATTTATCTAGCATATAGTATACAAGTTAGATATTATAGCGTATATAGGAGATTTCTATTTATTAATAAGAGTCGTAAAAGCTCGAGGTGCTATAATATTAAGATTATCTGAATTCTTTAATTTATAAGGAAACCTCTACTACTTATTCTTAAAGCTTATCTAAGGATCTATATCCTCTAACTATAGCTACTTTAATATTAAGTCTATACTTAGTATATTAATAACTCTTAGCTAAAGAGTATCGACTCTAGTCTATCTAATCGAATTAGCTATTTTTACTTAAGCGACTATAGTACTAAAGATAACGCTTTTATTCTGTAAAAGTATCTAGAAAGTCCTTAGTCTTTCGCTAGTAAGTTTAAGCTTATGTTCTTTAGTAACTAGTCTTAATAAAAAGTTATCTTCTGCTCTATTATTAATAAGAGTAGTTATCGATTTCTACTTACCCTAAGATAGAATCTTTATTTAGATTTCTATCTTATTATTTAGTAATATCACGGGGCGAATGCAAAGTGTATAGTGCAAAAGCTCGTCTGTATTACAAGGAGAATTAACTAAGGAGGGAAGAGAGGACTAAGGGTCTCCCTTCGAAGAAAAGATAATACTGCGGCCGCTAGTAGTAGTAGTATTAGAATACGTATAATAATACGTCAGGTATTAGCGTAGACGCCTTAGGCGTTAAGTATACTAAAGGATATAACCTGTCATATTACTCCCCTCTTATTTCGAGGATAGGGCTATCTAGTCTATTCTTCTCTTCTTACTTATTAAGTGTTGGATTTGTAACCAGTACCTTGGTCAGTTTTGCCTGCATTGGCATACACACCCTGTACCTTGTCAGTACCCTGCGCATGTACCTTGTCGTACCTGGCACCTACACCCTGTACCTTRTCACYAGCCTGTACCCTGCATACTCTATTAGAGTTACCATGAAGGTTCTCGATAGAGTTATACTACTCTCTAGTACGTATATCGTACTTCTAGAGGTTTCTACTGACGTACTACTGACGTAGTATGATTCTACGGTATACGTGTCTTCTTCTATGGAGTTCTGTATTACGTAGTATAGAATGTTCTAGAGAGCTCACATAGCTATATAAGTAGCTAGAATCTCTCCTGTAGTTAGCTCTCTTCAAGTAAGCAAAGCAAGTCAAATTGATCACGTATTATTCTGTTATTCTGACCTTTGGCCGATTTCCACCCTCAATTTTCACACTAAGAAGCTTCGTATTCCTTTTACTAAGGTCGGAGGTTCCTATTCTCGAATCGCTTATACTTTCTCAGGGTCTATTTGAATACCCTCTTTCGTATCGATTATAAACCTAAGGTATTTCGTTATTTATACTTCGAATTCGCACTTATCGATATCTAGTTATAGTCTAGCCTCGCATAATCTTATTATAACCTTTATTACTTACTTTCGGTAGTAGTAGTAATTATTATCTATATAAATCAGAATATTATTAATATAAGCAGAATAGAATTTATCTAGATAATCGCGTAAAGCTTAATTAATATATTATTAAAATATACTTAGAGTATTTATAAGTTCAAAAGGAGTTACTAGCTACTTATATAGATTATATCTTATACGAAAAGCTATCTTCTATTTATCGCTAGTAATAATACGTATCTTATAGAAAGCGATAGTAATATCTAGTTTTATAAACTATTTCGCTTTCTTTATATTCTGGAGAGTCTTATAGATTAGTAATAATAAGTATCGATCCTTCTTTATAATTCTATTTAACTTATAGTAATCGACGCAAAATCGTAATCCGCCTCCTAGTTTCTTTATAAATAAGATAGAAGTAGTAGCAGGCGAGTTACTAACTCGAATGAATCCCTTATTAAGGAGCTTCGTAAGAGTCTTCTATAGTACTAAGAGTTCATCTCGAGATATATTATATAAGGGGCCCTAAAGTACTATAAGTTCCTTACTATCCTATAGTTCGAGTTCAATCTTATAATTAATCTCGAGGTCTTATAGTAATAGTAATATATCTATCTTATTATTATTATATAAGTCGAAGTACTTATATAGCTAATTAGAGAGTTTCGTTCGCAGGTTAGTCTTTATCTTTAGTATAAAGGCTTTCTGGATATCCGCTATACTTATAGTAAATACTTATATCTTCTTACGTAGCTGTCCTCCAGTAAGCTTATTAAATACTATTATTAATACTGCGAAGTAATCTAGCTTATAATCCGGCTTCTATGCCCGGTTATATAGGGTCGTAGCAGTTATATTAACGTAGTATTATGACTTCGGGGCGATTATATATATATTATTCTTCTTAAACTATAATAGTTCTAAAATCAGATTATAGTTTTCTAGGTATAATACTATATAAAAGAAAGCTTTAGCTTTCTTATATCTATTAATATCTATCTTTATAACTACTACTTCTGAGATAGGGCTCTTTCTCCTTCGAACGAACTTATTTCGATAGAGGAAATAAGAAAACGCTAAAAGTAATAGTAAGTAATAAAGTAAGAATTAATAATACTATATAAAAAGCACTTAGTATTAAGTAGAGTCTTAGTATAATACTCTTTATTAATTATTATAAATACTAAGAAAAGAGCTTTATTTATTATATCCTTAAACTAATCCTAAGCTTCTACTATTACTACTCGATTAATCTCCTTTTACTTCTATTAGTGATTTTAGATAGAAGCTATTCTTTTCCTGAGTTCTCTAACTCGGAGCTCGATCCTTTCGTCTCGACTTTCCTTTAGCTTCGACTTCTTTATCTTCGTCTTTATCTTAGCTACTACTACTCGGCTTTTCTTCTTCTTAGTAGTAGCGAGTTTTATATAGTAATTATAGACTATATATCTATCTTATTTATAGCGGAAGTAAAGCTACTTTATTTTCTGTCTCTTAATCTCTATAGAGCTCGCTTATTAGAGTTCCTTCTTTATTATTATAACTATAATAGTAATAAGAGTTATTTTCTAATCTATTGAGTCTGCTACTTATTAGTTTATCTTAAGAGATCGCCCTTATATTTACTTCTATTAGTCTACTCTAACTAATAGTTTCTTAACTTCAGCTAGCTAATCGCTAACTATACGTAGCTACGAATAATACTCTTCGTACGACTATTCTTCCTTTATACTAATAGTACTATAAACTAAAGTAGTAGTAATAATAGCCTTTAAGTAACTCTTCTTAATTATATCTGCTTAGTCTTATCTTTCTGCTTCGAGGATTAGCCGATTGAATTATTAAGGAATTCGTTTAAAAGATAAGTTTCTTACTTGATTTTATTTAGCTAGCTTATAGCCTTCTATTAGTAGTAAGAGTTACGAAAAGCAGTAGCTATCTATTGAAATAGCCCTTCAACTATTAATTACTCTTATTATTAGATAAAGCTTATCTATAAGTAAATTCGGCTTATAGTCTTACCCGAGAGATAGCTGAACGCGTACTATATTTATTCTCTCTTATTACTAATAATAATAGTATCGATTTCTAGCTTCGCTCGTAGGATACCCTCGAATTGGAAGTATAGGACTAGATTAGTACTATTGAACTTTTCAGGTTTCGGCATATATTACTTCGTAGCTATAGTTAGCTTCAGAGTTATCGATCGTATCGTATCGATTAGAGTTAGTATTACTAGTAGTACTAGCTATACGTTTTATTATTCTATATCTTCGATCCTACTGGCTAAGGTAGCTATCGAACTTGCTTATTATGCTACTAGCTTAGTAACTTATCGTCTTTATGCCTCGAAGGCATCTAGTAGCTACTAAGAGGGCTATTCTTCTGCTATTATGAACTATATATCTTAGTATTATTATAATTACTACTTATATAATAGTCGTATGAATAGCCGGATCTATTATATATAGTCCGAGGCGTCTATTCTGTTTCGTAAGTAAGGTAGCCGAATCTACTATATATAGTCCGAGGCGTCTGTCTCCGTATCATAAGTATATGTATAATAATAATAAGGCTAGGGTACTAGCTTTCTTACGCGCGCGTATTATCTACTGCTCGAAAGCAGATCCTCTTTCGTTTAATTAAGAATATTAAGCGTAAGTGAAGCAGCTAGATCTACTATATATAGTCCGAGGTATCTATCTTCGTATCGTAGGTATGCGTATAATAATAGTAAGGCCAGGGTACTAGCTTTCTTACGTACGCGTATTATCCACTGCTCGAAAGCAGATCCTTCTTCGTTTAATTAAGAATATTAAGCGTAAGTAAAGTAGCCGGATCTACTATATATAGTCCGAGGCGTCTATCTTCATATCGTAGGTATACGTATAGTAATAGTAAGGCTAGAGTATTAGCTTTCTTACGTACGCGTATTATCTACTGCTCGAAAGCAGATACTCCTTTATTTAATTAAGAATATTAGGAATAAGTTAATTCTAATATTATAGGGCGAATATAAAGTTTATAGTATAAAAGCTTATCTATATTATAAGGAGAATTAATTAAGAAGGGAAGGGAGGACTAAGGGTCTCTCTTCGAAGAAAAGATAATACCGCGGCCGCTAGTAGCAGTGGTATTAGAATACGTATAATAATACGTCAGGTACTAGCGTAGACGCCTCAGGCGTCAAGTATACTAACGGGTGCAACCCGTCACAAGTAAACTTAGCCCGGACGTAGAAGATATTATAAGTTATAGCTTTCCTTAGCGCTTATCTTTAGTATTACTACTATTTGATTTTAGATAGTTCAGAGAGATATATCTATATGTAATGATCACTTAGTACGCTGAGGTAAATAGGCACAATGGAATAGTAGAACAGTCGCTGGAGATTCGCTGGTAATGATCTGGTTGATACAGAAACTAATTGCTAAGGAGAGAAGGTTCTTCCTTCCTCTCCAATTCTGAAATACAGGAGTGGGAGGCACTAGGCGCACAGACCCATTACACTATATTCGTTATAGAAGTAGTACTAAACCTTAGAGATATCCTATCTCGCTAGTCGCTCTTTAATAAGTATATTATTTAGATCTCTTCTCTCTTCTTATCTTTATTAGCTCTTATCTTATCGATCGTTAGTTTTTCGCTAGTGATTATACGAGTTATCTTTCTTCGCGTTTAACTCCTTATATTTCTGCTCTTTAAGTTCTTTTTATCTTTTATTACTATTAGTACCTTTAGATAAGATATAAGTCTCTTAAAGAGTAATAGTAGAAATAACTTAGTCTTAAGTCTAAAGTCTATTAGCTTAGCTATTCTTAACGATTTTCTAGCGAATCTCTAAGCGGATCTTATTAAATAAGATATCTCGTAATTAATACTTAGTAAAGAGTTCGAGTTATTCCTCTTTTTCTTTAAGGTAACTTATAAACTCCCTAATTAATTAACTTAGCTTTTAGCGAGCGTTCTTATAAGCTTATAAATTAGCTACTTTTTATAAGATAAGAAGTAGCTAGAGATTCGCTAGGAACTCTTTATAACTTTTTTAGGTTATCTCGTAAAGGGTATTTAGAGTATACTTCCTAAACTTTTCCTAAGTGTTTACTAGTTCTTTATAGAGTAATATTACTACTTATTTAATCTTAATAAGATTAGTTAAGTACCTTTTAGTATTATAGTCGAAGACTCGGTTATAAGCTTATAAGTACTTAGTAAGCTCTCTTTAGCTCTTACTCTTATATTCTAATAGAATTATATATTTACCTTTATCTTAGCGAGGAATTAGTAATTCTTTAGGAGCTACTAATCGACTAATATCTCTCTTTATACTTAAAGTAAGGTCTTCGAATATATAAGCTTAGTAGAGTTATACTCTTATAATAGCTTCCGGAGAGTATTAAGTAAGGTCTTCATTGAATATTCGTTAGTACTTAATTATAAGGTTATCTAGGATATCGTTCTATTTCTTTAGCGATCGGAGTTTCTCTTATAGAACTAAAAGGTTATCTACTAGTATATCGCTAGGTATTATCTAAGCCCTAATAGAGTCGTCTTAGAGTATAAGTTAGATTAATATAATAGAGGATTCTCCGCTTTAAGCTATTATAATTATTTAAGCTAACGTTAAGTAAAAGTAATTAGAATATAATAATCACTTAGTACGCTAAGGTAAATAGATATAATAGAATAGTAGAATAGTAGAATAGTTACTAGAGGTTCGCTAGTAATAATCTAGTTAATATAGAAACTAATTACTAAGGAGAGAAGGTTCTTCTTTCCTCTCTAATTCTGAAATACAGGAGTGGGAGGCACTAAGCGCACAGACCCATTATAATACTATACTAGTCCGAGATAAAGCTAATAACGCGCTACTACTAGAAGAGAAAGAGAAGTTCTTAGCTAAGTTATTCTTAATACTCCTTAAGTTTTTCAGGGTATTTAGCGCCCTTTAAGCTTTATTAGCTTAATTAAGTAGTAATAAGGAGTATAAGTTACTATTAAAGGAAGTTATAGTAAAAGGAGAGATTAAAAGTCTCTAGCTTCTGAAAGGAATATAATCGTTTATATTAATATAATTAGCTATTATGAGATATATAATAAAAGTATCCTATACTTTCTACGTATATTCGTAGAAATCTAATCAGTCCTTAAAGGAGTTAATATAGTTATCTAGTACTTTCGTAGTACTATTAAGAGCTTCCCGCCGGATCCGAGCGGTACGATCGTAAGCTTTAAACTATATAGCGATTACTACTTAAGCTAAATTAATCTTAAGTATATTATTATTATAAGAGAGATAAGAAGAAGGAGCGATATGTAATGTTCCTGGTTCTGACTGGTACGCGGTATATAGGCTCGTCGGTTAGTATTAGCTATAAAGTAAAGTAAATAAGAAGTTCGATTCTTAATTGGAATTAAGACGTTATAAGCAGGKATTAATTACTATAYGAATTTRAGYAYRAAGCTCCTATCTAATAGCAGAAGTACTAGTCTTATATAGAACTTTCGTTCTCTTATACTAGCTATATAAGATATCTTATAGAGTATATAAGCCTATAAGATCATCTAATAGTCTAGTATATCATATGATCCCGGATCACTTATAGCTATAATACTATTATTACTATAATATAGGTAGGTATATAGTATTACTCGCTAGTTTATACTATAACTATATTAGTGCCTTTCCTCTAATAATACTAACTCTTTTCTGATACTAAAACTCGTCTGATATATACTACTAGGTAATTTTATTAGTATTCTAGTACTAAGAACTATACTAGTTCGTAATACTATCCCCCTTCTGTCTTAGCATATCCTTACGCTTAAGTACGCCTAAGGAAACATCGATAACTACTTATAGCTATCTCTTTCTTTTATTATACTCTCTGAACACTTAACGAAATAAGTTAATTATATTATACTCGGAAGATAAATAGAACTAAGTAATAGAATTATAGTACTATATACTAGATATAAGAAAGCGGAATATAAAGAGTATATATTACCTCGCGACTTTAAACTAACTTAATATAATTATGACGCTCGACTGAATAAAATATATAATATTCGAGTTATTAATCGTATACTCTTAGCCCGAGACTAGGAATCTTTAGATTCTCAGATTAAGAAACTTAATATAGAGAAAGAGGAAGCTATAGCTAAGATTCTTCGTCTAAAGAAATAGAAACGTTTCTTATACGAAAAGTAGTAAAAGATAATTACTATTAGTTTAAATTTAATAACTAAGCTCGATACTCTTAAAGCTCTAGAAAAGAAAGAAAAGAAGAAATAGAAAAAGGAAAGAGTACTTAATAATATTAAGTTAGTAAGCGCGGAACTCTCTAGTTCTGATATCCTTATCGACCTCTTATTCGACCTCTTATTCGACCCGATAATCGATCTTCCTTTCGATCCTACGGACTTACTCTAAGTAGATCTGGGTTTTATCGATAGAAATTAGCTAGTAATATTAAGTAGTAAAAGCTTAACTTAAGTTCTTATATAGTTTCCGAATATAAGTAGTTCTTCTATTTTATTAAGTATCTAATAATACTTTATTTATACTAATAGTCTAGTAGTTCCTCTATATTATATTCTACGAGTAAGTTAACTAGTTTAATATATATCTTTAGAGCTAGTAATACTCCTACTAGTACTTTTTCTAATAAGGATATATAAAATATTAAGAATATCTTCTTTATTATAACTAATAGCTAGAGTTTATAATTTAAAGGTCCTTTAATATATTTAATTTTAAATATTCTAAGTTTCTTATAGTCTAGCTTATCGCTTAGTCTCTATATATTAAAATTTTTCTATAGAAAGTAAACTTTATTCCTCTCTTATAGCGTTAGCTCCTAATTATAGTTCTTATTATAATAGTACGTATTCTTCTTTACTATAAACTAGAGTTCTTCTATAAGCTCCTTATAGAGGTCCTAGATATTTCTAACTTAGATATAAGCTATATTATTATCCTTAATTATTAAGTTAAGTTCTTTATAAGCGATAAGTTCATAATTATAATTCGCGAAGAATAATATAACTTTTATTATTTCTATAGTTAAGCTATTATATATAAACTCTACTAATAGTAGTAGTTCTATTTAATTATTTTATTAATAATTAATATAATAATATAAGTATACTTTAACTATTTAGTTTATTCTTTCGTTTCCTCTATTAATCTAAGGATAGAAAGCTATTAATAGTTTCTATTTAGTCCTTAGGAACTTTATTAAAGTATTCTAGAACTTTAATATAAATAACTTATCTTGATCTAATACGATTTCTTTAGATACTTTATACTTAGAGACTATCTCCTTAAGATATACTTATACTAGATATTTAGCTATAAGAGTAGATAAGACTAGTACTAAGATTATATATTTAATAAATCTTTCTATAATAATAAGTATTATATTATAGCTAACTCTTATAACTAAGTCTTTCGATAGTAATAATAGCTTTATAAAGTCTTATAATATCGATTTCCAAGATATTAATAGTATTAGTATTATAATTATCTACTTATAAGATAAATATTAAGAAGACTTATT